>VWYI01047915.1:34526-45685 GCA_013399455.1 Anthoscopus minutus
CATCTTACAAATCACTTAAGGCTCATGGCCACTATACAGACTTTAAGATGCAGCTGCAGAGAACCTCTCAAAGTAAAGTGTGTGTTGCCACCACTGCTCCCTTCTCTTCTGCTCTGGTGAGACCCCACCTGCAGTGCTGCTTCCAGCTCTAGGGTCCCCAACACACAGTTTGGTTTGTTCTCCCAAGCCAAACTGATTTCCTAGGGGAAAAGACACATTTTCCTCTGTTAAAGGGAAAATGTTGTGGTGGATTTTAAGTTTTGAAGTGGAAAGTATGGGTGGAAGAATAGACTATAAGAGGAAGAAATAATCATGGATGTCTCAAAATTTTTTTGTGTGGCTGAGACATTAGGTCACTTATATTTCTAAAACACTAATCTTATAAAAACAAAAATCCAAATGTATTCCTAGAAATGAAAAGTCACTTAGTGGTTGCAAAATTCACTTCAGGCTGCTACTTTGTAAACTAATGAACTCTTTTCAACCATAAAAGCTATGTTAGGCATCTATTAAAGTACTAAGGAAGGAAGATAACCAAGTCAGAGATGATATTATGTCTTTAATTCCTGTATAGCAGATTCTGTATGTGTTTGAGAATGTGGCAAAAGAAACCACAATATTGTTCAGTTTATAATGGAGAGGAAATTAGATGCAAACACATTACTTGACTTAACAGTCAGAGCCACGCCACCACTGGAAAATAGATACAGTTCATCTGAGTCTCTTCTGTTCTCCTGAGAAGCTGAAACAAAGGTGTGAACTAAGAAGGCAGAGGGACAGTTCACCACACTCTCTCCCCAGTTTCTTTCATTTACATGCTGGAGTTTAAAATTTCATTTATAGATCCATATTAAAAAGAACTAACAAATATGCAGAACTTTAATTTCAGAGTGTGATTTCAATCTCGATAACTCAGCTTGGCCTCAAAGCCGACAAGTATGACTCTCTGTAAAACCAATCACATCCAAGTCTCCCATAGCCATGATTGTCCAAAATTAATAAGTGTAGTTTTCCTGAATTCTTTAGGGCTTCCAATATACACACAATGTTCTGGTACCCTGTTGGAGGTCTGCATTGAATTTGGACCTGAAGCAAAGTCAGGTGGAAAAGGCTCCCTTGGACAAAGCTGATGAAAATGTTGAGGGAAAGGACTCTGTATTTCCCTCACTAGAAAAGGGAGGCTGCTCATGGCCACATGCCTCTAAATGGCTCTCTGATGGCTGGAGCACAAAGAGCCCTCAGGCTTGCAACAAAACATGCAAAGTTAAAGGGAACCTTAAATCTAAGACAAGCCTTGCTTGGTTTGAAACCCTCAGAGGACACTTCTGTTTGGACGTTTTAGAGGTTTCCTTTTGACTCCTGGAGGGTACTTCTCTCCAGCAGTGGAAAGACCTTTCAGGGTTTTCTGGGAGCTTTTGGGGTTTTTTTTAATGCATCTTGTCCTTTCACTTGTTTGTAATTCAGACAGCAGCCTTCTGGGAAATGCCACAGACAGCAATGGAGGACCTGCAGAGAGCAGCAAGGGCAAGAGCTCTCACAGAAAAATGCACCTTCATTCTGCTCTCTGATTTTCCTCGGCATCTTGGGGTGTCTCAAAGGTTTGTCTGGAGCAACATGGGGAAATATACTTTTTGAAAATATTTTTCTTGCACAAATCTTTTGGAAGAAAATGTCCACTGAGAAGAACAGAATAGTCATCTGAGAGGGCTTCAGTGAAATACTGCCTGGGCAGGACAGTGGTGAAGAGAAAGGGGTGTTCCTTTCAATGACAAAAAACCGAGTGCAGTTGTGCCACAGGAAGATGTTACGTGAGCATCATGTGAGGAGGATTATCAGGACAGAGCAATCCATTGAGTTAAATCCCCACAGCTACTGTGGGACAGGACTCACAAAATTTTACTGTATTACAATTTTTCTTGGTAAAGTCTATAGTACTTCCCAAGTCACTTGAAATCAGAGTTTTGAGGTATGAGCTCCGGAGAGCTTTGCCTGGTGAGAGCACTTCTCCTTCGAAATTCCCAGGGATGGCAAGTGCTTGAATCTGCAGTGTTTCATGAGTGAGTGGCCAGAAGAAAATGAACTTTAAAGGAAACCTGTTTTTCTGCAGATTGTTATAAAATCAATACAATCTCCTGGCACACTCTTTGTGCATTAACTGGCAAAAAGAAAATAAAACCAATCTTCTGTTGAAAAACTTCTGGCTAGATTTTGTTGAAGGACATGAGGGCAAAGATGTAGGTAAGGTCTGTAAAAGGCATGGGACATAGCAGGGCATGGGACTTAACACTCAGCATGTGTTAAGAAATCACCAGAGAGGAGCTTCTACTGTAAGGAATCAGATCTGGTGCTCAGTGTATTGTCTCCTGGCTGCAGACAACTGCCCATGAAAGATTACTTCAGTGGAGCCAGCCAAAATATTTCTTTTCTCTAGGGGTCTGCCTTTCCAGAAAGGTTGTGCTAAGGTCGGGTTCTTGCATCCTTGGAGAAGTTGGCAACAGCCAACTTGGAACAGCTGTAGGAGTATTTAGCAGTTTGCAGCCTGCAGGCTCCCCTGGGGCTCACTGCTGTTTCTAAGGGACTGGTGAAAGCTAGCACAGAATAGAAAGGTCAGTACACTTGAAGCAATTTTTCAGTTCTGCTAGCAAACCGCAGGGAGCCAAAAGTTATCACTCTAGAAATAGTCATGGAATTAAAGCAAGAGCTTGATTCAAACACTGGTGCTTGTGCATGTGTCTGTGGCCCCAGCAAGTCTCATGTCTGAAGCAGAGCTAGTCACTCCTCTCCACCACACACTGGTGCCCAATCCCTTGGAAAGAAGATCTCCACATTTCTTTGTGCCTCTGGCCACTTGACTAGACCGAGGCTGAACCTTTCAACGTTCATTATTTGTGTCCTGACAGTTCTCTGCCAGGGCTCAGCAGTCACTGAGACTGCAGTTTTCAATATTATTTTGCACACATCACCCTGACCAGGTGCTCAAAGAGCTCATGTCTTCCTCCTTGGACAAGTTTTCACCAGACTGCTGCTCACTGGCATGATCCACACCAAAGACCTCACTGTTGTGTTTGTGCCTTGAGCATGAACCAAGAATTGCTATAACTCAAGGTACAGCATCCAAAAAAATCGTCTTTGGACCTTGAAAACCACAAACATCTCACCTGCAATCACACTAGAGGTGCCTGAATCATCCAGTGTCCACAATTGGATGAGGTCTCTCTAAGAGCTTCAGCAAAACTAATTAAGTTTTACCACTGATATCAGTAAAAGCAAAATTTAATTCTGAAGGTTCATAGAATCAGAATCACAGAATCCTAGAATGGCTTGGATTGGAAGGAACCTTAAAGATCATCTAGTTTCAGCCTGCCTTCCATGGGAAGGGACACCTTTCATTTGACCAGGTTGTTCAGAGCCTTATCCAACCTGACCTAGAACACTCCCAGAGATGGATTACCCACAACTACCTTTGGCAATCTGGTCCAGTGCCTCACTGCCCTCACAGTAATGAATTTCTTCCTAATACCTCATCTAAACCTACTCTCTCTGTTTGGAAGCCATCCCCTGCCTTGTTACCCTATGCTTTTGTTAACAGTCTCTCTCCATCTTTCTTGTAGGTTTCTTTCAGGTACTGGAAGGCAGCAATTGAGTCATGCCAAAGCTTTCTCTCCCCTGGGCTGAATAAACCAATTTCTCTCAGCCTTTTCTTGTAGGAAGGAGAGGTACTCCATCTGTCTAATAATCCTTTTGGCCCTCCTCTGGATTTGCTCCAACAAATTGATGTCCTTCCTGTGTTGGGGACCCTAGAGCTGGAAGCAGCACTGCAGGTGGGGTCTCACCAGAGCAGAGGAGAAGGGAGCAGAATCCCCTCCCTCATCCTGCTCTCCACACTGCTTTTGATGCAGCCCTGGGTTCAATTTGCTTTCTGAGCTGTGAGTTCACATTGCCAGGTCATGCTCAGCCTCTCACGCACCAGCACCTCCAAGTCTTTCTGGGCAGGGCTGCTCTGAGCCTGTTCATCCCCTCAGCCTGTGTTGATACCCGGGGTTGCTCTTACCCAGGTCCCTTGCACTTGGTTTTATTAAACCCCATGAGATTTCCACAGGCCTACTTCTCGAGCTTGTTCAGGTCCCTCTGGATGGCATCCCATCATTCAGGATCTGCTCTTGAGGAGCATAACATTTGACTTCTTAGTCTGTGCAACACTTAGATCAGACTTATTGAACCTCTGAACAGCACTAATATATAAATATGAAATAATAGAACTAAGAAGAAGGGAAAGAATTATTCAAGTTGGACAGTAGCAATAAAACAAGGACTAATACATTAAAGCTTAAAAATTAAATCTACATTATTTAATTCCGTAACTGTGTGATTTAACTCAGCAAATTGCTTAAGGGTCCATTTTGCATGAGAAGTGCTATAAAAGCTGAGCTTTATTGTCTCACATTTATCTTTAGTGTTAAGAAAAGTTTTCAGAGGCAGCAAGTACAATGAAAGAGAGACTTTGCCTGGTGGAAGAAGTGGAATTTGGACAATGATAAATCCATGCATCCTCTATTTACTGTAGATGAACAAATGGCTATTTAAGACAATGAACTGAGTGTGACTTCTGCCTTAGGAAGTCTCAACACACTCACAGATGTATGCGGGCATCACAGTATGCTGGCTTTTTCATTCTGTGCATCCCCTCTTGGGCACATCAGGAAAAGGAGGCTCAGTCAGGTTCAGCACTATTCAGAGCCAGCCCAGCTCTTCTTTCATTCGTCTCAGACATTTCTACAAAAAGTATGTTGGTTCCCTGAATAGTTTCTTTCTTATGGTTCCTACAGTTACCTTGAAGAACAAATTTTGTGTCCTTCAGTGAGCGGAGTGATTGAGAACATTTTTGGGAATTCAAAGTATCAGCATTGGTAAAACTGGAAGCTGTAGCTCCAAGTGTGGTGCTCACCCCTTCCAGCTAAAAATCACTGGTGCAGGTAGATACATAGATACACATTCCTTCACAAACCTTACATTAGTTTGCTCACACTGTGGGTAATGTATGTACAGACACTTTTATCTCACTTCAGTTGACAAAATCTAGAGCTTCAGATTTCCAAGCACTGCTGGCCTATTGTAAGAATAAACAACCCTGACTTCAGAGAGATTAAAGACAGGGCTTTTGGTTTCTGTGTATTTCTCAGAAGGACCAATGAGGGGGAAGGAAAAAAGAGAGACAGGGAACAAATACTGCCTCGTTGTCTGTGTTTGTCCAGTGTCTAACCAGGTGGAATCCAAATCTCTCTGTTTACTGCAGCTTTGAAGTGTAATATTGTTAGTAATAAATAATGACGTGCTCAGCTTGTCTCTCCCTTTCCCCTGTGTAGTTTCTGGTCGGTCTGTGCTAAATTCACTTAAAATGAGAGTAAAGAATATTTCTGTCCAGGTGTAATGATTCTCTGACACACTGAGTGCAGAACTACTGCCATCAAATGATTTTTTATCTCAGGTAGAATTTGGGCACTCAGAATTGTGCCTTGGGATGTCTATCCTTTCTTGAAAGTTATTGACTAGCCTCTCTTGTAATAATCATGACATTGGTTTTGGATCTGGAATGATTTTGAAATCCTGCAGGATCCTATATGCACTTTCAGTATATTATTCTGTCACTACAGGTCTTTGTGCAGTCCAGCGCACAAAATCCCTGGTCTACAAGTGAGACAAAGCTGAACTCAAATATTCATCCATCTGTTAGTGTTTTGTATTCTTACAGCTATTTTTAATAGATATCTCCTTTCTAATACAGCCTGACATTTCTATTTTCTTCATGCTTTCATGTAGGGAACTCATTGATTTCTTAGTATTTAGCAGCTAAAAATATCTGTTTCTGGCTTAGCAGCAATACTTCTCTCTCTCCATGAAAACATACAGGACAAAACCACAAGCCTGCAGTGTGCATTTTAACTTTCATATACCAGAGTCAATATTTGCTTTCAGTATGTTGTTCCTCTGATAGAAAAATGGAAAAGTACATAAGTGTCTTTGAACAGACTACAGTTTTAAAGAAGACTAAATCAATAGAGTCAATACAGAATTAAAAGTAAAAAAAACAAAACAAAACAATTTTGGTAATGGTTAATAAGATGATACAATTTTTTCGGCACTTCACTATTAGCCCCTTATTTTTATTTCTTTAACATCTCTAAGCTTTTCACCAAGACCAATATCAGGATATGAAGACATGAAGCTTCCTTAACAGGTTTAAGACTAGAGAGATGTGCAGCTGATCTGTGCTGTGCTGTGCTGTAGCAGCCCCCTCAGCCCCAAGTGCAATAATCATCTTGCTAATCACAGAATATCATCTTTCATTATAGGAAACTGCTCTCAGTACCTCGGGAAATTTCCTCTGAATGAATCACAAAAAAATAATTTCATTTCTAAATTACAAATTAAACAAATCACAATTAATTGAGCAAATAGCTAGCTCTATTGCTGCCTCTCTTTTTGCTGCCTGTGGACCTCTTCCTGCTCAGGCCTCCCTGCTTTTTTTCACCTCAGGATCCAGCTCGTTCACCACAACCAGCTGCAGCTTTTTTAATTCCCTTTCCTTGCTGACCCAAACATTTTCTATTCTCTTCACTCAGCAGAAGCTTTCTTCTCCTTGCTCTCTTCTCTAGCTGAAAGGGAGCACAGTGATAAGAAAGGGTGAGGGGTCTGCAGACGTTTTTCTCCAGAACATGGCTCATTAAGTTCCTACAAAAGGTTTTAGAGCCACACAGCTTCCAAGAGGCTACCTAATACCTACCTAATGTGCTATGGAATCAGTTCTCCTTACTTGGTCCCTGCTGTCTGTTTTGCCTCTGACACCGAAGTAGTGCTGAGATCCTCCTTTTTGCCCAGCATCTCAAAACCTGCATGTTCCCACTTTGTCAGTAACAATGAGGAGCTTCTCAGAGTGGCCTGAGGGAGGTGATGACTAACAGGTGCAAAAGCATCAACAGAGGTGGTGGAATTGCCTGACAGAAAGTTTAAGCTAAAGACACCACCTTAATAATGTTTGTTCAGCTGGAACCACAGGCTTCCTTCAACCCTTGCTCACTGTTTCAGTATTTTCTGGAGCTTGTTATTTTGAAGTTTTTGAGTTTCCAAAAGGTGTGTTCCCTCTGAGATTTTCCTTCTCTCAAAATTAATTCCAAGACCTTTCTACTAAACTTCATCTGAAGTTTCTAGGACAAGCTGCCTTGAGAATAAGATGCAGTTAAAAAAACACAAAGCAGTAAAAAAAAAAATTCAGGATGCCACAATGGTGAGGTTTACATCTATTTGGAGACTGAGATAAAGGCTGTATCAGATATTAAACCTTCGGTTGCATGCAGCACCTTTGATCTCTAGTGAAAATAGTGGTGTTTTGACAATAGAAAATGATGAACAAGAAGAAGAAAAAAAAAATCTAGTTTATTTTATTTTTGTCAGAGTAGTTATGGATAGAATTCATTCTGAGGAAGGAAAGAAATCTCATTCAGAGACTTGTGTTAATTCCAAGTGAGCACATAAATCCAGTGTGGGGTTTGTACTTCACATGGAACTTTCCTCCTGAGATTAGATATTGGTAAATTTTGAACTGAAACTTTGTACCCTGCTCAGATTGATTTTTGCAGAAATGGAAGCCAGAGCACAGACACCCATGTGGGAAAGGAGAGAAGTAGAATTATAAATATAAAAAATACGGAAGGGGCCTGAGTGATGAGAAAAACAGGATATTATGGAATTCTGGAATCACAGGAATGCACTAAGTGATGGAACATGCCCCCTGCTCTCAAAATTAGCTGCTTCATTAGCAGCAGCTCTGCTCAGCCAGGGAAGTTAATTAAAGGCTGCAGCCGGGCGTGTACAGAGCAGGCAGCCACAGGGAGGCTGCTGCTGCTTCATGCAGCCTGGCAGAAGAGATTTTGTCCTCTTCCACTTCCAAGTCTGGAGTAGCCATGTTCCTATACCTCTACCAAGGAGATGTCAATCGGTCCCTACACTGATTGCTTCAGTCATGATGACGTGTTCTGTGCTGATGCACAGGCACCATTGCAACCTTGAGTACAGTGCTAAGCCCAGAGAGGCACATTTCAATTGTCCACATGGATAACTGTGGCCAACTGCAATGTTGCTGCAATTTCCCCAGTTGCAGGACAATAAGGAAAAATTTAGCCCCAGTTATCAGCATTTTAGGCAAATAAGGTCAAATTAGGCTCCACTGCTCACAGTGCATGGGGCCAGTGCTTTTCATGAACATACATGGGCACATATAGACTAATGGCAAAGTCTGATTAAAAATCATGGCTCTAGTTTACAGGTGGAACAATAAAATAGCTCTCTGCCTTTCCACTCGGGCTCTCCATGGATCTGCATAAGACCAGCAGCAGGTGGGAGAACTCAGCCTGTCAAGTGAATGAGTGAATGCCATGATTTTTATTCACCATTTTACCTATGCTACGTTGAGGCTTAGAACCAAAGGACTCTCCAGACAAAAGGAGCAGGAAAAAAACCTAGAAAAAAAATATCCAAATTCATAAAACAACCTCAGAATAACTAAACTGACTTATTGCAGGATTTGCAAAAATAAATAAATAACGTCTTCAGGGCTTTCAAGCTTTGCCACACTTCACTTGAGTGACTTGGTAGAGCTCAGCGGTGAAGGAATTAAAAAAAAAATAATCCCAAACTAGCAGCCTCTGATATCTCAAGGGATTGCTCCAAAGCTGTCAACACTGCACTACACTTGGCAGCATGCCCCACGTCTGGTTTGCTGGCTGTCCCATAGTGCTCAGATGTTCCCTCAGCCACAGCAGGGAGCCAGATCTCCATTTCTTCCTTGAAGCCAACCCAAGCATGGGTTCTGGACAGGCAGAAAAGTGCCACCTGCACCCTTGGGAAGCCTGAAGGCACCCATGAAGTGCCTGCAGTGGCCTGGGCCCAGATGTGGCTTCTCTACAGGATGCAGGGGGAGCAAATATTAGAAAAAACAGAAGAGGGTGAATGTCTATGTTGGACATACGACATAGGAAAGCACAGTTAGTGTGGAGGGGAGACCTCCCAAAGAGGCAGAGAAGATGGCTGGAGGCACTCTCTGTTTCAGTGATCAAGTGCATGACTTGGAGTCCTGAATCACAGAAGCTAGTGGTGGGTACACAGGGACTTTCCGTTGTTCTCGCTCTGTATTATTTCCATTAAGAGAAACTTTCAGCCTTCAGACCAGCAGTGAGACAAAGGATTGGACAAAACAACACAGCAGCAATCCTGGATGAATACAGTTAACCCAACTGTGTTGTCTGTATTTAAGATCCTTTTGATGTTTGCTTTCCAGAAATATTGTAGCAAAGCATCTTTGCCGTAATGAAAGCTCATGAAAAATAAATGTTGAGACAGAATCTGCAAATATGCTCTAAGAGTAAATTTCCCGTTGTTCAAACAATTGTAAAATTCATAATTTTCCTTATATTTTATTATATAAATTACATAATCAGAGCACAGTAACAATATGAAGTGAATTATGTATCTAACCAACATTGCATGCATTCCAAATAACCTCAACAAATTACTGGTGAACAATCTAGAGGCTAAGAATTATTTGCTCACAAAATGTATGGATCTTTTCAAATAATAAAGTCATTACAGGAAATTCTTGTCTATTCCCAGAAAAATCTGTAAATAGAGAGAGTGAAAATGAAGGGGAAAAAAAAGAGATCTATTGTGCTCAGCTCACTCATTCCAACTCTGTAATTGACCACCCTTGTGATCAAAAAGCTGTCAAGAAAAGGCTCTTGAGGATGGAGTACCTGGTGCAGCTATCAAACTGTGACAAAATCAAGAGACTTCATTTGGATAATCACATGGAGACCAACACGTCCAAACCTAATTTTGGTGTGAAGAGCTTTCTGTAGGGAGAAAATCAGAGTCCTTAGCAGGGATCGCCAAGACTTCCTCAAGTTCTACCTCCTTTTTGGGGAAAGTAAGATGCAATTGCATAGAAACCTTTGCAAATAATGCCCTTTGGAATCTCACCTTATCCTGGTTAAACCAGCTTCCATCTTTGCTAAAACAGGGAGATATTGTTTGAATCTTCAGTTGAGTTAGTGACCCAGCACTGGGGAAAGGGAGCAAGAAGGTCTGAGAGCTGTTTTCCTATCTACTCTGAAACATGTGCACGTAATTTCACTACTCAGTACTGTTTTTCTAATTTCTCCTGCTTCACTGTTTGCTGCAGAAATTAGAATTCAGATGGGCTAAGGGCTGTTTCTTCCTCTGGTGCGAAAGATCACTCACCAGGGCTGATTCTCACCTGAGCATCCTTAAACCAAGACACCAAGACAAGATTCTTATTTAGTTAATGGACAGAGGCACCTCCAGCAGAGGTCTGACAGGTCTGACCCCACCTTTCTAAAACACATATCACATAATGGGCTGGTTTGCTGTTGTGTTTTACACTGTAGTGAGAACCCTTTCAACAAGCACAGCATAGGTGCTTCACTTTCGTATAGCTAAAATCAGCTGAATTTCCTTCCCCAGATTCACACAGCACCTTGCGCAATGTGGTCTTGAGACCTGTAAACATTAGTGCAGATTATAATCAATGAGACAAAACTTAATTAAAAATTGCCCATGGGGACTGCTTTCTGTTCTAGGTGTTCAAGGCTTTTAATTTAAAGAACAGAATGATTGAATCTTCGCATCTGTGGCAGGTTCAGTTGGAACCGGGCGGAAACACCAATTATGTGTAGTGGTTTTAAAATTGCCAATTTGAAATTTCCCGGCCGACGCACCAAAGAATGTTGTGGGTTTAGAGCTAGCCAAAACTTACCAGCTCACTTATGTTCTGTTGTGAGATATGATTTCAGAGGAAAGGAAAACACAGGCTTAAACTCAAGACTATGAGGAAAATTTATTAACAAAACAAACTAAAAAGGAAATGAAAAGTCCAAATGAAACCTCCAGAACACTTCCCTCCCCCACCCACTCATCTCTTTCCCACCTGACAACACAAAAACGAAATCTGGGATTTTTAAAATCAGTTATCACTTCTACAACAATCTTTCTCTATTTCACATAGGGCAAGGAGTCTTCTTTTTCAACACTCTGGAGATATGTCCACAAGAACAGTTCTCTGTGGCTTGCATCTTCACAAAACAGCAGCT
>VWYI01047915.1:52663-85281 GCA_013399455.1 Anthoscopus minutus
TTTTCTAAACTGGGCAGCTGCTGTTTTGTGAAGATGCAAAGTCACAAGAAAACTGTTCTTGTGAACATATCTCCAAAGTGTTGAAAAAGAAAACTCCTCACCCTATGCGAATTGAAGAAAGATTATTGTAGAAATGATAACTGATTTAAAAATCCCAGATCTTGTTCTATGTTGTCAAGTAGAAAAGAGAAAGGTGGGCAAGGGGAGAAGTGTTCTAAAAGTTTCATTTTGATTTTTCCTTTTCATTTTGTTTTTTTTTAGTTTTGTTAATAAACTTTCCTTATGGTCTAAGTTTGAGCCTGTTTTTCCTTTCTTCTAAAATCATATCTCACAACAGAAAATAAGTGTACTAGTGAGTTTAGCTAGTTCTAAACCCACAACATTCTTTGGTGCATTGGCCGGGAAATTTCAAATTGGCAATTTTAAAACCACTACAACTACTCTATTCCTCTTTATTTTTCCTGCCTGCTGAAAGCTGTTTGCACACTTTACAAAACAGGCTGACAGTGCTATTTTTAAATCAGCATCATTTTGAGTTTCAGGTTTCAAGTGAATCAAAAAGCGTAGAAATGGTGGACTTGTGCTTAAAAAAAGATTCTGACAACTCCTGGGGATTAAATCCGTGGACATTCAGAGAGTTCTGGATGCTCATAATGGTGCCTTTTTAATTTTTATACTCAGTATAAAAATAAATGAAAACAAGAAGACAATCATGTTGCTGAATGTTGTGGATTTTAATGAGATTTTGAGCAAACAAACTCCAATCCAAAACCGGTGTTAAAGAGCAATAACTGCAAAATACTATAAAAGAAGGTAAACAACCAGTGTGACTTCAGGTTTCATTTACACATGGGAAAGACAGACTTTGTGGAGTGTTATTTAATTGGAATTTTGATTATTAATACAATGTGACATTAATAGCATTATTAGAGGAGACTTATGCAGGATTGCGTTGATTAATGGAGTTGACTAGCCCATTGAGAGCGGAAAGTTGCCTGACAATTCAGCCCATTAATTAGCAAGATGCCACATTTCCTCCCACTGGGCTCTACTCCATTGAACTCACAAAACCTTGCAGCTTCTTCTGCAACTGTTTTCAGATTTTCTTCTTCAGAGTTTTCCATCTTCCTAACAGTATCCATGTCGAGTTGTATCAAGAGCTATACTGCCACTGAAAAGGCAACAGCAGCAGGACTCAAGGGGGTATTGTAACAACCACTTAAATACACATCCTCAGGTTCTTAGTTCACAGGATCTCACTGCCTTCTCAGCCTGTACAAACCTTGAGCATCCATTATTAATTGCCACAAAGAATCCCACTGCTTACTCATCCTTTCTGTGAAGAACCAGCTGCTGCACCCATATCACTTGCAATTTTCATTTTTTTTTACCCCACAGAAATAGAGGGTGGAAGGCTGCTGTGATTAGGTCGGTCAGCTGGAGTTTTAACTTTCTAAGAAGTTAATTTCTTCTATTTCTAGAAGAATATTGCCATCAACAGAATGTCCCAAGAATCAGGAAGCTGCTAAATTGGCAGAAAATTCCCTTTGATTCAGTAGCTACATCAAAGATATAAACCCTTATTTATGAAAGTTGCTGCATCATCCAACAGACTGAATGTATCACAGCAACTGTGCCTTAGCATCTTCTACAGGGTGATCCCAAGACATAGAGGAAAATTATGATTTCCTCTTAGATTGTATAGGAAAGTTCTATAATGATATATAAATTAAACTTGAAACTGCCGAGCACATTTTCACTGTCTCTACAGAGAAAACTGTCAAAAATAAACAAACAACACAAAGAGACTGGAAGAGAAATTAGATTTTCTGGAAGAGGTTTGGAAACTGCTTACTTTATTTTCAAAGCCAGCACAACACAAAGACTAGAAAATAATACAGAAAGAAAATTAATTGGGCCCATATACCTTTTTTGTACATGCACAGGATGAAGTTGTCTTGAAATCTTGCTCTACACATACAGAACAATAAGCAATCTTTTCTATTTTGCAAGGCTGATGCATACTTATACAAGCTGCAAATCAAACCAAAACTCTTCATAAACATGCTCTGAATGGACACTGATTTCAGCTTCATAAAGCACTGGGATTTACAAAACCCAGCTTGTCTTTTCTAGAAAGTTTTTGAATTCCACAAAGCAATCAGCAGAACTGGTGAAGAGAAAAGAAAACCAGTGGGAGTTGTGGAGAAGTGTAAGGGATGAGTCTGTGAAAAGGCAGCTGAAGAAAAGCCACCCTCTCCAAAGAGATTACTGTATATTATGCCTTCAAAAGTGCCTAAGTGACAACAGACATCCAGTGAACTCCACAGGAACATGTCCATGCAGAGCTGAAGCAGGACAATTTCCCACAGAATGGGTTTTTCCTATTTGTCTGACTCTTCTATCCTAAGAGTGGGTACAGGTGTACAAAGCCCATGCTCCATTTTCAGAGGTGTTCAGATCCATGATCGCATTTGTTTGTTGCATCGGTTTGTCAGCTGTAAACTCAACCTACTGGAAACCAAGTTTGCTGCTCCAAAGAGTGGCACTGATCAGTGAGACAGCCCCAAACCATCCAGAGCTGTGGGACTCCTGGATGTGCTACAGGGACAGCTCCTGCTGTAATGTGAGGGCCTTACAGTAAGAAGTCTGCGTGTAGCCCTTGCCCTACTCCTGTGCCAAACAAAGACTTAGAGCTGCAGTCTCAATCCATCTTGGGCTATTACTTTCCCCAGTTTGAATAAGGCTCCTATACTCCTGACATTTAGACTCCCGACTCACTTAATGCTTCATTTCCTAAGGTGTTTTAGGTGCTCACAGGTGAAGGTAGGCACTTACTTAGGGTTTTGTAAAGTACCTAAAGAGACTAAGGGTGATTGCAGTGGGGTGTAAGCACTTCATTTGCACTTTTGAGAGCACCGTTAGGTAGCAGTGTGTATTTTAGGTACATAAATACTGAGGGAATTTGGGTTTGGAATGCCGTGGACCACATGGTTGATGGGAGATCATGTCATCTGTAAGAAATTCACTGTATTTTCCTTTGCTCATAATCCTCATGCAACTGGAAAAGAAATGCAGGTACCTGGCCCCTACCACTTCCACAGCCCAATCTACTGTAGATGCCTGATTACTCCTTTGTTTCTTTCATCATCTAGCAAATGAAATCCCCACAAATAGAAGGAATTTCAGCACCTTTTAATTCTTCACAAGCCTTTAAACACAGGCCTCTCAATTTGAAAAACTCCCTTTCCTTCAATAGCACCCACTTTTTTTATAGTAACTTTCTTCACTAAATCTTCAAAGGTCTTTGTGAGTTTAATAGCTCATTACTGTTTTAAATATGGGGAAACTGAGGCATTGAAGTGATAGAAATGTGTACATTTGTTCATCAGACCAAAACTGAAAAAAATGCTCAGGATTTCCAGTCCAGTGCCCTGGGCTAAATTTTACTTACCTTAATTTCAGTAAATTCATCACACAGTCTGACAGATGTAATACATGACACAAATAAACAGTTTTTTAAAAGTTTTTTTTTAAAGAACTGGTTGCTCAGGTTTCTACCTCGATAAGAGACACTTGTGAGCATGCTAAAGAGAGAGCCACAGTTAAAAGAATACTTGATCACTGTGAGGTAAGCAAACTTTAAGAGTAAGAGAAGACCAGCAGCAGCTTCAGCATATACAGACTGAAGTCCCTAATAAGGTCTCTTGCACCTACGGGTGTCTTCATTCCAAGCGAAGTGGAATTTGAAATCCAAAGGAATACCAAGACACACTATAAAGCAGGTAAGGATATTTTATGGGTAGACAGATTATGTACTGCATAAGGGATTGTAGGCAATGGATAGCAGAAAGTAAGATATCAGAAAATTTCTTGTTTATTTCTTTGTTTATGGCTGGGATTTTACGTTAAGACAACTTTTGAAAGTTAACTGACAGCTGAAAAGCAGACTGTTGTAGGGAGCCTTAAGAATAAATTTTCTTTATGGCAATGATAATTCTCTGGTAGAGCAGGGAAAACCCTCTTAGATTTTAATTGAAAGTGAATTCTAGAATATATCTCATGTCTTAGCTTCTCTAACCCTTCAAAGAGACAATATGAACTTGAAGCTGATGATCCCTTCCTCCTGTGTGAACAGAGAAATTAATGAGAAAACAAATGTTTCCATCATTTTTAGTGCACTACAAAGTTGTGATTTATAGAGAAGTGAAAGATGAGATATCTGTAGTCTAGATAACTAGAATTCAGAAAGGGCTGAGATGAGAACAAGTGCCGCAATTTTACACTGATAAGCTACAGATGCAAACAAAGGTCTTGGGTTCAAGTCTGTGTGGGCTTCAGCTCCTGAGTTCTATCCAGCCAGCAGACAACTAAAAACTGAAGAAGCTCTTGTAAATATATATGCTATACTTAGTGTAGATTGATTTGTGGTGTCATAAAGGAGGGAACAAGCAACAACATGGAAAGTAGCAACTAAAGCCGTATGGTTCTCTTCTTTGGGTTTTTAATCCTGGTTTGCTCTTAGGATGAGACTGAAGGCTCATATTAGGACATGCCTTCACATGTGTCCCTACAATAATTCTGTATATATGTGACCTGTGCGAGCTGTGACCAGCTTTGGTAAGTCTAGAGGTCATAAAGAATTAGTTCCATATCTGCTTTTGAAAGTACACTTGCTTGCAGCAGACCTTGGAAGCTCTTTTCTGCAGGAAGACTTGGATGTCAGGTGTAACCTGGCTTCAGAAGTGCTGTGGGACAGATGTAAATGTCCAAGTGCAAAACCCCAATTGTAGCTCATGGTTTTGTCACTATGAGTTATAAACACAAAGGTAAAAAATAGGTGGTGATAAATTTTGTCCTTGCAGAATCAAAGCCTTTCCCTAATCTTTGCTAAAGAGAAGGTCTTGACTAAGAGGAGCCTGTCCAAAGAGACCTTTTGTATTTCTCTCCAATGAAGGCAGAGCTTGTCTGTCCTTCTAACACCCTGTCTAGAATTCTCTAAAACCCTCCAATGAAGGCAGAGCTTGTCTGTCCTTCTAACACCCTGTCTAGAATTCTCTAAAACCCTCCAATGAAGGCAGAGCTTGTCTGTCCTTCTAACACCCTGTCTAGAATTCTCTAAAACCCTCCAGAGCAAAAAAAACCCACCTCCTTATCAAAGTGAGTAGAAAACAAGAAGATAGCAAAACAAATTGCTGATTCTAACTCAGTCTTCTGAATGTATGGAAGTCTACTCCTTATTTCTAGCCCCTGTCCCTTTCTTGTAATGCTTGTGATCACAGATTTTTTTGACAGATTTTTTTTATATGGATCACAGTACATGCTGCAATGAAAAGTGTCCGTGGCTTATTGAAAGATCTGGATATCATTGCTAAAGGGTCAGGAACTGTGGTAATGGTACCTTTCGAAAACACTTGGTAAAGGTCACCAAGAATTGTGCTTATTTGGATGATATCAGCCAAATTGTTCTTGTGGCTATTTCCAAGGGTGACTGAATTTGAAAGCCAGCTGAAAGGCTTTATTCAATGTGGCATTTTCTGGTTTTGAAAAACTTATTTTTCACTATTCTCTATGAGACCACACTTTTCAACACAGTGCTTCACTGTTTTGGGCAGTGCAGGGGCTCTCTCCACTGAACTGATGCCATCAAGGCGGAGAGAGGAAGCACTCTGTGGCAGTTTTCCTTAAAAGTCTTCATGAACTTCTCCATGGAATACTGAATGATGAAAATGCTTGTCTCCTCATTCCCTGCTACCATAACTGTTCTTTCGAGGGGTTTTCATGAACTTTTCCTCTCCCTTCCTCTCATGGGTAACTTTAGGCATGCAATTTAGTCTTCTATAGAGAAACATTGAATATTAAAAATATATGTATATATATGCAAGGTGTGCTTCCTGCACAGACAAAGGGTCTGCAACCTTAGCCCAGGGATATATTACTGCATTGAATACCTTCACCAACAGCAGTGGTGAAATCTGTGATAGAGCAGCTTTTATGGGTGCCTGGCATCCAGCCAGTCAACCCACTACAGCACTGTTAAACCTCTTTTGAAAAGAGGAGAAAACTGTGCTGTATATTTGTAGGAGAGGTGCAAAGACTTGGATTGCATGACCTCCTGTGTGAAGAAATCCCACAGAAAAAAAAACTGTAAGAAATCCTCTAGGAAATGCTGAACCACATAATTAATTTGAACCTGGCACCAAGGATGTGTTCAGCATTTTCCCAGCTTTCGATTGTCACTGGGGATTTGCCTTCCCCAGGACAGGCAGCACATTAGAGACAGGATGGCTGAACATGCATGAGTGCCCATCTTCTCTAAAAGCCTTGTAGATTTTAATTTGAGACAACATATCTCCTTCAGTTCCTGTACTAAGGAGAAAAATACCTCATGTGTACCTTGTCTTCCAAGATGACCATTCCCTTCACAGATCTTTCTCCTTTTTGATTGTACTCTCACAAGAGACATAATATATTCTCATTTCATCACATTTCTCTGCAACAGTAATACTGAAACTCAGGGATGGATTATTGTCTACCTCATGTTGATCCTCCCTACTCTTGAGACACTAATCCTGTGGATGAGCATCTCAGTTATCTTTTCTTTAATCAAATTTTTGATGCTATTTTTAGCATGGATGCCTTATAACAAAGGTAATGATGATAGCATTTTAAATTTTTTTTTAAACCGCACTGGTAGAGGCTTAGAGATTTAAGCTTTACTGTTGATAAAGAATAACGTGCAATTGTGGTAAGGAAGAAACAAGGGAAAAAATTCAGAGAAGGGTTTATGACTGCAGAGAAAATCCATACAGGCAGAAGAATCCTTAGGGGATGTGGGGTTGAGTGATTATTTTTTTCTGGTGGGGATATTGCTATTTAGACCCTGTAAAATTTGTAATCTCAATTTAAAGTATAGAACAACATAAAGGGTTGTGAGGAAGACCAGAAAGAAAGCAGATGGTTGTTGGAAAAAGTCTGGGAAAGGAGGGAGAAATTAAAAGAGAAAGCAATAATAAAAGTAATGAAGGGACAGTACTTTTCCCCCAAAATGCAGGAAAATATGAATATTTTATGCCTTTGTGTGTGTTTGGGGCAAAAAAGTGCATGTAAGTTTTCTGACACATCTGAAATACCTTCAATTATCTGGGCTAGTAGGCAAAATAAATAGTACAAAGTTTATTTAAATTAAAGAAAGATGAAATTTAATGAATTAAATATGAAAATAAATAATACACATTGTGCAGTAGCCCTTGAATTTGCTTTGATGTGAAATGCAATTTATTTTGCATCTATTTATTTTTTCCCATTATAGCTGCAGGTTTTTCTTCTTCACAACACAGAACCCATTGCAGGAATTGTCAGGAAAGAGATACAAGGCTTTTAACTGAGAAGAAAATTAGGAAACTCTAATCCTGCTATCTCAATCTGTGACTGATTTTTGCTAGTACCTTAATTGCATGTAAATTTTTCAGCAATCTAATAGACTGAAAGATAGCCATATCAGTGCCTCAGTCAAGCTAAATGTTAACAAGCAATTGATGTTTCTGGACTGTGACATTTGTATCAAATTCAGCACTTCAGGATGACTTCTGATGGAACAGGTAACACTGCATTTAGCAATGCATGTCTTTCTCCTCCCATAGTCATCACGCTGCTTTAGTTGTAGCTGTGCATGTTATTGGTCTTGGAGCTCTTCTGCAAGGTGGACAGATTGCAAGGCAAGGGCAAGGAATTATAGCTGTTGGCATCTAAATAAATGAGTGGTGGTAGAATTGCCCATTGGATTTCTGATATCTGCTTTTCTACTGAAGTGCCTTAGCAAACTGGGGTTCTTACAAATGCACCTGTTTTTTTCCCATGGTTCTGAAAATGGGCACATGAGCAGTGAAGTGAAACACTCCCTTACATCTTTAACCTGCTATGATCATTCATGCAAATCGCAAGAAAAAGTTGTTTGCAAGATATTAGCATCTTGATTTGACATCACCAAAGCGGTGCAGGCAAAGATTGTGGTATTTGTTTTTTACTTCAATATTCCTTTGACCTCAGACACAGGTCAAAGCTCTCCATTATTTTTTGCAGTTCAGAATGTGTCAGTAAAAGAAAAGAAACCCACAGGCTGCAGGTTTTCTTCAAGTAAATCAAAAGCACTAGTAATTGCCTTTCATATTTTATTTCAGAAAAATAGTATATTCATGACTCACTATGGTGCTGTAGACAAATTAATATTAAGGGAAACATAGAGGAAGCTACAAGAACACTGAGAGAAGATATCATCTGGGAAGAGCTTTTCTTTTCTCTAATAAAGAGAAAAAGATGTAATGCTTTTAGATGAGGTTCCTAAACAGATGTGTGCAGAGCTGTACGCAAATGGCTTCAAAGTAGGGCGCAGATGTTGTCTGAATAATTTTCCCAACACTTTTCAATATACGTTCCTGACAAGCTAGGAGTTGCTGTAGTTATCACTGCCAGTGGTGATGCAGGAACTGTTCAGTCTGGAAATTTCTGACTCCAAACTGAGGCTGACATCCAGGAATGAAGGGGAATAATACTATTCTTTAAGGTAACATTGTACCTGTTACCTTTTGTTATAGTGTTGCAGTGTGTTGCATAAGATCCATTCTGGGCATACTTGAACACTAGATGTAGCCCTAATATAAAAGCAAGTAGAATTTCTTGAATAAAGTCCAGGTTCATGCAGAAAAAATTAAGAGGGAATGTTGAAACTTCTTGCACTCCGAAGCAGGCTATTTCTCCTTTGGAAAGTAGGACATGAAAGCATTGAGTACCTTCATTCCACCTGTGGCAAATTAAGTTATTGAGTGACTAAAAGTTATGCTGAGGCAAGGTCCATGTGGCCAGTGAAAGGCTTCAAGGTTTTTAGCACATTTTCTTTACCCTTTCTTACTCCTTCCATGCAAATGAAATGAATTTATTTGTTGAATGAAGAACCACAACTAATCACAGCTATTAAAAATGGATTGACATAGGCATGCTCTCTTTTCAGTGTTAAAAATGGATGGTGCTCTGAAATCCTCCAGAGCATGAGAATAAAATGTCAAGACTTGAAAGTTCATCTCAGTTCCAATTACAGGAAGAAAGCACCAATATTTCACGGTGTTTTGAAGAACTTCTGGGTAACAGGCAAAGACCTGACACTTTAATCTTGATGCTTTAATATTATGCTCTTGAAAGAATCAACTCTACCCACAAATCTTCAGAGGGAGACTCCCTTTATCCTTCTAATATCTTTGATCAGTCATGAAATACTGAAGAGCAGCACCATCAGAATAATTCTTGTTGGATGCCTAATTCCAGGCTCCATTGAAATTAATATAAATTCGTGTCTCCCTTGTAAGGGGCTGTCAAGTTCATTGGCAAAGACAGATGAAACTTGCATTGCTTATGTTTCTATGGCATTGTATAGGATAAAACTTCACACATCCAAACAAGAGATCTACATTTGGGAAAGAATGGAATGTGTTCTATTCCAAATGATTCCTCTTTAGTGAGAGTCTTGACTTTTATAGGAGAAAACTGCTTTGATTTGCTGAGTATATAAATCACTGTAATAATCATAATATATTTCTGCCAGTAATAATAATATTAGTGTTCACTGTCAGCTGTTTTGATTATCTCATTTCATTTCCATTCTGTGTAAGATCAAGATAACAACCTTTTATTTTGTGCAACTGAGGAATTGTTAAAGAGAAATGGTCTTCTGTTTGCCATCAAACTGACCAAGCAGACAATCAAAGTGTACAGTGTGAAAGCAAAAGACTTTATGGACACATTGCTATTCAGTCTTCTCCTTATGGCACCAGGAGGCCTTTTTGCTGGATTTTGGAGAGACCAAGTGAGCTGATTTTTTTAAATTGTTTTTCCTTTCCCTCTGGGTATCGTGTGTTTGGTAACCTGATAGTCACATCAGAGTCCTGAGTTCAGATTCAAGTTGTATTTCAAATTTGTTACAACTTTGGGTCAGAAGGTTTCTTCTCTTTTGTGCTGCTGTTCCTTCTTCTGTAAGTAGGGCAGATAAGGGAGTACTTATCAAATTTAAGGGTATGTAGGGAGAAATAAAGCTAGCTAGTTAGTGCACGTTGTTTTGGTATTTCACTTTTTTAGGCCACTGTTATTATTTTAACAAATCCATAGCATATTGGGTATCCAATGTGCCTCATAAAACTGTCACATTTTTGGCCAACAAAACTTCCAGAGAAAAATGAGAAATAATGACTTTGTTTTCACTCGATACAAAGAAGTAAAACACTGTAAGACTTGTTGAACAAAAGACAATATGGGAGCTGTCTTCATGAGTGCAGAGCATTTTGAAAGTGCTTTGTTACCCTTTCCCTCTAACCTCAGTAAAAAACTTCAGGAAAAAGTGGAACATATTTTGAATATGTGACAGTATTTGTTTTCAATCTTACGCCTTTAACAAGGCTACTAGAAGACATTAATCTAGCTTGTTCTGGAGTTTGCATTGCTTTCTTTGGTGGGTCATGTGTGCTGTTAGTAACCTCAGTTGTGAAAATGGGCTTTTGTCTGGAAAGTGAAATAATTTATTTAACCCAATACAGTTGTTTTATGCTTGACCATCGCTCTGTCATTTCTACTGGCATGGAGTTACTGCAATTATGCTTGTCATTGAAGGTGAATAAGTGGAGTAGTGTGAACTATGCAAGAGGGAAAGTGGGGCTCTAAGAGGAGGCTCTCTCTAAGAGGAGAGGGTACATTCAGAAGATGATGACACCTTTCCAATATTTAAAAATATCCTAGATTATCTGAAAGGTAAACCTAATTTCTCTGCTAGACATATTTGAACACCAAAACTTAGAAGTGATTTTTATCTCTAGATTGCATTTTGGAGTTACTGGGTCATCATGATTAATAGACAAGGAGTGAAGAAGTGGGGGAGTTGGATAGGAAGATTACCCAGTGAGAAGAAAGGAAAGCCAGAAAGAAGCTGGCTATTTGGTGAGATGGAGGAGTGTGTTTTATACAGCCAGTTTGGAACAATGGAGGCATGTGAGAGATGTAGTAAATGTGCTGTTGTTTTTCTGCACATATGAGACTTATCTGCCTCCTGTTGTCTTTGGAAAGAGTTTTGTAGGCAGGAATAAGGCAAAAATACTCTGTACCTTACTTCAGCATGTGAAGCTGATTTTCTCCTTGATGGCATTGAAAGTAAATTATGAATTCAGCTTTCTGCTCTCAGAGCATGCATAAGTGAAATGACAAATTCACCACAACCATTGGATAACAATAAGGCCTGGATAACACTGTACAATCCCTCTGGTTCTGCAGTTGGCATGAGAAAAGAGGGACTTCACTGCACGCTACCATTAAAGAAAATTTAATTGCTAAATGCAAGGTGGGCCAGCTAAGATTTTTACCATTTTATCGGCCTTCTTCTTGTTTCTTCTTTGGAGCCCTTGCATATTAGAAGGTGAACAAATAACTACTGGTAGAAATATGGAACAGTAAACAAATTACTTAGGGTGGAAATAAAATGGCGAAGGCAGTTTTCAATACTTCCTAGCTACTTCGGAAATTTTCTTTGGGAGAAAATCATGAAAGCAGAATGTACCTGTAGATTTTCATTTTTAAACTGATGTTTGGAACTTGTACCTCCTAGTTTGTTGGTCTGTGTTTGCCAAGGATCACTTTTGTGATGTGTGAGCTATATTTTTAGTTTTAAGCTCCCAAATGATGAATTGAATGGTCACAGTCCTTGGCTCTGCCCTCAGTTTTTCAGGTGCCCGTTCCTTGAAATGCCAGACTTTTTTGTAACAGGCGGAGACAAATACCCTACAAGGACCACAGCAAATGAGCACTGTAGCATACATGGATCGTCTGTGTAGTTAACACTTGCTGGAGGAATAGACTAGAGATGAATGACTTAACAGGAGGTTTGAAAACCAACTGCTGCGTATAAACTTACAGTCCTTACAACTTATAAGGAAAAAAGGCGAATGTTTAAAAGTTATTTTTTCAATTTGTGATCAGTTACAAAAGAGGGAGAGGCCAGCATACTGTGAGAGAAATTGTGGTGAAGATTTAAGCCTGATCATGTATTGAAAGCTGAACAGTTAGAACTTATGTTCTAATGATAGTAAGTGAGAGCACTTACAAAGCAAAGCCCCCTTTCCATATTACAACCTCCTCTGAATTTAACCCTCTTTTGAATACTCTTTGTTGTGTAGCTATAGTTGTCATGCTGAACTCTACAGTCCAACTCTGAAAATTTTGGGAGTTTTCTTGCACCCCCTACTGAACCATGCCTGTAAAAAAAGTTGTTGCTTGCTGGATGAAACAACTTAAATTACTGCTTTGGCACACTCCTGGATAGATTCTGAACTGTGCCTCCAACACAACATGTTGTTTGAGGTTTTATGTTAGTCTTCAAATATTTAGCATATCTAATGCTTTCTTCAAGGGTCAGCACTAAAGAACTTGAATATTTCCAAGTCTAATTTATAGAAGAGCATTGATATCTTGATAGAAAACATTGCAGGACCATAATGAAACAACTTGTGGTATAACATTATTTTCTATTTAAGTTTAGATTTTTGTGGGAGAAGATATTTGAAAATGCTACCTTCCACCAACCTACCATAGCCCCAGCAGAATAAATCATTCAAACATGCAACAAATAGGAAGAACTAAAAATCTATTTTTTAATCAAAGTATCTTTTTTCCCATTTCTCTCAGACAATGGTGTTAGAAAGAGATGGCAGAAAGGTAAGGCTATATGCTAACCTGAGGCTTTATTTATGCTTATTGGTACACTATTTGACACAAAAATGGTACCCCAAATTTCAAAAAGCTACATTCCCCACTCATAAAAACAGAATTGACTCCATCATTTGCTTCATGAACAATTTTTATTAGCAAAAGCATGTTCTTTTTTCTCTAGTTCATACCCTCTGTTCTTTTCCTGGCTCTCCCAAATACAGCTTCTGAAATACTAACTCATATTCCCCAGCATGAGTCTATCTTTCCTTCCTTACACTGACTGGAAATACTTTGACCCAGTCTGTGCAGGACCTTTAGCAACCTGATCAAAGATGATCTTGCTTTAAGTATAGACTGGAGCCAGATGACCTCTGGAAGCCTCTTCAAATGTAAGTTATTCTGTGATTCTAGTAACATTATTAATTAGACTGTGGTTTGGCATTTAGAGTAGCTTAACTAATGGTCAGCTATGAGCATTGCAGGAAAACTCTGACCCCAGGTCTGCATGACACAGCCCAGCTTCCACTTTCCAGACCTGGACCTTACCTGTAAATCTTGCACCTTTTGAAAAATCAGCTCTTGGACTATCTCAATGAATCCACAAATAAAACCTATCTCTCAAACACCAGTCCTTGCTGCTACTGGTACTAACTCAGAAAGAGTATCCCCATACCAATTTTCTTCATGATCTCTTCTTCACTGGGCATTGTCAGACATACTTCTCTTCTTACAAAGAAGACAGGAAGAATGTGAAAAATGTCTACACTTTTTGAACCTGTTTGTAAAAAGACCCACACCAGAAAGGTGCTGCTTTATAATGTGACATGCTTGTTCTAGTTCTGCTCCTAGGAACTTTGGAAATAGGCAGTCCACTGTATAGATTTCAAGTCTGCATGAGAAATCAGAGTGGGCTGTTGGCAATGGGATCAAGATCTGCTTACACCGGTAAGCCACAGGCTGCTCATAGAAGATGAAAGATGGGTCTGATATGGAAGCACTGGTATTGACTTCCACTCCAGGAAGAGAAATAATTGCTAGGCCTCCTGCAACTTTCCCATGTACTATGAAAAAGAGCGGCATGCTGGCAAACCACTGTGTTTCCTCATACTTTGGAAGAAGAACGCACTTCTAAGTCTGTGCTCTGCTTTACATCTTATTTTCTCTTTTCCCAAGTTAGTCACACTCTGTTTTTCTTCCTGTTGTTACCTAAAGTTCTTCCAGCTGTGGCTGGGTCTCAGATAGTTGTTCTGTGCAGAGCAAGATGTACAAGAAGATGTGAAGCATGCAAGAAGCCTTCAGAGATGGTGTCACCTTGTAGGTCTGCCTGGAAGGAAAGCAGAAGTGTTCATTAACTGATCCACAAATCAGATCTGAGGACTTTTTTCTGGTAACTGATACTCTTCAGACCAGACAAAGGGAACACAGAACACTCTGTTAACACAGGTTAAACAGTGGAGAAAGCTTCTTCTTTAAAGCCATGAAGACTGTGACATATGGTGCACAGTGCCTTACAGCAAGAGATGTGGTCACCAAAGTGGTCCATTCCAGAGGGAACAAACTGTAGTAGTATTGCTCTGAACAGCCTACCTAAAAAGCATGCAGCTGGAGCCATCCCCTGAAATGTGGCCTGGTTTTATGTTACAATGCTGTCTGGCACAGGCCAAAACCATGTCAACATGTATTCTGAATTAAAGCACTGCTAGCAATGTGCAAGAACTTGCATTCGTACCCTAACACAATTAGTTAATAGAGCACACAACTTGCAATAAATAGAAATAAACATTCTACAGGGCCCTCTGGTCATATCCAAACAAAGAAACAAATCTGCTGCAGTTAAAATATAATGCTATGTCTAAAGACTTCTTTTGGCTAAGACTTTTACCCTCAGAGGTCTAAAGGAGAAGGTTACTCCAGCTAGTTCTAATCTCTCCTGTCGCAGGCAGCTCAACCCTGCCTCACAGTTTTTTCCTGAATTACTAATCTTGACAAGATAGCTTCCCTAGGCCTGTTGTCCCCATGATTTTCTGCATGAATAGCTCGCTTGTGCTTGCTGATAAATTTGTTCTATGTTGCAAAGGGGACATTGTGAGAAAAGGGAATAGCCATAGAGAAAGACATGAACTATAGTGTTTTCTTGGCTGTAATCCAAATGGATAAGGCTATTAGAAACCTTCTCTGAATAATCTGTTACCAGATGACTGTCAGCTCCTGCAGTTAGATCACTGTTGGTAAAAATCACAGAGGTAAGTCTCCGGCTTGCTATGTAGAAATGTACTGAAGACAGTTCAGGCTGATATCTTCTACTTTAAATGGCTCTAAATATCAGGCATGGGAAGTACACCCTTGCAGTTAAGAAGTGACCCATCTTAGAGGAAAGAAAGGATGTCAAGTACTTATTTGCAGCTCTTACTCTTGATTCTGCTGTTTGGATAGTAGGGAGTTAAATGACATCTGCTCAGATGTGGGAAGGGCAGCTTATCTTGACAGGGTATGTCTGTGATATCTAGGAAGTGCAGTGTGTTGATCTGATTTTGCTTTTTAACAGGATGGAGAAAAAAGACAATGGACCATCAAATATATTATTTGTTTTATTTTGTTTTCTTTCAAGAGCAAATCTTTAATCATAAAACAGTGATCCCTGCAAGGCAGAAACGGGAAAAAAAAGTTGGTATTTTTTGCCTTTCAATAGGCTGTATTGAACTGGAAAAATTAACAAGTTTTGGGATTTGGTCTGTTTGTTGTGTTTCTTTTCTTTTTTCTTGAGAAATGTGCTCTGTCACCATTGTGTGAACTGAGCTGCTGAGAAGCAATTATTTGAAATCAGGGTAATGGGGCATCAGAGTTTTTGCTTGCTGGTTGAAACTATGAAGAAAGGCTAGAAATGAACACCAATTTATGGAGCAATTTCACTTGACCTCTTTGCTTGAGTACTTTGTGAATTGGGCTCAATTTCCTTCAGCCTTAAATATGCTTTATGATATGGATATTTTTCCCTTTTCCATGGCAAAAAATAGTTCTTTCTTACAAGAAGTTAATTGCCTAGGATGAAGTCAGTTGGAAAAAAAAATCATCCTAAGGACTGGTTGCTTTTTGTGTCTTCTTTTCATGTAAGTTTGGTGAATTTTAATTTGTGGCAAGTTGTTGCTGTTGCACAGCAACACTTTCACAGACAAAACAGTCACAAACTCTACATAAATATAATGCTAGAAAACCAGGAGTAAAGCTAACTAATAGGTGACCAAGTTTACTTTGTACTAGACATTGCCTCTCTGGTTGTATTTTGTTGCTGTCTAATTCTTTATCATGCCTTGTCAATTACATCTTTTAATCCCTTTAATTTTAGTATGGAATGTAATTGTGGACATAATTTTGATATTCCCTCCTTAAGGGTGCAGAGCAGCACCATCCTGGCACTCCAGAAATCATCTCAGAATGTATTGTGACTTTTGATTAGCATCAGGTAGTTGGCAATAGCAAGGGCAATTTGATCTGTGACAGGGGTGGGTGAGTGTCTTGTATAGACATCGGGCCATGAGGTCAGTCCACACATGCCTCCAGTTATGTTCCTGATCACTGCAGAGTACTTGCACACTTGATAAAATTATAAGCAATGTCAGAAGCCATCAGGAGATACTTAAATCCTTTGTCTCCTTCTAGAGGGCTTGTGCATTTGGCTGTCTGACAATGACGTGAAGTCAGAACTGTCACAGTCCATCTGCAGTGCACCAGTGGGGTCAAATAATTTCCTAGTCACTGATCCTTCACAAGTGGCCTTGTATGGCTTCTGCTCAGTAGCAGGAGAGCCTCAGACTCACCCCCTTCCCAAAAATGTGCTTCTCAGTTTCCTCCAGAGCCTAAGTGTGAGATTAGGCTGCATGCCTGGCATCTGCTATGCTTCTCTTGATGGCATGGCCCAATGACCAGAACCTTTATTTATCCTTCTGTTTTTTTTATTTCATTACTTGTTTTTCTCTGATGCTATACTTACATCTTCCTCGGAACAATTACGGTCACTACAAAAGCAGTATCTGCCCATATAATAGGACAACCCTGTAACAAATCTGAGCCATTAGTTCCCAGCCTGTGCTTGTCCATGGGTCTATTATGTTCCAAATGCAGAATGAAGCATTTTCTCTTACTAAAGTTCAGGAAACTTCTGTCTGACCATTCCTTCAGTTTATCAAGAATGACAACTCTGTAGTCCAGTGTTTCAAGTGCTCTACACAGTTCACCATCATCTGCAAACTCAGCAATATTTTTTTCTGACCCATTACTGTGGTCATTAATGAAAACACTATAAAGCATCTGCCCCACTATTGACCCTCACAGCAGGTAACTGACTGGCAATTTTGAACAGTTGACACCTAAACTGAACTCACCAGTCTGGGTAATTTCTCACACATTTTTTAAGTCATGCATTAAAACTATATTTCTTTATAAAGAAGTTTATTTCAAACTGTCAAATGTCTCACTAAAGTAAAGGTGAGAAACCAGTAATTCTCTCCCCTCATCCATAATCAGAGAAACCAACCAGTTTTGTTGGTACAGCTTGTCCTTGGTATATCTGTGCTGGCTGTTTCCAGGGAGCTTGTTTTTCCTGTGTCTGGGCAGAGATTCCAGAACGGTTTTCTCCATAACCTTTCTAGAGGCTGAGAACAGACCTGCAGTTCTAGGTATCTTTTTGAACTACTTGCTTAAAAAAAAAAAAAAAAAGAAAAAATTCTTCTTTCCTTTCTGCCATTTTAAGGGACTTCTTTGATCACTGTGATCTCTCAATGAGATCAAGGGTAGCCTGCTCAGCAACCTTGAAAATACCCCATCAGGATCTGCAGGTTGTGTATGTTGACTTTCCTTAAGTGATCCTTATCTCGGTCTTTCTCTGCTGTGGATAATGTTATTTTCTGAGCTTCCTCACCAGTCTATGCCATGGGCATAATTGTCTGGGAAGTCTCAGGGAAAAATCTGTCGGTAAAATGGGGGTCTCCAGATGCAATGATAATTTCAGTTTCAATTTCAGGCAAGATTTGGTCTTCCCCATCCTCCAGACCTGGGTGCTCTTCTGTATTTTTCCTGGATTGTATGACCCTATTGTCACCTTCTGAATGCTTCCTTTTCTTGTTTGGGCTCAGTCAGAAATTCTCACTGCAGCCTTACACACTTGCTCTTTTTCCCATGATTTGGAACGGACCAGTCTTGAGCTTCAAGAAGCTGTCTTGGAAGACCAGCCAACTGTTCCAAGGCCCTTTGCCTTGGAATTCTGCTTCCTAGGGAAACCTTGCGTAATTTCCCTGAACAAGCTGAACTTTGCTTTCATGTAGAACAGGTTGATGATGTTGCTGCTGCCCCTTATTTATTGGGAACTTGCATTCTACCACCTTATAATCACTGCAGCTTTCATCATAAAGCTGCTTTTGTTTTCCTGATCATTTCTGCTCTACCCATCTTTTTCTGTTGGCTTGTCCAACACATCCATGAATAAATTGTCCTTACCAGTTCTGGAAATATCTGGATTGTTTGCATCCAGCAATGTTCCCCTCCATGCATGTGCTAAGTTGCTCCCCAGATAGTCAGCCCCTGCCTACATTGTTCCAAGAGGCTTTTCCTTACTGGATGCAGGGCTTTGCAATGGTCCCCATTGGCTTATTCCTCCACCCTGCCTAATTCCTTCTGAAAAGCAAATCCATTTGCTTCAGAGATACATGGAGTGCTCTGTTAGCCATAGCTACTGCCTTCCTTCACATGTACATATACCCTTCTGTCAGTCTCTCCAAAACAGTTGAAATGGAGATAATGGTAAAGCAATTCCATATGTTCTGATTATATATGACCTCATTAGCACATTTCTTCCTGAAAAAGAAAATTCACTTCAGAGAAAGAAAATTTGTTCTGGAACAAATAAGTTGTTATTTTATTAAAAAATCTGTGTAGGGAAGGGGATTTCCTTTTAGGAAATTTTTATTATTCAGTTTTACTGAGAGAAAAAGAAAACGAAAACAGCAAAATGACAAGGAAAATAGAACAAGAAGAACAATTGCTGTATTTCAAAGCCAGTGAAAATTAGACTAAGCCAAATGGAAATCATAATTCTTCTGTTTCCCTGGTTGCTCAGACATGGGTAATAGGCTTGGCAAAGGATCAAGAAGAACAGGGGCCAAGCTGTGGTGTGTTGAGAAGAATCAAAAGGCTGTTCAGAAGACAGGCAGATTTCAGCACACCTCAGAGGATAAAAGTCTGAAGTTTATCTACAACTTATTCCTTTTGAAGAGGATAAAGGTGACCAAAACACACAATGCAATGACACTTTCCAGCTTTGGAAGGGAAGCTAGGACAATTGGGCAGTCTTGCTAGGTACACCTTGTTTCTTTTGATTTCTCATAGTGTGCTTTAAGGAAAAATTACATGGCAAAATTGAAAGCATGAGCAGGAAAATGAGCTTTAAAAGCTATAAAATGTGGACTCAGGCAGGTCACGGTGAAACACAGAACATGTAGTAGCACCCAAAACAGAAGTCAGAGAACACACTGTGAGTCCAATTCTCTTACAGAAGGTACTTGTCTGTAGATGGATGGCTACGTGAGCAAGGTCACGTAGACATGAAGGAGCTGTTTTAGAAAGTTCCGAGGTAGCTAAGACAGTATGTCCTTGAGCAGAGTAGTTAAAGATAATGGGATGCTTGTAGTTAGAGGAACAGAGGCTAGGAATGAAAAGCAGAGTGTATGCTAATACAACTTTTCGAGTAAGCCAGTTAGGTAATGCCAGTTGTGCCTATTAATGAGTAGTTGTCTGTAAGAGTATAAATGTAACCTATCTGAAAGAATAAACGGAGCTTGCTTATCAACTACATTAGTCGTGCGAGTCTTCCCTCCCAGCGAGAATAGTGACACCTGTCAGTAATTAAATTGGCAGAAATTGCCAGGTCTTTCATAGCACTCCCATACTTCAAGAAGTGGAGCTAACAGGCCCAGAAACTTAACATATTTCACATTCTTTTTGAGAGAAAACCCAGTCTGAGGACTTTGCTGTCAAGAGGATCGGATTCTGAGGGCCTCATTACTGATGTAGCTTTAGCTGCAGGAGTAGAGGGGCAATATTTTAGTGTCACAGACCATCCTTCCACTATTTCCAAGATTATTTCACAGTGGAATAGCATTGTATTAGTTCACATTTCTCATGAAAGTGTGCTGCAAATATAAAAAAGCACAGAAATTATCCAGCATCAGGAAGAACCAAACTTATACTGTGGGAATCTTAAGGAGGTAAGATTCACCACAGAAGGCAAAGATCTCAAAGCAGCTTTCTGCTTGGGAAATCCCTGCGCACCTTGTTGCACAAAAATGAAGCGATACACTAGGGGAAGGATAATGGTTTACAGAGTCACACCATTCTTTCCTTCACATGCCACAGGATGACAGTCAGTCCCTGTGTGTTAGTCAATGACATGTTCCTAGGATCATTGCATAAGGACATTCCTGCATGTAAAGTTCTTCTGATGGAGCTAAATAGAAAGTACCCTCTGAAACAGATTAGCTCTGGAGGGTTAAAGTAACCCTGCCATTTTCTAGCAATGAAGTCAGCTAAACATTAAAGTAGCTTACTGGGCAAAGAAGTTGGATTGTCTTTGCTTAGAAGTTGGATTGTCTTTGCTTGGGCTCTTTCAAGTCAGATTTGATATATGTCAGAAGGATGTTCTATTTGATTGGGGTTTTTTTCCTAAATGACTTTAAGTGGAGAAAATGCATTTCTGAGTATTTCAGAGGTCAGAATAATTGGTCAAGGGAGTAGTGCTTCAGTGCTTAAAGGATGGGAACTTAAAGTCCATCACAGCTCATTTAGATTTGTTTTTCAAAGCTTTGTATCGTCACTATGAGCATAGTCAAGAGCTGGTACAGTACAGTCTACACAGTGACTTCCAGCCAGTCCTGGACAGAAAATACAGGGACACCATATCTACACAGACCACATCTGTAATATTCTTTGTCATGCTTTATAACACCACATCCTGATCCCATTCTGATCTACTTTTCTCTAAAGTCTTCTACCATTTCAGTTTTGAGCTCTCTTCTTCTGACCTCGTACACCCAAGAGACTTTACACAAAATAATTTGTTTAATTCAAGTCCTTTATGATATTTTAAGAAGGCAGCTCCTCACAACTGTTCTGTCAAAGGGAGAGGAAGCCTTCTGTGTCAAATACACACCATTTGAGCATGAAAAAAATAGTTCTCTTGGTATAAGAAAAATTGCAGGAATTTGCAAATGAGCTGCTGAAAATTTACTAAGAGGACAAAAGAGGAAAACATAGATATTGTCTTTCAGTTCCTGCCTTCCTTCCCTTTCTCATGTTTCTCCTCTTCTCCCTTTTCCCCTTTTGGATTATCTGATGTATAAACAGCTTTTATTATGAACTTTGCTGGGAATATTAATATTATCCTTGTACCTTGATTGACACATAGCAACCTTCCAATAGGAAAGACTGCAAAACGCACAGGAAATTGTAGGGGTATTTGGGCTTGCCTTTACATTTGAAGTCCTGACCTCTGTTGTTGTTAAGATGTCACTTCTGAGTACTTTTATTTAATTAGCAGACAATTCATGTTTGGAAGTGACCTCAGAGGTGAAGTTCCATACAGAGGGTGTTATGCTGGTCTGTTATCAGCATGTGATATGGGTACCAGAAACTGCAGCAAGGTCTGCAGTGGAGAGAAAAGGTCACTTGTTCCTCACCAGCAGCGCAAGAAACTGCTGCTACCTGGGAATCTAATGAGGCTGCTAAACTGCAAATCAAGGTATAAGAAAAGCCAGCTGAACACCCTGGAGCAGTTTTCATTGTAGCTGCTTCACAAAACTCCAGCAGCTAAAAAGAAGCTTAATTGAACCACACAAAGAAGAGATTTGCCAGCACTGGAAGGTTTTCTGTGACCCAGCTACTCCTAGCTATGCAATGGCCTCCAGAAGGTATACCACAGGTTCCTTGGCCATGTGCTTTAATCATAGGCTGAGCTTTTGCGAATACATTGCTGAAATTCACTTTTATTCTATTGCCTCTGCATGGTGTGAGCTCAGTTTGAGGTGAACAGGAAAACCAGCTTCTCAAATAGAAGAAATCTAAACAGAAATCCAGGGTCTGTTGTTCTACAGAATGTACTGTTTCTTATCTTACCTGTCTCATTTCTTAAATTACACCCAGTCTCCAATGGCATCCACTGCAAAGAAAAATTGCTGGAGTAAAGCCAGGCAGTGCTAGGTTTAATGCCACTGAAGGCTGGCTCCAGCTGCTATGCACTGGCTGCAGCTACACTGCAGAGCACCTGCATGGAGCCCTTCTGCTTGTGCTGGTGCCTGACTGCACCACAGCATTTCAGAGAAGGCTCACATTCCACTTTGTCACCCCTGTGACAAGTCATTACTCACTCATACTGAACTTACTTTTGGTCCTTCTGACAATGTTCTATTTGCTTTTTGGACCAGGTAGACTTTCCTGTGTTTCTTCTTTGACCTGAGGAAAAGCAGACATCACTTGCCCAATATATCTTAGTGGGTGACTGGATAATTTGTCTGCAGACCAGAACAAGACTGCTGTCAGAAATGAGCTACCAGATCACTGAAATTAGATGACACACACTCTCATTTCCCACCTCCAGCCATTCAGTTTATTCTGAACAGATAACCTGCAAGAAAATAGACTTTTACAATTCTTCCTGAATGTCATCTCATTTTTTAATAAGCTGGACTGCAGCTCCATCTCCAGACATTCACCCAGACTTGTCAGCATGGAATATCCTGGCTCAGAGCAGATGAGATGAGATCTGTGATGAGAGATGTGGTAGAAAAATGCAGAGTGAATCTGAAAGAGGAATAATTTTGGGGAACCAAACTATAATCCCCTTTCTGTATTTCTCAGATCCAAATTCCACATGTGCATAATTTGCATCAAGAGAAGGAAGCAGCTAGAGAAAGGAAGAAAGAAATCACTTACAGTAATAAACAGCAATCACAGCACATCTTAAATATACTTCCTCATGCACACAGGGAGGATTTATCCAAAACCAATTCAAAGCCTAAGACAAATTCTTATTTATCCCTCTGAGGGCTTTCCCCACTTTACCCCTCTCCCAGGCTGAAACAGAAGTCTGCTTGGTGGGGAACTGCTGTTCACATCCAACCTGTTCTAGGCATCATCCTTTAAATCGATGCTTACACAAAGAATCTTCACAGTCTGAAGCCCTGAACTCTGTGTTTATCCTAAACACACACATTCAACTATTTACATGGAGAAATCCTTTGGAAGGCAATAGCCACAGGTAATGTTGAGCTTTAGAATGGATGGGCAAGGGAGAAGCTATAGAGTTTAAATGCATGCTGTTTTCTCCTGTAGTTTCTGCATGCTATAAAAATGTTTGGTATGTACTTGAATGGAAATGTGCAATGCTGTTCTGTAGTATACCTTGAGCTAGAAGAGCTAGAGGGCCATTAGAGATGATAACAGATTGCTGCCTCAGCTGTAGACTTGTCTCCAGCTGAATTTCCTAGTACTTTTTGATAGAATCACCACTTCAAATATAATGTACAATTTTCATCTAGAGGTTTTCTTCCACTGATTTTTTCCCACTTTTTTACTTTGCCTTCTTTTCTTCCCTCTCCCTCAAAAGACACATTTGTCTCTGTCTAAAATTAAGATATTGTCTGTGTGATTCCTTCCTCTCTCCCTGCTTAAATTCTGCATTCCCAAATTAGGACTGGCATGATTTAATTAAGACAGACATAAGAGAGAGAGAATGCTCCAGAGAAAGGCTAGAGTAGGAGTAACTGAAGGCGAATTGTGATTTTTTTTCCAATCCTGCTCAGGCATAATCTTAAAGACACGAAGCAGCACACATGCCTACCCAAACAAGTTGTTAGCAAACTAATTGTGCATTACAAGACAGCAGAGCCACACTGTTCTCATTATACTCTGTTTAAAGATTGGTTTAGTACAGTCAGAAGGCAAATCAAACATGCCTAAACATAAGGTTGGATGGGGAAGATTGCCTCTTTCCATTTTAGAGGCATAAGAGAAGTTATTTGCTTTAGCATCAATCTGTCCTCATGAAACAGTGAATACAGAGCCTAAATTGCCTATCTGCTCAACTCAAAGGGACATTTGAATATGAGGCTCCTTTTCTGAGTTCTCAAGAAGAGAAGGTGAAGAGAAACTTGCTCACCAATCCATTCCTCTGTCTAGACAGAATGACAGGCAACAAATGGCTAAAGGCAGATGTTCATGCTGGTAATGGGTAATAGCCAAAAAAATATCCCTACAGCTTTGAGGTGAACAGAAATAAGAGATTGTTCGATGAGTATATCCAGTATACTTGGCTCATCATTACCATGATCCTGTCAACAGAAACCTTACCTGTACTATTTCACCAGACTCCTGGAGACTGTCTCTCATGCATGGCTGCTGGTCCAGCTAGAGATTTGATTTTTACTGATGATCTTTGGGATTTCCAAGGCCTATATAAAACTGCAATGGCAGCTCACTTACTCTGAATATGTACATCTCTGGTTCCCTACAGCAGGCTTAAGCCCAGAAGACAATGTTCCCGGTATCAGATATCTTTATTGCAGTTCCAGGGTATGGTAAGCAAAGCCCAGTTTCTTTCCCTATCCCTCATTATTTTCTCTTTCCAGAGAGTGCTGCTCAAAACTTTCCAGCTAAGGTTCTTCTCACCTGTAGAAAAAAGTGCACCTGCTCACTTCAGAGACTCATCCTGGCTGCATCAGTTCAGGCTGGAAGGGTGGTCCCAGAGATAGCAACCACCATATTCTGGGCACACTGCATTCAGCATGATTCAAGCCATCTCTTTGGTCTTCAAGAGACAGAAGAGCAGTTTGAGTTACTTTATCTGACAAGGTATATCTGCTCCAGTAATTTAATAGTGAACCACTGTTCAGCAATATGAATTTAAATAGTTTGTACTGAAACACAATCTTTTCATGTGACTGTCACCCCTGGTTTGTTGGTTGGTTTTTTTTCATATAGCATGGTGGTGGAAAAATATGTCAAAATAGTAGCCTGTTGAAAAGGCTGAAAACCAGTCAATCTGCATTTAAATTTCATGTTAGGAAAGTGCACTTTGTATTCTGTGTTATCACATGCTGGTATCTGGTTTCTTAAAATCTAGGCATTACAATTTTGACATCTAGCAAATATATCAAAGAGTTCAGAGCCATTAGGTCCTGCAGATACTTTTAATGAGAGACAGGGTTTATAGGACAAGAAGCTTAACACAATGTGGGAGTCTTGACATAAATATTTCTTTAAAATATTGTGCTTATCCACTAAGGGAAATATTTTTCCTGAATGGTTGTGAGGGGAACTGTAACTAGATGAGCTTTAAGGTCCCTTCTGATCCCAACCCTTCTATGACACTATGATTAGCTCAGTCAAACAGCCAGGACACAATGGGTTTGTGTTCTGTGCTAGATACCTGGGTACAGTGGCAGTACACACAGATGGCAGAAAATGTGTTTGAAGAGGACGTAGGGAAACTCAGCAGCAACTGAAAGAGGAAAAAGCCAAATGCATGTGCATATTCTTCTTGGTGCCATTTCAAATGTTTCTTTCTTCTCAGGGAAGGAGAGGGCTGTGCAAAATCCTCCATGCTGAGCAGCTAAATGAATTTTTCCTCATCAAGGTTGGAGGGAATGAGGCTGCCACTGACTCCCATCCTCAGCTATGGCGTGTAATTGTGCCCAGGGCCAAGCAGCTGCTGTCTCCTGCCTCTAAATGAAAAGGAAGCAGTGCTTGTATTTTTAAGGAGGATTTTGACTGAAGTAAATTAGAGCAGTTGCAAAATATACAAATAGAGTTAAATGAAAAGGCTCTTGATTTTCTTCTTCACATTGGAAGGAGAAGGAAAAGCTGAAAGTCATCCAGCCAGCTGCATCTCAGTCTTGCTTTGAAAAGGCTTACTAAGGCAGGAGAAATTTGGATTAGCTGGAGATAGAAAGGTTAAAAACCTTGAGAAGACCAGGTGCTAGTTACCTTTGGGGAAGGGGAGGATCCATGTCTCATTTCTTCTCAGTTTCAGCCACACACAGGGACTGCCTGTCCCTTTCTTCTGCTCTGAGGTTTGACCAAGTAGTGCCATCAGGATACTGTGCTTGTCCTTACTGACCAGGTTCACAGTCACCATGACCAAGTATCTGTCCCTACAAGTGCCACACAGCACAGTAATGCTCTGTTTAAGCTACTCTTTCAAAATGTGAATGCAAAAATACTAATATTTTGTAATCTTATAACATTTCTGTGCTGTTTCACCTTGTGCTGTGTGTCCATGCTGAAGAGGCTTCGAAGCACTCTGAGAATGGGGTATCTGAGCCTTATCAAATGTTTTCTTCTCTCCATGGCTCATTTGTCATGCCTGGTCCATCTGCCTGACACTCAAGATGGACTCTACCCCTTCCTGCTCTCTTCAATTCTTCACTAACACAAACAGGAAAGTGCAACCCTGAGGCCATGGCAAATCATTTTATAACACTGACCCTAAATCAGAAGTGTCCTGAGCAGGTGAAAGACTCTTCATATAAGAAAATATATAGGGAAATGATGTCTATTATCACTTAGGAAAAAGTAAACCGATAATCATTTAATATCTGGTGGTATATATGTTCAACTGCACAAACTTTTCTTCTCTAATTTATCAGCACTGTTGAATGAGCAATCAGATTTTTCATTGAAGTCATATATTAAGTTAACACAATGCAAACTCTTTAGTAAATGGTTTTAAATAAAATATTAATACCTTCCAGCAAAGTGACCTGCCCTGATAATTACAGAAATTGGCCCATCAGCACATAAGCTTTTTGTACCAACAGATGCCATTTATTCATTCAAATCTAAGAAATACAGCCATTCCAAAACAAGAGAAGAGTAGAAAAAATAATTGTTCTTGAAAGTTCTTGCATATTACCCAAAATGCTGCAGACTGGGTTTTTATTGTAATAAACAGTGAGACAGATTTGGGGTACCTAAAGTATTATGAAAATTTGTTCTAAATCCTAATATTGCTAGAAGTCCTTCTCTCTATGAAAAAAAAAAGTGGAAGTCAATCTGATAATCTTTTAATACAAAGTCATTTCTTACTGCACTGAAAAATAAATAAATATGGAGGTCTGCACAGTTTCTTCCCTTTGTACTTTGATATCAGACATTTTCTGAAGGGGGCGGTTATCTCATTTCTGTACTGGCAAAACCAATACCTCTCCTTCCTTCACTCTTTAATTTCTGTGGCTTTTTGGTTGACCTCTGATTTTTTGTCACAAAGGCTACAAATAGCAAAAGGTTGAAACAAATTGCAAAAAGATAGTGCTATGTGGTGCATTTGGGACCAGAGCCTGCAGCTTCTCTGTAACTTCTCTCTACAGGCTCCTGGAGTGGCTGCTGGATCAATGCTCTCACTGCCAGGGCCATGACTTCCTTCTCTATTCTGGGCTTTGAAAGCTCTAAGGGGAATGTGAATAGACTGCCAAAATTCCCTGTAGAGGCTGAGGCTACACATAAGTGGCTTCACAGTTTTATTTCTCTTCCCAGTATGTGCTTCATCTTGATGGATTTGTGACATCTCCTGCCAGATCAATATTCACATTTTTTTCCATTTTCTGGGAACCACCAACCTGTCAGACTCAGTGCCTGGGAAGATCACAGAACACACCCACCTAGAAACTCTGCTAGGACACATGGAGAACAGGGAGGTGATTCAGGACAGCCAGCAGGGTTTCTCCAAGGGCAAGTCTTGCCTGACCAGCCTAATGGCCTGCAATGACAGAGTGGCTCAAACAGTGGGCAAGGGCTACAGATGTGGATGTACATCCATCTGCACTGCTCTATGGCCTTTTATACTGTGTCCCTTTAATCTGTCTTTCTGTCTAAAGATAAGGAGAGATAGGGACTTGATGGATGGATTGTTGGATGGATAAGGAATTGGCTAGATGGCCTCATTCAGAGGGAATTGGTCAAGCATCCTGGTCACTAGAGTTTCCTCCTGCAGTATTCCTCTGTTTTTCTATATTAGTGTTAGAAATGTGTACCTTGACTTCTTATTTTTTCTACCCAGCAAACGAAGAAAACTTCAGGTCACAGGGAGTAGTCCTTTGACTACCATAATCCACTATATATGTGGCAACACTTTGACTCTTTCTCATAACTTACTGGATAAAAAGAATTTATTTTTGCTCCCAACCATCCTGAACACACCAGTCTTTTTGCAGGTGCATTGGCTTTTCAAGTTGTCATCATAACATTTACAGAGGAAGCTGCCACAGCCTCTAATTCATTTCTTTATTTGCTTTGTGACCTTTTCCCAGTCCATCTCCTTCTTGAATTCCTCTTCCCTTCTCTTCCTGTTTTTCTCTTCAAATGACACCAGTCATCTCTCTGTGCCTAATTATGCTCAAACTACAACTGTTGCAAAAGCTTTTTCCCTTTGTATCTCCCACCATCTGGAACAATCCTTTTCCTGTTGATTCTTTCTGCCTTGCTGCTTCTCCATCTATTTTCAAATCTCATCTGAAAACATCTCTTCCCCCATGCCTATGCCTCTTAATTTCTCTCTCCCTCTGCTATTACATATTATGTAACTTTGATAAGTATCTTGGGATACCATTTGTGTGAAACAAATTTTACTAAATAAAGCTGTAGTCTACAGTCAGCAGAGCTTACCCAAATTATTTGCTTTTCCACTTTGTCTTCAGTAAACAGTAGATGCCCTCATGATGATAGCAAACAACATTATGCTGATGGCCATCCTGTAATTGGAAAGAGGAGAGGTGCAGAGCTGTCTGCCGGGTTTGTGAGGAACAGAGATGCTGCTCTCAGACAGAGCCCTTGAGATGGAGCACAACTCAGCAGGAGGTGTAGGAGTAATCCCTAGGAAAACCGGGGGAAGGCAAGGGAGCAGTGCAAAATGTTGTGAGATTGCAAAGCTTATTAATTATCAAGACTCACTGATTAGCTCTGCTTTCCTCAAATCTCATGTACACGTGTAAATACCCAAGGCAGACACCTGGCACAAGGTGCAGATCTAAGACACAAATGGCTGCAACAGAATTATCTGAGAATTGCTGCAAATGGGCTCAAGGGAAGCCAGCTGAGGGTAAAAAGCAGAACTACAACCTGCTCAGCTCAAAATTGCAGAGCCAGAGAGGTGCAAAAAGGGCAGCTCAATGCAGTTATGTGGAGGGTGGGGATTATTCCCTTCTGTGTATTGGCTCTCCTCATCTGCTTTCCTTTAGCCATGAACTATTAAAACAACCACAAACAATAATAATTATAATAATAGTAATGTTAACACAACAACATATATTTTGGGATCCTCAAACACTTCATGAGACAGATGTCATTTGTCAGTGGCTTTCTCACACCTGTCCTGGATCCTGAAGGAATCTCTCCTGTATCCCTTGTGTTCTGCACCCACTGTGGCTTACTGATTTAGTAAAAGATAGCCTACCAAGTGGATCTGTAGAGCAAGAGACATTCATATGAACTGGTTAGAAACTACATCTTAATAATAACAACTCTTTTGAGAAAATAAAAAAATTGTTCCTGAAAAAATGAATAAAAGAGGCTAAATTTATTGAATAAATAATTCACTATGAATTATGTACTCAGGTTTAGCACATACAGCTTTTAAATTAAAATATTCCGCAATTTACCATATAATGCAAACTAATAACAATTAAAGTCAGCAGTGGAGTGGAGGAATGTTCTCCAGCAGTGGAAGATTGCTATGCAGCTTAGCCATGCAAGGATGGCCATTTACTAATTTGCAAACATACAAAGCCTAATTCATTTCAAGACGGGAAATGAAATCTTGCCATTTAAATGAGTATCAATTCAGAGAGGTTCTGACCATTTCCTGCACTTCACGTCATCACACTCCAATTTATTGCTTTCACTTTGTTTCTGAATTATTATTTAAAATTACATTTAATTTCTTCAATTTCTTCTCCAGACTCTGTTTCACTTCATTTCCTGATTTCAAGATTTCAATGAGTGTAATTTTTGCAAGTTTCAGTCCTTGTCATCCCAAGGATCATCCATTTCATTCTATTCACTCAACTTCCAAATTCCCCTTCAATTTAATTGCATTTTATTTTATCATAGCTCCTTTTCAGAGTGTTTATTACACTTTGTTTTCTGATTTTAAGATTTTCTTTCCTTTCCTGAAATGAAATCTTGCGATTTCAATAAGGATCAATTCAACAAGGTTTGGTCCATCTCCCTGCACTTTATGTTATCCCATTCCCTTTCATTATTTTCACTTTGATTTAAATTTTTTTTTTCATCATATCTCCTGAGTGAGATGTCCAGAGTGTTTGTTACTCTTTTTTCTCTGATTTCAATATTTAATTTCCTTTCCTGAAATGAAATTCTTCCTTTCAGGAAAGGAAATGAAATCTTGTGATTTCAATGAGGATCAATTGGACAAGTTTTGGTCTATTTCTTTGCACTTCATGTCATCCCATTTAGTTTTATTGTTTTCACTTTGTTTCAGAATTTTTTTTTCTTTATTTTTCCTAATGTTTCATTTCTTCAATTTCTTCTCCTGTCTCATTGTTTACCTTTCTCCTCTAATTTCAGGATTTCAATGGAAATAGTTTTGGCACGTTTCGGTCCTTTTCACTGCATGTCATTTCATCTCAGTACATTTAGTTGTAGTCACCCATTTCCAAATTTTCTTTTTATTTTCAATTGCATTTGATTTGATCATATCCTCTTTTCCGGAGTGCTTGTTAGATTTCCTTCCCCTATTTCAATATTTTATTTCCTGTCATGAAAGGAAATTCTCCACAGACAGAACCCTAACCCCTGCTATAACCTTAAAATATCATAATTAGTGGTGGTGCCCAGGATGTGGTTAGGGGTGCCGCTGGGGGCAGCGTATGGAGGTGGGGGCCCCATGCAGAGTGGTGTGAGGGCAGGGTGCAGTCTGAGGAGGGGAAGGGGCAGTGTGAGGAGGTTGGTGCTTTTGGCCCCTGACCCGTGAGCCTTGGCCCCTGACCTGCTATCCCTATAACACTAACTCTGTAACCCTAAAATGGCACCGCTGGGGGTGGTCCTGAGGGTGGGGTTAGGAGTGGTGCTGGAGGCAACTTGAGGGAGGGTCTGTGCTGTAGCGGGCGGTGTGAGTGGAGTAGCCAGTCTGAGGATGAGGAGTGGCAACATGAGGAGGGTGGTGCCCTCAACCCTTGACCACCAATGACCCTTGAGCTTTGATCGTTGACCCTTGACACATGACCTTGACCCAGACCTTTGCTCCCCTGATTCATGACCTTTGACCCTGGACCCTTGACCTCAATGTTTGACCTCTTGACCTTTGACCTTTGCATGGTGGACTTTTTACCTCAGGAGCCTGTGACCTTTGCCATATTAACTTGACCTCTGATGTCTGACCTTTGACCTCTGACTTCTTAACATTTCACATCTTAACCTTTGATCCCATAACTTTGACTCTGTGACCTTTGACCTTTTGACCCATGACATGAGGCTTTTGACCTCCAAACCCTGTGACCTTTAACCACCTGACTTCTTGAGCCTTTGACTACAAGACATTTATCCTTCAACACCATGACCTTTGAACTTTGACCTCTTGGCATTTGGCCTTTGGACCTGTGACCTTTGACTTCTGATCCCCATGACCTTTGGTCCGATTACCCTGAATTTTGACCTCTGTCTCAGTGACCCTTGATCTCCTGAGCTTTGGTGTCTGTCTCTGTGACCTTCGACCCTTAACATTTGGCCCACAAACTTGGAACCCCATGACCTTTGATCCTTGACCCATTACATTTGACCTTTGGCCCTATAGTCCTTGACCTATGACCCATGTGACCTTTGACTTCCTGACCTTTAAAATATTACCCCCATGACATTTGTCTTTCAGTTTCCTGACCATTGACATAATTACCCTTGACCTTTCACCTTTGACCATTGACCTAGTGACCTTTGCCCTGTGACTCTTGACCTTCTACCCATGACCTTTGACCTAATTGAGGTAATTTGCACTTACTTGAGGTCATCTGAGTCCCTGGGAGGGGTTACCTTTGACCTATGACCCTTGACCTCTAACCTTTGACTTGTGACTATTGACCTCTGACCCATGAACTCTTAGCCTTGACCTTTGATCCCTGATCCATTACCTTTGACCCCTGACCTCTGACCCTTTGACTCTTACCTTTGACTATTGACCTCTGACTCCTGACCTTTGAGCCCTGACCTCTGGGCCTGACTTTTGACCCTTGACCCTTGACCCTGTTCTCTGGTACCCTCTGCACCCATACCTACTACTGCATCCTGTAACCCCTAAGCCCAGCTGTGGACCTGTCAGCCCCTAACCCCTACCGGCCACTCTCCAGCCTGTAAGATGTCATCCCTACCTTTTTGGTGTGGTCCTGTCCTCCTGTGAGCGTTCTAGTGTAGTCCTGGTGTTAATATTGCTGCTTGCTGCTGCTGCCATGAGGGTTAAAATCGTATCCTTAGGGGCAGTGTGACTTTCTACTGCTGTTTTTTTTTTATTTTAAGCTAGAGAGAAAAATTATAATCCAGTTTAAACACAGATGAGTAGAGGAAACTAAGTCTCTGTGGATAAAGTGTATCAAACTCAGAAAGGTTTGAAATATATCCACAAACCATGATTAAAACCAAATGAGGTTAGATTTAAAATCGATATGTTTTATTTAAAAATGAAAGGAAGGAAGGAAAGAAGGAAGGAAGGAAGGAAGTAAGCGCGGAAGGAAGGAAGGAAGTAAGCGCGGAAGGAAGTAAGCGCGGAAGGAAGGAAGGAAGGAAGGAAGGAAGGAAGGAAGGAAGGAAGGAAGCGCGGAAGGAAGCGTGGAAGGAAG
>VWYI01047915.1:94859-110231 GCA_013399455.1 Anthoscopus minutus
GATGGATGGATGGATGAAATACCAGACTGAAGGCTTAGGAAAGGAACTCTTTCCTTTTAACATCAAAGCTGGAATTTAGCAATTTGATTACTTGCTTCTGTGCCTTTTCAATTTTGAGTATGTAGTAAGGCCATTTCCATGGAGGCCCCTGGAGCTCAGCACATAGGACACTGACTCATTCTCTGTAAATGGCCAGGAATCCTTCTCTTAAGGACATTATCTTTCCTGGTCTCTTTGATCAGCTGCACATCCACCAAGTTTTCTGCATAATTTGATATTTTGACTAAAGAAAAAAAGCATGTTTGCAACTGTCTGTCATAAGAATGACACCACAGTAGACCCAACTACAATTATCCTTGTTCTACTGAAGTCCCTCTATTTTTCTGGGGCCATTCTGGTTGCTTTTTAATGGAAGAGTCAAACACCAGTCTTCATTGCTATGTGAAACACACCTTCCCTGTGACCTGGAGAACTCCTCCAGCCTTTGAGGTCAGAGTCCAAGAGAAGCTTTTGTTATTCTAGAGAAATTTCAGTCTCCTAAGCATGAAAGGGTACAAAAGGCCTTTCTAGGCTATAAGAACTTCAAAGTGCTCTTCACAAGAGAGATTATGAACATTTTCAGAACTGTTATCTTGGTGCTCACTGACCTAAATGCTTTATTTGCTTATTTTCAAATACCCTGTTTGTTTTGGTTTGGTTTGTTTTGTTTTGTTTTGGTTTGGGTTGGTTTGGTTTGGGTTGGTTTGGTTTGGGTTTTTTTGTTAGTTTTCTTTGAACTAACAGTAGGCAAGCTTGTTATTCTTCTGTTCACATGAGAACAACTTACCAAGATTAAGGCTACCTCCTCTTCTGCTACCTACTCCATCATATATATGTGCTTACCTCCACAAGTCCTCCCCTGGCTGCCTGCCTGCCTTCAATGAGTTTAGCACTGCAAACTGCTGGATGCGAAAGGCCAGTGTTTGTTTCAAACTGCCTGGCACCAACTTCACAGGGCTAGGCTCCAGCTGGCTCTTGCAGTTACCTCTACTCTGTGTTTTGGAACATGAGAGCATCTGACATACGCTAATTACATCTAAGACAAATAGCCAGAGGCAGTGCTTTCTTACATGGTCCTTTCAGAGCAGACAGTAGATTATCAGCTGACAACCTCTCCAGGAATTTTCCAAGAGGGCTTTACATTTTACTGGAATGACATTCAGGACACTTGAATGTGGGGATCTTCATTCACTTCGTATTTCCTTGGGACACGTGTTATGGTGTTTGGTGATAGACAAGTGAAACTACAAGTGGCTAAAAAGGGAAGATTTCATCTACTACTGTCTTTCTAAAATATGTCATTCTAAAGAAGTAATACAGACACATTGATCCTTTTGAGGCCTTGCTTCAGTATTATAAATGTTTTGGATTAAATTTGTCTTCAGTGACTCCTGGCTTGATAATTTCCTATTTTGCATATTTTTCAGACCTCACTGAGGAATTTCAAACAATATAACCCACTAGGTGTTGCGGGCTTTCTCACAGGAGAGACAGAAAATCATTTAGGAAAACCTTTGGTCAACATATCTCAAATGCAGAATTGTGACAAAGTTCCAAATTAGTCAAGTGCAATTGTGCCCAGAATGTGTCTTTGTAAGAATCCATCTTAAAGAAGGGCAGAAATCTTTTAAATTCAAAGCAGATGGATTTTATTAGACTATTAGAGGGACGGAGCACCTCTCCTGTGAGGAAAGGCTGAAAGAGTTGGGGTTGTTCAGCCTGGAGAGGAAAAAGCTCTGAGGAGGCCTTATTGTGACCTTCTGCTACTTGAAAGGGGCCTAAAAGAAAGATCGGGGTAAACTTCTTAGGAAGCCTGTTTTGATAGGACAAGGCATAATGGTTTTAAACTGGAGGAGAGTTATTTAGATTAGATATAAGAAAGAAGTGTTTTTAAAATGAGGATGGTAAAACCCTGTCACAAGTTTCTCAGAGGGGCAGGAGATACTCCACCTTTGGAAACATTCAGTAAGGTTGGATGGGGCTGAGTAACCTGAGTTGAAGATAATTCCTGCTCATTATAGGGGAGTTGGACTAGATGGCCTTTCAAAGGTTTCTTCCAACTCAAACCATTATATGATTGATGAATTCCTTATCTAGTTGGTTGGTTGGTTGGTTGGTTTTTTACTTGAGTGTTTCAATTTCTTTCTTGAGAGACATCCACTAAGTTTGAGCTATTATATAAACCATCTTCTTAGAACAAGAGAGGACCATTGTAAGACTCTTACAGATATCCATTTCTTTCTTTAAATTTGTCCTTCAGCAAAGGCAAGTTTTTAGATTACTATTATTTTAATCCCAACTCTTGTAGGAACTTTCCCCAAATAAATCTTTGTAGTCCAAGGCTTGTGCTTCTAGTCTGCTCTCTGGAGATTGTGTTTCCTAGTAACCAACATCCCTGTACTGCGAGATCTTGCACATTTTTCACTATATCTTGAGAAGGAAAAAAATCAGTTTTATTCAATAAATAGATTCTGGCAGAAAAAGTGACCTAGGCGTCAAAGAAACAAGCTAGGAAATTTGTGCACACTATTTCTATAAAACCAAAACAAGGAAGGTCACATGGGGTAGTTTGTTGAGGAAAAACTAAAAGAAATGTCAGTTATTTAGTGATAAATATTATAACACAGTAGTTTTCAAAAAGGACAAGGATACCAGGACCCTGGCTTACAACTGGAACCGTGTTATAGTATTAGTAGAAACATTTTGTTAAATTTTGAAGGGAAATGTGAAATATGCTCCAGAGGCAGAAGAAAATGTTTTAAAGTCTGAGAGTTGTTTCTCCTCTCCATCCCCTAAATATTTCTGGAAGACAAAAAAAATGCCAATTTCAAAAGCAGTTTTACATTTGACATAAGACATTGGCTCATGGCTTTCCTTTTCCATCTCTAGGGTATTGTGCCTGTTTTGGTAAGTAGCTAAGCGTAGCCGTCAGGGTGGGCCATTGGTCTGGCCCAGAATACCGCAACCTCCCCAGAGAGAGTCTCCAGACGGACAGGCTTCTGGGGGTCTCAGGCACTCCTCTGGCCACTGGGAAACCTCAGCAAGATACAGCCCATGGCTGTAAGCAATCAGCTCAGTGATTCAGCTCAGTGATTTCAGCTCTGCTCACCAGGTTTTTCCCAGGCCAGCTCAGAGACAGAGAGACAGGAGCACTGTGTGGCAGTTCCACAGATGTAGCCTTTATTGTCCAGCAGCTCTGTGAAGGGGTGCCAGGGACAGCAACTCCCTTGTGAACTGGGCTAAAGTTGGGGTTGTTATGGGGGAAAACAAGGGTGGCACCCAGGGGAAAACCAATGGTGACAAAGAATCTACATAGGACACCAGGACATGATGGGATACCTCACCATGACCAAGAAGGTCTCTTTCAAGAGGTATCTCTCCTAAGTATGGGTTTTGAGATAAGCCATCACATCCCCGCTTAAGGGACATCCATCCAGGGCAGAGGCTTGGCCAAGCCTATCTGCCTCCACAGCTAAGAATTACAGACCATTTATCTGTTCCTTCTGGTGGAAACAAAGGCATCTGTGTCTAAGTTTCCATGTTGGGACAAGATCTAGGATGATCATGCGAGAATATTAAACCACTACATTTACTCCAGTTTAAGAGATTTAGCAGGTAATTTTGAGTTATGCCAAATCATTAACTATGCCCTTCACCAGAGTGTCCTTGTTTCAGCTCAGATAGAGTTCCTTTTCTTCCCAGTAGCTGTCACAGTTCTTGTTTTGGATTTCAGATGAGAATAATGTTGCTAACACACCAATCTTTTAGATGTTGCTAAACAATATTTACTCTAACTCAAGGACTTTTCAGCTTCTTATACCACCCCACCAGTGAGCAGGCTGGAGCACAAAAGAAGCTAGAAGGAGATACAGCCAGTACAGTTGACTCTAACTTGCTCAAAATATATTCCATATCCTATGTCATCTCGCTCTGGATATAAACTAAGGGGGAAGCTGGCCAGGGACAGACTACTGCTCAGGAACAGTCTGGGCATAGATTAGCAGGTGGTGAGCAGTTGCATCCTACACCACTTTTTTTTGTATATAATAATAATAATTATTATTATCACTTTCTTTTCTATTCTGTTAAGCTGCCTTTATTTCAACCAACCATTTTACTTTTTTCCCAATTCTGTCCCTCATTCCACAGGGCTGGAACAGGAGGCTGTGTTCTGTTTAGCTGCCTGTCAGGTTAAACCACAACACAGAAAACTCCATAGAAGTGCAGGTTTTGAAAAGAGAACATCTTCATTGTTTGTTTTTATCATATCTAGTTGGACAGAACTGTAGCCACAACTTCAGTTCTTAAACTTATTGTTATTTGCAAACTCTGAGTGTAGCAATGTTATAGCTGTTTATAATTCCTTTGACAGTCTACTTTAAATGTGGACCAATAAGTTTTGTTATAAAAGTTATATTTTAAAACATATTTCCCCTCTTAAATATAAGTGTGAGTCTCTGCAATAAATGTACTTTTCAGTTCGTCAACTGAATTGCTCTTTATTATTGCTTGCACGTATGTGAAAACTATGTTCTAAATGTAGACTATGATCTAAATGTGAGCAGTAAATCTTACACTAAAGTCTCTTAACTTTGGGATTGTTTTCTAACTATAAGGAATGACCCTTGGGAGGAGGAGAAATTTAATTTAATCTACCTTTGGATAACACTCTACTGCTACATGTAATACAGATAGACCACAAAAAAACTCTGAGTGCTTTATACAGACAAAAAAAATAGTTTGCATCCAATTCAGTTAATTCTACAGTAGGGATTCTCAGTCTGTTTTTTATTATGTTCCTGTTTTGCAGATGGATAATTGCTTCTGTTCCAGTGGGTCCTAATGATTTCTACCATAGACAGTGTCTCTGTCATAGAGGTGCTACATGAAGCCGATGTATTTTTTTAATGAGCTCTTTGAAGGCAGAGACTGAATTCCAACTTGACTGAAAGCCTCTTCAGTACACTTATTGTCTTCAGCAAGGTAGGACCAGACCTGTATTGTAATCTAACTCACACTCATCTTTAACCAAACCAACATGCTCTCACTTTCCCTTCCAGTTGTCAATATGCAAATTGAAGGGATATTGCCGGTTTCACCTGCTCCCTCCAGGGTTCTCAAATGCTGTGCTGTAATCTCCTCCTGGGTAGATTGACTACCCAGTTTCTTTGTCACAAGTTTAGATCCATGAGGAGATGAAGCACACCAAGTATTCTTGCTTGCTTTTACAAAAAGATTTTTATGGTGCTTTCAGAAAGCTCATGCACAGAACTGATTCCAATTGATTTGGAAAAGAGCAATGCTGGAGGTGAATGGAAAGGTTAATGGCAAATGACAACATATTGATTTAAATAGTGTGGCTGTGTTGCAGTCTTACATGGCTTCGATTTCCAGCAGGTATGAGGAGGGGAGAGGCTATCTCCATTTAGGACAGCATACCATGAAATATGCACCAATCTCTGTAACACAAACCCATATCTCATTTGCCAATGTCAGAAAATACCTGTGCAAACACAGGGAAGCACAAATGGAAATGCTCTGTTGCAGGACAGAACTGGCAGTCCCCTGTGAGATTTTGCTGAGAGCATAATGGGTATACTGGCTCCCTTTCTGAATTTGTTTTTGTGATGTGCATACAGTCAAGTGGCTTCAGAGTCTGTTTCCATGGGTCTGGTCTGGGACTTCCTTATTACATAAGTTAATCAACATTATGTAAAGGTATGAATTATAAAGTAGATTAGTTTCATCTGTCTTCAAACTCTCCTCCACTTAAAAAAATAACATGCCAAAGGCCTGAGGGATATGATAACCATCTACAAGCTTATTGTGAGTATTATTTTTCAACTCCCCACATAATGGAGCTCTAGCATATAACTGAAGTTGTTACCTAATATAAAGAAACAAAAAATTGCTTTCTCTATATTCACAGCTATTAAATACTGGCAGTAAGAGGAATTATCTATCACATCCAAGAAGGGTGTGATTAAATGAAATGAGGCTGGATGATTTCCAAAATGTCCTAATACAATGATAAAGAACAGTTCCCTTAATAATGAGCTCAATTACTTCCCCTACCCCAAGAAACATGGAAGCAAATGTTGGAGATGGCTGTTGGGAGTTTCCAGGAGATTTTGGAAGTAGGATACATGGACAAATAGAAAACCATCGAGTATATATACAAACTTTGGCAGCTCTCAAAACTTTAGGGTCCTTCAAAGGACCCTCTAGAGTCACGGGTATGGCTACTCCTGCTGATAGAGTATCCCTGGGCTGAATAGTACTACAGAGGCCATTTTTCATGCTCATTTAAGTCAGACACTATGGATTCACCCAACTGAAAGCCCTCCTATGGAGTCTTAGAAAGCACAAGTCAATGAAACTCTTCTGCTTCCCAGGCACATTTCTAGCTTACAGCAAAAACTGTTCCAGACCTTCAACAGGACACTCAGGTACTTTAGTGGGTAACAAAATGCTTTCTACTTGAGGCTCAGAGCAGAGGCAGAGCTGTGTCTTGGTAGCTTGAGCAGTCTGCTTGGTTCTGCAGCCAGCTCTGCGTGCAAAGAGCTGTCATGCTTGAGTACAGCCACTGCCATCTGCTGGGTGTGTATGGCCCATTTGCTGGTCTGGTGATCACTGATCACTGATTAGAAAAATTGGCCAGACCAAATACTCAAGGGAGACGGCCAAAAATGTTGCACAGGCAGCTTATGTATGCCTGTGCTCAGAGACATCATTGTGAAACAGGTTGAGAGGTCAAAGCAATGGGGCTAGACAGGGCTCCAGGTTATCATTGTCTTTTTTCTGTATTTCTAAAGGTTGGTGGGTAATGATTGCGACAGTATAATGTGTTACAGGTATGTGGAATGCTGTTGGGTAAAAGGCAAGGAGGAGCAGCAGAAGATTATATTTGATTTTGGCATCAGAAGCAACATTTTTAGGACTTTTCAATTCTCTCCTACTTTTCATTACACTTTCTGGCCTTCTTCAGTCTAATGGGTGGGTTTTGGATCCATGCATTGAAAATGGAGGCTCTCTTTTTAAGGGATGAGAAGTGTACTTGGAGATCCACTCAGTCATCTGGAATCACAGTTGCCAGTGCAATGTGCTAAGCTCTATTTAGCTCTGGAAGAGAAGAATACAAGACAAAATGGAGATTTGAAAATGTCAATCCCCTGCTGCCATCTATACTTTCACTGCACAAGCGGAGCACAGGAGCTCTGACCATTTAATGTGACATACCTAATCCCCCTTTGTGCATCAAATGCTGAACATCTCAAAGTGTTGACACCCAGCATTCCAGACCACTTCTAAAAATACCAGCTCTGTGACTTCCCTGTGCCTCAGTTTGTCCAGCTGAGAAAGGTGCAGATCGTGTATCCATGATTAAGTTTAATGCATTAATTTTTTAAGTACTTGGAGAGCTGCAGAAGAAAAACCTTTTATTCTGTGAAAGCTCTGAATGATAGAATTACAGAGAATGTTATTTGATCTCCTAATCTCCTACTTAGGTATGAAATTTCTCCTTTCAATTCCTGTAGCAATTCCATAGATACTTATTTAGCTAGAAGGTACTTCTTAGAAAGGCTTTTGAGTGTGATTTAAAGCCTGAAGATCACAGACTCCACTATATTTTTTATAAATACTTTAGGGTTAAGCGGTTAATTAGTTAAGTGGAAAGTGGTTAAGGGTTAATTACACTCATTTCATAATTCCTTAAAAATGTCTTCTTTCCAGTCTGATCTTTATTTCACCTCAGAAGTAAATTACCATGTGTTAATTCTCAAAGTTTTTCTAAAAACTGTGTGGATTTCAAAAGAGGCTATTTCTATGTGACTAGAAATACATCACTTAAACAGGAAATAGGGGATTTTAATGTGCTAAAGTTCGAATATACATTATTGTACATGATAAAAATATGCCTATGGTTATGCTAGTTACCATACAATATGGTGAAGTACTATTTAGTAAGTTGCCCATACACCTACATAAGCCTACAACACCCTGTAATCAACACATCTCAAGCCACCAAACAGATCAATCATTTTAGTCCTCCCCATAAGCAAATTCTTCTGCTTCACCAGCCTTGAACACTCTGAGAAAATTTGTCACATACTGATATAGTTTGATGTTCCCTGGGATGTGTTTCTTTCACAATATGTTCTACATACTTAATAAACAATGTATAAAGTCAACAGAGATTCAGCAGTACTTTTCTATTACAGCACAAAGCAGGAAGCAAGGGAAAGGCTGTGTTGGAGGTGTAAATAATGAGTGGTGGAAAATTATACACTACTGGAAGACTGATCTGAACCTGCTAACTCTTTCTTTCAGACTTTTTCATATTTTGTTTTTGTGAGGTTTGGGAGTCTTACAGAGAGTGTGTAACAATAGTCCTGATTTTTTTTTGCCACTTTTTTTTAACACCTGTATTTTTTCCTTCTTTGGCCTTTTCATTTCAGCATGTTTTTAGTGGTGTTTAGCAAACGCATCTAAATGAACAACTGGAAACTATTTACAAGTGGCATACTCTCCTCCACTGCATCAAGCTATGAATCACTAGCTCCCTTATGAGTAGCTATTGAGCTGAGTTTCGTCAGTGGTGTAAATCTGTTACTTGCCTGTGTGACTGCTTACCAGTGACAGCAATATGTTCTAGGTAAGCCTGTTGTAAAGATCAATGAATCACGAGCAGAGTTAAGAAAATATAGCTTGAGTCCTGGCAGACCAAGAAATAATTCAAAAAGCAACTACTTGCTTTTCCCCGAGTCAAACAATGCTTTTCTTCCTATAGGCTTGAAAAAGACAATAAATAGATATAGTTTTGAGAGAAAGAGGAACTACCTGCATAGCAACTTCTCACCAAGTTTCATGCAGAAATCCCAGTTCATCTGGGCTGGAAAGCAGCAAATGGATACAATCACGTTGAAAATAAGATGGTGGTTGGAAGACTAAATATGGCTATCAGCTTGAAGCAGTAAACAAGGCTGATGGTAATTTCTTCACTTCAGTCAGTTTTTAAGCAAAGCCCAAATATTTTTCCTCAGTTCAAGCTGGGATCATTTGAAGTAGTTCCACATCTCTAATCTGATGTCAGACTTAGTGACTCCTAATGGTCTCATATGGATGTATGATTTCTGAACATGTTCTCTACTGGTATTGTCCTGATATTGCTGTTCCCAGTATAAAAAACACTACATTTTTTCATCTTTTGAATGAAATATAAGTTTATGTTCACCAAGATTACAGCAGAGATCAGAAAAAGGAATGAAATATATATCATTATTATGCATTACGTTAATAACATTCCCAGACCCACTTAGACAAATCATGTTTGGCTTCAGAATTTAATGTGCTCTTTGCAAAAGGAGAAGTGTTCTTCTTCCAACACACAAAGACGAAAAGGAGCTTTTTTCCAGGATCCTTACGATGAGCTGTGACCAACCAGACTGAATGAAGGTCTAAAAACAGAAGTGCCAGTAACAGAGTGTACCTTGACTGAGGGTCAGTGGACATCATCTAATCAGTTTGCACACTGTCCTGGTAGACCCCTGTGGGAAAGGCTCATCTGCTTTCTGCTTGGAGGTAGTCATAGCTATTTACATTTCACTTCTTTTATAGACACCACATTGTCCATAATTCCAGCACATGTACTGTGGAAAAAATTCATGGATGATACCATTGCGAGATCTCATATAGGAGAAAATGTTGTGATGTGTAGGGCTGGAGTAATAAAAGCAGGAAAAGAAGGAGAAACATTAGAAGAAAAACATTTAGCTCCTATCAGTCTAATTTAATAAAAGCACCAATTTGTCTGGGTTTTGGTGCCACTTAATATCAATATTAAAATTTCCAATGAAATGCTAGTATTTCTCTTCCATCTCTTCCTAGCATATTCCCCTCAGTAAATCAAGTTTTGTTAAGTAGAAAATATGATTTGAACAAAAGCTCTCAGAGACAGAATTTATATAGAGTAAAGTTGACTCAATTTCCCAGTAATGGAGATGAAAAAGCACTCCACTGTCTTTTTGAAACATTGTCATGGGTTACAGTACAAAATGTAATCAAAAGTGTGTTATTCTATCACCATCTGCTGGAACTGGAATGAGGGGAAGTGATGCAGTCTTGTGTTGATAAGCCAGCTGATAAGAAATCAGCAGGACAATTTCCCTATTTCTCCCACGACCCATCCTCCCTCTAGGGAGGGGTTTTCTGCTGATGGGCCATTGAGTCCACTGATAAGCTTACATCATCCCATTGGAAAATGCTCCATCCAAGGGGAGAAGCTGATGGGCCATTGAGTCCACTGATAAGCTTATCATCTCATTGGAAAATGCTCCATCCAGGGGGGAGGAGCCAAGCCCCTCTACCTGGATAAAAACCAGAGAATTGGGGCACCAAGGTGCCTTTCTTCACCGGACTCTCAGAGGAAGACCAGGCTCATCTAGTACCACTGGACTACTGTCAACACCCTGACCAACAGGCTATCAGGTTGTATTCTGACTTTGTCAGTGGCTTTCTTTCTTTTCTTCCTATTTCCTAAGAAATTGTATTTCTGACTTGGAGTCTCTCACTGGTTTTGTTCTCAAACCAGTACAAACATGATAATAATGCTTCCTTGTGTTTCCGCCTGCATAAGAACATTTAAAGCTATAAATACTGGGAATCTGTAATGGAAGCAGGATAAAAACTTCCTTGAAAGATTTCTTTATGGCACACAGGAGAGCACAGGGGGCCCTGAGTTCAAATCCACAGGTCATGCCTGAAAATGGTGCTTTCCACGCACTCAACCTGCGCTTGTTCAGAGCAATGAGTACCCCAAATGGTGCAGCTTCCTGCTTTCTCTGAGAAATTCATCCTGATGTGTAAAGACAAATTTAAGTTACAAGCATCTTAATGGACAAGTTCAGCCCAAGTCAGATGTGTTTCCTCGTGGGAAAGGCCAACCAGTCATTGGACTGCATTAGTGTCAAGGGAAGATATTTTTCCACTCTGTTCAGCATTTGTGAGAGAGTTAAGAAAATACCAATTGGACACTGGGAAAAATGAATTCCTAATGGAATGATAGTGGTCAAATGTGGAGACAGTGGCCAGTGGTCACTGGGATGACTGAGCAACTGTGGAACAGCAGAGACAGTGTTAAATGACCCGCTGCTAGAAGTCTCCCACTCACTGCTTTGCACCTTGCAGGCTTTCACAGAGTGTAGCTGGGCACATTTTTATCTCCAAGGCTGAAAAGGCCAGGTAAATTAGTCATGTCATCATAGGGGTTTGCTGACTCAATTCAAAACTATAGGACAAGTGGAATCTTCCCTGACACCTTCCAGAGGTCTTTTCTTCAGAAGGAACTTGTTTGATGTATTGCCTTTTGATTTTCCTTTCTATTTTCCCTCCATAAATCACTGCTAAGATTTATGATGTTCCATCAGATGAGTGGAATAAAGGAAGCATTTGGGATATTCTTGGGACTTTATACAACTCCACACTGATGGGCTAAAACCTAGTGAGAAAGGCTGCTGAACCCTCTTTCCTTTTTCCTTCTCTTTCTAGGGAGAAGTCAGAACTGGTGCTCACACTGTTTGCATAGAGAGCAGCTCCCATGCCCAGCCTCCCTCCCAATTTGCTTGCCATTTCTGCACTGTGCCACCACAGTTACGGGAGTCTTGGCTTCCATAGGCTTGCATCCATCTTTATTCTGAGGATCTGCTAAAAGCTGACCCAGAGATGAAGTAACCAGTAAGATGCCATCGACTTCATTTTAGGAATTCACTAAATGCTGTGAATAAAGATATAGATTTTATTGTCAGACTGCACAAACAGGGCCCTCGCAGAGATATTGGAATTGATGCTGGCTGAATCTAAAGTGGCTGGAGAAATAAGGAAACATGGAAAGCATCTGATGGTTGTTTCAGAGATGTGAAAGGAGACCCTGGTGATAAATCATGTGTTGAAACAAATGAGAGTTAACAAAAGTCAGCAAATTGGCTCCGATTTGCCTTCTTAAGGGGGTCTTTCACTTTATTCCTTATCTCCACCCTAGGAGCTTTGTCCTGAGGGACATCTTTTACATGGTACAGATACACATAAAAGGAGAGGTGGGGAAATATTGCATGCAGTAAATTAAAAGAATAAAGGGGAAAGTATGGATAAAAGTTAACCCATTGTAGTTGAAATCATCAAGAAGAATATGTAAGACGTAACATCACATGCAGAACTTCAACAGCTCACATGAGGAAAGCCTTGTGAGTGACTGTCAAAAACAGGCTGTCTATGACCCATCAGTATGAGAAGAGCAAACAGCTGGGATCTCAAGATGCATTAAGGGAGGGAATACAGCCTGATGGAGCATCCAGTTTTGGCTAGCTGTGATGTAGATGGATTAATTTAAACTAGAATAGCCACAGAAACAGATTGCCAAAATACAAGGGGAACACTGAAGCCTTTTTCTGCATCAAGCTTGGCTTATTTAGCTTTTATTTAGGGCTGATAGAGAATAGTGATTTCTGCCTAGCAATACATCATGTGGATAAACATTGTAGGAAAGGAGACTGCTGTCTGCCAAATCTAAAGGATATCAATAAAAGACCAAACGGCTTTAGAGGATGGTCCCTTGTCAACAATGTGATGGAGAAAAGGAAAAGAACATCATCCCTTGCTTGGTGCTTGATCATTCAATCTATAAAAAAGAATAATGGCCTGCTTGCAAATGATGGATGCAGGGTAGATTAAATAATTCAGATGGCTTTCTGTCCAGCTTCCTTTCTGCTATGAAAATTGAAGACAAACATATGGAACTGCCTGTGCTCCTCATGCAACATCAATTAATTCCTTCATTTCTCCCTATGACAGAGCAAACCGCATGTGCTCAAGACCCCTGAACTTTGGATTTTTCAACAGCCTCTTGTTGTCTTTCTGATACAAACTCTTTTGTCCCAGAGAGCTGAAGAAGACAAAGATCAAATGAGGTCCTACAGGTCTAATTCCCTGGGATCACTTCTCTTTGTTTCAAGGAGCGCGTAGCAGAACTGTATATGCACCAACTTTAAAAAACATTACAGTGAATAAGAGTACCATGTAAAGCCAATGTAGCATGATTTGCAAAGCCAACTCATGCATATGTTTATAAGTACTCCAGTATCTTCCAAAACTGAAAATATTGGTGAATGCCAAGAATGGAAGTTCAGCATAGGTATTTCACAGGCAACAAGAAAACATCTTAAAGGAATGTAGTCATCCCAATTTAATACACTTTAAAATTATGTAACTATCAATTCCAAGACCAGAGAGAGTCACACCATAAAAACTGTGCTACCAGGCCAACAATTGCAAGCCCTAATTGCAGTCTAATTTAGACCATTTAAGAGGATGTCGTCAGTACAATAAGGAATAGATGCTTGGTCAATTCTTAAGCCAAAATGTAGATATCTTTTTAATAACTGTTAGGCTATTTTGTCCTCTTCTTTATCTCTCATCCATGTAAATCTAAGTCTGCTGCTGTTTTTAATGTAACTCCTGACTTGGACAAGAAACCAACATATAAAATTTCTAAAAGAATACTACATCTACCTGCAATATTTATTTGGTTTCCTGCCTCTGGATGGGGTGATCTGACATTTTGATAAATGGATGAAAAAGTAGTCTATTTTCAATAGTTCATTGATATTTGCCTCTGGTGATAACACTCTATCACTGCATCTGGAAAATCACAACCAAATTTCTGTCATCACTGAGAGCCAACCTTGGGAAACCAATTCTCTGTCTAGGATAGAAATGGTTTCCCGATGGACTGATTTCCATGAGGACTTTGATTTCCATTCCTATACTTGTGGCTTGTATAACCAGCAGCATTTGACATACAAGACTATGATCATGTTGTATGGACGTGCCAGAAGAGCATGGTCTCCTGCCTCAAAGGATATGCTGTCAAAGTATGATAAGAAACAACAGGATTTTCACTTTTGAGTTGAGGCACAGTTTACATTATCTTCTCATTCATTTGTCAAAAAATAAGTGTGGACCATCGGAATTCCAGAAGGAGAGTTTTGCACGCACAGTAATCATGAAAGGATAAACATTTGTTTCCCAAAAATGACCTGTGGACTTAAAGAGCACTATATAATCTTATCCCAAAACATCTCCAAAATCTTTAGAGTCGCAAGACCTGTGAGTGTCCTGCCCTCGTATTAAAAGTCCAGTTGATGTGGACACTCTGGTGAAGAGAAAGCATAACTATGAATTGTTATCCTTAAAGGAACAAGGGACTAAGTGGGTCTCTTTTATTGAAGTGTCCCTTACCACTCTGTCTAAACATGGAACTTGCTGGAGTACACTACTTCAGTTGTAACTGCTCTTTCCCACATTAGAGACTGAAACTAGGCTTCATGGCTGGTACTTCTAAACAGAGAAGAGCTTTAAGTGCCCTGCCATTGTAAGAATGCTGAGAAGGAAACTACCTTTTAAAGGGATTATTTCAGGTTGATAGCAGCAGCGCGAAGTGCTGTGATTGGGAAGACTAGTTTCTGCAATGGCAATTCAGATAGATTATTACAACACTTCTGCCATAGTAAAGGGATGTGCTCTGCATAGTACACACAGTGTTACCTAAGTGGTTTTCAGAAGAGTAAGAAACACTGAATTTTACAGTGTTTGAGGACTTGTGACCTACATTCTTCACCATAGAGAGGGAAGACAGGAAGGAGTATTATTAAGGAAGAGAGAGCCCTGGATATCCTTCCTCCACCAGCACCAGTGACTGCTGCTTAGTTTGCTGGAGCAGAAGGTTCTGCCCACTATTATTGACCCTCCCCAGAATGGCCCACATTGCTCTTGGGGAATCTCTAAAAGAAATCAGTAGAAGAGCTTTTGTCAAATATCAATCAGGTGTGAAAGCAGTAGGAATCATCAGATATTACTTTCCATTATAGTTTGTGTGAATGGACAACTGGGCAGAAAAAAGAGAAATGGCTTACCAGAAAGCTACAGATCATCTGTTGCTCAGACCAAAGCTACCTGCACAAAGAAAAAAAAGAAAATCTGATGAAATCTGTTACTAAGTCTGACATATGACATGGCTGAGCCTGGTGCTGATAGAAGTACTTGTTTTTGTCTTTACCAAGGCAGATTTCTATCAGACTCAGGAGCTGGGCTTTTCAGAAGCACCATTCACTCTTGTAGTATTTTCCTTAAAATAGAAAGCACAGATTTAAACTATTCCAGCTGTTCTTTACCTATAGAATGCTAGGCAGGTAAAATTAATAAGGCATACCATCCTTTTCTTGGCATAAAACAGCTCTTGAATGAGGTGGTGGAAGAGAAGAGAAGAGAAGGGAAGAGAGA
>VWYI01047916.1:1975-17362 GCA_013399455.1 Anthoscopus minutus
TCCTCCTCCGCCCCCCCCATGGGTGTTCCTCAGACTCCTGCAGGAACACTAGGATCAACTGCCCACAGGGGGTTTCTGAAGCAAAGCCTCTCCTCCATCCTTTCCCATCTCAGAAGAGAAGGCTGTCATCAGGTCCCTCGTTCTGTTTTGTTATTAATGCTATAGTTGTTGTTGTTTGCCTCCTTTGTTATACTGTTATTCCTATCGCTATATCTTTTCCTGAGAGCCCCTTGATTTCAAAATTACAATAATTTGGAGGGAGGGGTTTTAAGTTTTTCATTCTGAGGAAGGCTCGTGCCTTCCCTAGCAGACACCTGTCTTCCAAGCCAAGACAGTTAAGGAAAGTCCTTATTTTCCTAAGTTTTTTAAAAATCAATATCTTTAATAAGAAAAAAAAATCCTTTCTCACTGTTCATTTTTATTTCAGTTTCCATGTAGAAATGTGTCAATTCTTCTTCTCACAATATTTATTGAAATACCTAAACTATAGAGCTATCAAAGAAAACACCCCATATTACTCATGTTAATTTTACACCATCTCTAGATATATACAATTTAGCATGACCTAGATATTGGGTCCCAAAGTCCAGTTATCCAAAATTCAGTAGTCCAAGAATCTGAGAGCTGTTCGGAAACAGCACCGACCCATTAAAGTCAACATTAAAATCAGTTACAAACAAATACTGAGCAAATCAATCGTCTTTGTGACACACTGCAAAACAAAGCTTGACATCAGAAACTCAGCAAGGTTGTCTTTCATATCTGTAAAAGAGCAGCTCCACTGAAACTGGATGGAGTTAAACTGGCACCGCTATGCATTGTTTTCCTGTATTTGGAAAAATTATGTTGCTTGTGTGCTGTTAGAGTGGTGACTGAATATGTAGTGTTGGGATTTCTGATGAAGTACAAAAAAAACACACTGAGGTAATAGACATGATGCTCAAGATGAGGAACTTGGAAACATCTCATAAAGTAGCTGAACAGTATATAAAAAACTCCAACAAAACAAAAACCACTATGATCTCATATTTGGTATAATGAGACATTGATAAAAATGTAATAAGCAGGTGTTTTGAAGCTTCTATTTTCTCTGCAATCTTAAAATCCTCTTGGCAATTTTAAATATTAATACTCCTAAGCATATTTTTGTTGGCAAATTCCGAATCACTCCTCACTTTTATATGTGATAAACATGTGATAAAATGCTTACTTGTTTCTCTTCAGCAAAAAAGGCATTGAAGTTGCCAAAAATAATTTGTCCATTCTTAGTCTGAAGATTTTTAATGAAAGCTGAAATAAATTGCTTGAGCAGTTTTGCATTTCAGTGTGTATTCTGCACCACTGGAAAGATGTGCCGCCTTGAAAGAGCTATATTGTTTGATTTAGTAGAACTGAGGAAGACTCAGTTTGACCTTATCTTCATAGATTCCACTTTAACCATGAATTTTTTCCATATGTCTTCATTTTGTTTTTTGTACAGGATCAAGAAAATCACCCTTTACTTTACTGGTCAAACAGAACCACATTCTTGTGATCATCCTATGTATCTTGCTGTAACATCTCCTGATCTAAACAATTGCTCACTCTGGGATTATCTGTCACTGATTCTGTAATGCATCTGAAGAAGGGACCTTTGTGAGCCAGTGGTGAAATGTGTCTGTTTGTTGTTGTGAAAGGTCTTGTGCTAAATATAATTTACGTTTTCCTTACTGACATAATGGAAGATACAGCATAGTAAGAATTAATCCAGTGTTTATAATGGGACTTAGGAACTGAGGCACTTGAAATTTAGAAAATGACAAGTTTTTCTTGGGCTGACCATCTGTGTCTTTATGTGGCTGCATGATTATCTCTACATCATGATGTGGAATTATGTGGAAAATTTAGCGACTCTAATGCTTGATTCCTCACTGTAAATGAAATGATGTAAGAAGGGCATCAAACTAGATAAAAACTGTGAATCATCTTTTCTTAATTTTCTCATGCATGGCTTTACAGACTAAAAGTATTTTTAGTTCTTTAGATTAATATTTTTAATTAATGTTTAATTCAGATTAATCCTATGAGTACTTAGGCATTGACTATATCCAAAATATATTATCAGTTTAATTTTCCTTATTTATATCTAGGCACAAAATAATGGGGCTTGGTATATTTCTTTACAAAATTAAGCAGAAGAATGGAAGTGGAAGAAAAATTATGGAATTAATGTTAAAAAGTAGGTAGACAAAATACCTTACAAAAGTCTGTTCATTACTCAGGGAACTGTATATTTGAAATGAAATTAAAAAGGAATATACAATATCTGACACAAAAAATAAAAAGAAGGAATAAAAACTGGTAGTCAGTGAAATTTTTGCTTTCAAAATAATTACAAATAATGAGTTACTAAGTATGTCATTAGTTTAACTTCAAATGAAAATGTCATGTACCAATGTACTGTTTCAGAATTTACCTGAGTTTAAGTTACTCTGTTAGGTATTTCAAAAGAATTCTACAGACTAAAATAGTTATTTTGGGACAAAGAAATTCTTGTGGGGCTGTGTACATATATGCAAGGCAGTCACAAATCATGGCCCTTTTGCTTAGAGTTCCTCTATCTCGACAAGGCTCTTGTTTTTCTCTATCTATAAATTCCTTTTATAATAATAATTGGTCTTTAATTTCTGAACTACAAGAGTAATTTCATCTTTCAAATCACTACAGTCTTCAGCACCTGGTCCAGGGACCGTGTCCTCAGGTATGAAGAGTGGAATAAATAATAGATAATTGTAATGAGAGATTTTTTCAAGGTTTCTGTTAAAGATCTCCCATTTGAGAGCTCAAATTATATTATAGAAACTGCAACAACATCAAATAATATTTAATTATTTTTATTAAAGTGGAAGATACTACATTACATGCTTCATAAGATATTTAAATACGGTGAAACTGTCAATTATTCATTATTGCAGCAGATTAACCTGTTGTTAATGGAAACTTTTAACTCATCTTTTTGGACATAGTTTTTCTAGTTATAAATACATTTTTTTCCAATGAAAATTGCTGACCACTTGTGATAGTAACACTAAAGCCCATGCAAATTCATATATCCTTATCCTTCAAACTGGAACTTTGTTTATAACTTTAGTGAAGTCAATACTTCAATTTTAATATGAGTTCTGCTGTAGAACCTAGTGTGACAGTAATAATTTTTGACAGTTAGAACCAGGAAAGAAGCACCACTCTTCAAAATCCATACTTTAAATCACATAGTCTTGATGAAGGGGAAAATGAATATTTTTCTACAATAATTATAAAATGAAATCTGAAATTATTATAGCATATATAAAATTCACTGACAATATTTGGAAAATGAAGTGTGATTTGGTTTCACTGCATAGAGAGTAATTTAAAAAATAGTTTAATTCAGTCTAATTTAGTGACTGATAGAAACAACACTGAGACACCATATGCTCTGGAAGTAATTTAATAAGTTGTTATCCCTGACAGCCTCAGCTTTATAGAAAAAAATTCAGTGAACTTACTGTCTAAAAAGTCAGTGTTTGTATAGTATACATATATATTAATTCCAGTACCTGGAATTCATGAGCATTTTGTGTTTTCTTGCCCTTCTCTTTACATATACTGTAATTGCACTTGTTGTTGGAACTCATATTTTTGCTTTCAAACTCAGTATTTGCATCTCTTAAAGATGTTTGAAGGTTAATCAGCAGAATCAAATTCTTCTAGTGATTTAATAGGCAAAAGAAGTATAGAATTCTGGATTTTTTTGAAGGTGAACTTGTCTTTTTATGCATTGTATTTCCAGTCTTTAATGACGGAAAAATTACTGGGTAGGAGTGTTATCTTGCCTTCTGAAGTTTATCTGTTTTGTTTGTCTGATACATAATTTCCTTCTAATTGCCACTTGATTCCATTTCTGCATTTCTCTCAGCTAACTTCCCCTTTAGGTTACCCAGAAGTATGTTAGCCAATTGCATTTAGAAGTGCCTTTTGATGTTTACTCACACTTGTTCTTTTCACATTCCATATTTCTATATCTGTTCCATATTTAATTTTTAACTAATTTTAAACTGTGCTATTTGGGATTTTTCCACTTCTTCAGCCCTGTCTCAACTTCCAGCTTCAAGTGGTATGTAGATTAGACTCTGATGCTAATTACTGTTCTGCCAGGTAGATTATAAATTGACTTGCACATTCAGAACTTTTTATTCTTGGTTTGGTTTTTGGGGAGTTTTAATAATATTTTTTCTGCTTATATTTAGATTTAATGGTAGGAGAAGTAAAGGGACAAAATCGCTAATAACATTCTGTCTCTTCAGGAAAAAATTCTGCTTGAGATATTCCAGAAAAAAAAAATTTAATAGTAGTTTAGTAATCACTTTTAATGCCAAAACATTGTATGGAAACTCTGCTATGACTGAATTGTGTGTGCCATAATGTTTTGTTTCAGAATTATATGCATTGTGATGTCTCTGGGTTTTGTTTCATGGGTTTTTGGTTGGGGTTTTTTTGTTGTTTTTCTGGTTGTTTTTGTTGTTGTTGTTGGGGGGGGGATTGGTGGGTGTTTTGTTTATTTGTTTTGTTTTGTTTTTGTTTTCATGAAACAGCACTTGCCATAGAAAGTTTCTAAACACTTTAGCAAAGCGTGGAGACAGAATTACTGGTATCAACAGAAAAAAGAATTAATTGCTAAAATAGTAATGAACATTGCAGAATTTGCTACGCTGATGTTTACAAGCTCATCTATAATATTTCCCAGCTTTGTCAGCTTAAAGACTTAATGTGAAAGTGTTCAATTTAATACCTATTCATAACTTTATCAAATAAAATTTCCACTGACAAATTAGCCAAGACTTAGAACCGATGTTGGGTGCCCCAACAATTCAAAAGCAGAGCACAAGATGGCTAATAATAATAAAACACATCTGTTTTTTTTCTTTTAAATTGCTTTTTGTTAATTTTCTTGACAGAGCCCCTAGTTAGCTACTTCTGGACTGAGATTTACAAGGACAAGAGGGAGGCTTCCCTGTGCAATTTCCTTTTTGAAGTGTAGAAGTTATACTAGAACTATGTGGTTTATAAAGATCATATGTGAATAATGTTTAATTCTGAAATCTAAAATAATAAAGAACAATCTCTCCAAAAGTTTGCAATAGACATATAGGCTGTTTACCTGGCACTTAAAGTGCTATATATTAGATGTCATTATATCTTCAGTATTCTTCCATTTAAAATCTTTGCCTCTGTGTTACCTCACTTTCTAATCTCAGTTTAGTTGTGCATGTTGGTATTACCAAGGCTGTGTTGTACACTAACACCCATCTAATCTCATACAACAAATATGAATGTGTGTTACAGACATCTGTACATTTTTTAGCAAAACTTGTCATCCCAACTGTATTACATGGCCAAATGAAAACTATTTAACTGGTAACAGCTACAAATATATTACTGCTATTCAAATTTTCTTTGTTTCTTTCTGAATGCCATGGGCTTGTTCCACTTTAATAATATCCTTCCTTTTGAAACTACTAAAAAACTCAAAATTCATATCTATTATTGCAGATCTCATATGATGGTTCTTCAACTGAGTGCTTCTCAAGTCTGTTTTTGTGGTTTTGTTTTTATTTTTTATGTACCCCAATTGCATGGAAGATCTGTACAGAAAAGCTAATACAAAGCTGTTCTGCATACCACTCACTCCTTGGCAACGTCAACCTTGTGCTAAAAGGTTTCTGAATTTGAAGATCCACAAGGAAGTCTTGCAGATTTGACAAATTCAGCATTTTTATTCACCTTCAGTAAGTTTGCAGATGACATCAAGTTGACTGGGAGTGTTGATATACTGGAGTGTAGGAAGGCTCTGCAGAGGGATCAGGACTGAATTGATGGACTGAGGCCAATTGTATGAGGTTCAACCAGACCAGGTGCCAGGTACTGTTTTGGGTCAGAACAACCCCAGGCAGTGCCACAGACTGGGGACCGAACAGCTGGAAAGCTGGAAAAGGATGTGGGGGTGTTGGTGACAGCAGCTGAACATGAGCCCAGGTGTGCCCAAGGGGCCAAGAAAGCCAATGGCATCTGGCTTGTATCAGCAATAGTGTGGCAGCAGGACCAGGGCAGTGACTGGCCCCCTGTGTTGGGCACTGGTGAGGCCACACCACCAATCCTGGCATCAGTTCTTGGCTTCTCACTACAAGAAAGGCATTGAGGGGCTAGAGTGGGTTCAGAAAAAGGAACAGAGCTGGAGCACATGTCTGATGAGGAGTGGCTGAGGGAGATGTGGGTTTTTATGCTGAAGAAAAGGAGGTTCAGGGGGGACCTTCTTGCTCTCTATAACCACCTGAAAGGAGATTATAGTTCAGGTGAGGGTCAGGCTCTTTTTCCAAGGAATAAGTGACAGGACAAGAGGTGATATCTTCATGTTGCACCAGGGGAGGTTTATACTGATCATTAAGAAAAATTTCTTCACTGAAAGGATGGTCAGGCAGTGGAACAGGCTGCACAAAGAAGTGATGGAATCACCATCCCTTGAAGCATTAAAGAAAATAGGTTGATGTGGCCCTTATTAGTGATGAACACACCAGTACTAGGTGAATTGGCTGGGGTTAGTGATCTTTTCCAACCTAAACAATTCTGCAGTTCTATTACTCTGTGATTTTATTTGCTATGTCCTACAATATTTCAACTGGTTTCATATCACACAATAACAATTCTTTTTTTCCACTGTACACAGCTATAATCCTTGAAACCCCACCTAAGGTTTCAGAGTGTCCTGTGGTGACATGCAAATTATCAGCTTATGAACAGCCAGTCTTTCTGCAGCTGCTGTAGAAATTTACAGTTTTCAGAAAATCTGAGCATCAGAAGGCAGTACATACTACTACAGATCATGGATAAAATAGCTTCTCTTGTACTGGAATATGGACTATATAATACAATCATATGTATATACTCATACATTTTTAATGTACTAAATGGGAAATGCCTGTAAATTCTGCAATCTTCAGTCTAGGTAAATAACAGGGTGTTGGCCATGTTGTCTGTCATTACTGTTATCCCTTTCCCTAGATATGTTGGGAAAAATGTGAATGCTTTTCTACTGCAATATTTTAATTGTATGGAAATCACGTAAGGATTCATTGCACAATAAAATCAGATGGCATAAATATGTGACAAAAAATATGTTCATTCTATATTGTTATAGTCAATAATTGGTGTTAAATTCAGTTCCATATGTGCTTCTTAAGGTCCTTCATAAGGAAGGAGCATGATTCAATATGTGTGAGAGATATTCATGTTCCGAAACTACTCTTAAAGTTAGAGGGTTTGCTTCTCCCTGGGAAGTTACATGACAGATAGAAATGCCTAGTGATTTTCCATGCTGATTGATTTTTTTAAAATCAATGTAAGAATCGTCATGTGTGAGAGTAAAGCATTAGGAACAAGTAGATTTAGATATTTTTGTAGCTAATGTATCATCAATAATTTTTGTCTTGGTTTGAAAGACAGGCATCTGCTAGGGAAGGCACGAACCACTCTTGGAATGAAAAAATATAAACTTCCTCTCTCTGAATTACTATAATTTTGAAATTAAGGGGCTCTCCAGCAAATATATGAGAATAGGAGTGACAGTTCTTTAGTAGTATGTATAACAAGGCAAACAAAACAACAACCATGGCGGCATTAACAACAAACAGAACCAGGAACCCAGTGACAGCCCCCGTGGCTGCAGACACTTTACCCTTTGGTGCACTTCCAGGTGCAAGTGGGCAGGGCAGATGTGGTGATTCCCCCGTTGCTGTAGGGGGTGCTGTGGCATGAGCTTGCAGTAATAGTGGCTCAGTCAAGATGGGCAGTGATGGAAGAGAGGCTTTGCTTCACAAACCCCTGGGGCAGTTGATCCCAGTGCCCCAGCAGGACTCTGAGGAGCGCTAAGCTGGAACGGCAGGAATGAGGAAAAATCCTGGGCTGGTGGACAAGCTGTACCAGAAACTCTGGATCCGTGGCTGGAAGCACAGAACTTCTCAGCAGGTAGGAGGTGAGGGGCTACAGTATATCAAAAATTCAGAGCAGTCCCAGTGGGGGTGAGACCGCGGCAGCCTGGCCCCCAGCAGTGCAGAGTGGGGTGAGCCCAAGACCCCCGGGCACCTGAGCAGATGGGGGCAGGTCCCTCTTACAGTGAGGTGGGTGTTAACAAGATCTCAGTTCAGTGGCTGCTCCTGCAAGCAAAGGCTCACCTCATGGCAGAAGAAGCAGCTCTGGGCTGGGCTCTTGTGGCAGCAACAATTCCATTCCCAAGCACCACTTATGATTTATTAAAATATGAATATCAATCTAATATTGATATCCAGCTGGGACAGACAAAAGACTCTCTAACAGTTGAAGTTAGAAAGTGTATGTTTATTACAGCCAGACAGTGCATGGGATAATTCCCAAATATTCACTACTGAGTTCATAGGTAGTTACAAAGCCTTTTACTCACTAAAGTGTTGAATACCCAAAGTACAAATGCATATTCATACCCCTGTCACTTCCTCTTTCTCGCTTTGTATGCTAATTGGCAAAAAGGCTATTAAGCTTGCGTATTTTGTTCAATGCATGGGTGACAAACGAATTTATGGTAGAACTTAGAGTTTCTTGTGTCCAATGGGCAGGATATCTGCAGTTATCTCGTGTCCTTGAGATGTTTACCATATTTTGTTTTTCATTTACAAGCACAGCTTACATAAACATAAAGCTGACAAGCGAATAAGTTATTAGGTCTGGTAGAGCTTATCTAAGATCCAGCTTCTGTTAACTGTAACAAAGCTTATTTATCTACTTCAGCAACTATAGTCTTAACTTTCCTAAAAATCTTCGATTTTTCAAAATTAGTGTCTCACTTCCACCTATCCTCCTTCAAAAACCATGTGTGAGAGAGAGCTAGCAGATGCTCTGGCCCTGTCCCCTACCTCCCGACTCTCACAACACTTCTGTCCCTCTGAGAGAAACTGCCCCCACATTCGAGAAATGCAGCCAGATACCCTCCCTCCCCTTGAGCCTGGCCACTTATTTTGTTTTCTTAAATACCCAGTAGTTAGTGCGTCCCAGGAACTCATGTGAAAAATTCCAGAGGTAAAAAGAAATAAAAGAAAGGAAACCTAACCCCCAACAATTTTATACTAGATTGATCAGGGAGGAAGCCATGTTAATCACTGTGATATATGAATTTTAAAGGAAAAACTATTCACTAAAGCAAAAAGCCTCCATCATCTGTATATTTCATTCTTAGTTATCTGTATTAGAATAGACACAGAAATGCCAATTGTGATGATGGTTCTAGTATATGAGAGATACTGGGCTCTACTAAGAGAGGTTTTCTCTTAGCTCCATGTCATTCACCAAATAGCTTTCAGATTACAGTAACTTGCCATTTCTACCTACCAGGACTGGATTGTAACAGGCAGTTCAAATACTGATCCAGCAAGGCTGTGAATATCATAGGTACTGGTCCTTCTGCTGCATCCTTTCTACCCTGATTGATTTACTGATCATTTCTATTCTAATACAAGGCATTGAAACTAGAGTTTCATTTTTAAAGTCTTCATTTCAAAAGCTTTATGAGACAAGGTCCAAGTTATGAGTGTAATCTTTGGATACAGTGGGCATGAGTCTTAATGGTGGCAAATGTATTTGCCTGAAAAGCACAGAACTATTTAATTAACATTATTTAAGCAACATAAGAAGATTGCAAGTTTTAGATATTGGCTAAAATGAGGAGTTGTAGAGAATGAGGTAGATACCTATTTTAAAGAAATGGGAACACTTTTCCTCTGCTCCTCTCTTCTTTCCATTGAATATCTTAAATGTAGACACCACAGTACTAAAAAATGAGAAAAGCAATAAACACTTTCTGATCAAGTTATTTTTTGCACACACTTAGCATAAACTTGGTGCGTCAAATTGAAGCCTGCAGAAGTATAATTGTACTGATGTTAAATATATATTTTATGGCACTAATACCATAAACAATAAATAAACCTGAAATACCTAACCAATTATTTGATCTTAGAAAACAGAAATATATTGAAAGGCTTACAACTGTAACATTATTTTCTGTCTTAGTAAGGAAAGATGCTGTAATTCCTCAGAAAAATTTTCTTGTATGTATGGTTTTTGATGGAGAACAGAAATATTTGATTCCTTATTTGAATGATTTGTGCAAAATGTTGTAATTATTCATTGCTAATATCTTCCTACTACATGAAAAGTCAAAAAGGTGGAGAGGTCGATCTCCCTGATCCTTACTTCTGTTAAGAAACTGACAGATGAGGGAAAAACAATCTGACACTGACTACTGTTGCATCAATAATTGAATAACTTAATTTGGCAATTATAAATGAGCTTTGGTCATGCTATCATTTTATTTCTATGTCCCTAAATGCCATGTCGCTAAATGCTATAAAATCATAGATTTTATACTGACAGCCTGCTATTTTACATGATGTCTGTTTCAAGGCAACCATTTCTGTGCTTGCTTGGTAATTTAGTGACCTAGTTCTCCTTCAGTTAATATAATATAATGCTATTTATGGCACATATTTGACTAGTTTAGGACTATATATATAATTTCCTAATTTTTCAACCTGTAAAATAGTATATCCTCAATTTATATTGTACCAGAACATGCATTTAGATTTAAAGGGTAATTTCACTTCTGATTTGCATAAATTAAGATTAGTTTTGAGGCTTGGTTTATCTGTTTTATATACTAATATTTTTACAGTTTGTGCTTCGGGCAGCTTCAAGAACATTTTATGTTTCTGTGGCAACAAACATCCCTGTGATTAAGTACGCCTACTTCTGAATATATGTGTGATAAAACAGTTAAAGCAGGTGAGGAGCAAAATTTGTTCTCTGTCTGAGTTTAAAAATCTTTGCAAAGAGTGAAGAGAACATCTACTGGTGTACTCAGATAAAACTTGCCCTATGTATGTTTCCATCAAAAACTCTTTGTGCACCTTTCTTTGTACTTTGGGAGTCCATGTCAAAAGATACTTGAATTCTAAAAAGCTAGTTATCATGTTTCTGATCTATCCAGAGAAATTAATCTATTCAATTCAATAACTACCAGTAATATTTCTTTCTATAAGCTCAAGCTCTAAAATCATACGGGAGGATATGGGTTTCAGAAGCATTTCTCCATGCGTCTGTAGGTATTAGACTGTTTCCCAAGACAAGGCTGTAGAGAGAGACAGAATATTTCATCAGATTCCAGCTGGCACGATTAGAAACAGTACAGAATTTCTCAAGCCCATGTGCTTCTTTTTTCAATTAGAGCAGCTGGTCTAATGAAAGCAATTACCTCTCCTGAAAAACCCTTTCTTGCCCATAATGCTAGACCATCATAGCCAAAGCAACACTCCCTCAGTGTACAACAATATAATCTGTAATACTGCAAATATATGTAGCCAAACCCTTCAGATATCTTTTTTCACTTCTTTTTGTGTTTGCCACAAATCATACTTCACAGTTGAACAGTCTTGTTTCTGACAGAGGATATTAAATGGGGGAATCACTTTCATTCTCTCAACTAATCTTTTAATGTTAGTAGAAAGAGGTGAGAATCATATTTCCAGTTCCCTGGTGTATGTTGCAACCTGCTTTTGATATTTAGAATGTACTGCTTCGGGGGTAGGCATTTTCATTATATGTTGTCTTTGTTGTAATGAAAAGGACAAAAGAATTTCCAACAGCTACCAGTGATCCCATGCATATGCTTTAGACAGATTACCTCCCCAACTTGTGCCTTTCATATCCTAATACTGCAATGTGAGCTATATGTTACCAATGTACCCTAGAATTCAGAAGTTCAGGCTCTGAAAATATGGCATTTTTTAAAGATACTTTTCTTATCTTCTGCCTTTTAACTCTAACACTGAATCATTGATATGTTAATGTATGCTATATTTGGCAGCATCAAATTATTTTCTTGACAGGAATCCTGGCAATTAAAATGTAATCTGGTCATTAAACTTTCATTCTCCTAGCATTAGAAAGAAATAAAAAACCAAAAATCCTCAGAGTATTTTCAGAAATACCAAACTTTCATTTGGTCAAAAACACTGAGAAATAATGCTTTTAATTAAAATGGAAAATAGTGTTCATTGTTAATCTCCTCCTGATTGAATTTTTATTTGTGAACTTTAGTTCTATTTCTTATTCATAGAATCGTAGAATCACTTAGGTTGGATAAGAGCTCTAAGATAATTGAGTCCAACCACACACCTAACAGTGCAAACTGTGCCTTTAAAGATGTCCCTAAATGCCACATCTAAATATCTCTGAAATACCTTCAAGGACAGTGACTCCACCACTTCTCTGGACAGTCTGTTCCAGTATTTGATAACCCTTTTTGGTGAAGAGGTTTTCCCTAAAATTCAATCCAAATGTCCCCTAGTGCAACTTGAGGACATTTCTTCCTATCTTATCTCTTGTTCTTGGGAATGGAGCCTGACCCCTGCTTAGCTAAACTCTCCTTTCAAGCAGCAATATAGAATGAGAATGTCTTCCCTGAGCCTCTTTTTCTCCAGCCTAAGCACTCCCAACTCCCTGAGCCACCCTTCAAATGACATGTTCTCCAGACCCTTTCTCAGTTCCCTTGTCCTCTGGAAAATCTCCACCACTTCAATGTTGCATGTAGGTAAAACCTTATAAAAGAAAGGCTTTATAAGATCAGGCCTTGCTCAGCTGAGTTAACAGCTGGTCTGTTAAGTTCCCATGAGAAAGAATCTAAGAATAAAAATCAGTTTGTATAACAATCTATTCTTGTGAATAAAAACAAGCTGCACCTTTGAAAAATAAAATGTGACAATCCACAAAGAAAAAATGTAAACACCTGTGTAACCACGTCTTAGCATGTACACACACAAGCACCTTCTAACCAATGAATTGAGTGGCAAGAAAGTTGCTAACGATTAACAGTTAAACATAATGTCTTTGAAAACTGTCTAAAAATGGGCTCTAACATTAAAGTGGGGCTTTTGCCGCTGAAACGTTGAAGTATCTCTGTCTGTCAGTTGTTACACCTCAATGTCCATGAAGTGACCAAAACTGAACACAGGATTTGAGAGGTGGCTTCACCAGTGCCCAGTGCAAGGGAATGGTCACTTCCTCTGAAGCACTGACTAGCTTGGTGTCACAGTCGGCTCGCTGTGACTCCAACTCCAGTCCAGCTGGGCAAGTGTGGCAAAATAGAGGGATGGGAATGATGAGGCTGCCTGAAATACTTTAATGATGGTAAAATGGTAAACCACAGAAACCACATGTTCTGAGGGAAAGCTCCAAAGACCAAGGGGCGTGGTGATCTTAACAATACATAGGTGTATCTGAGGGCAGGAGTCCAATCACAAATGTACATCAGGGACATGACTTTATATGTGACAAGTCCCGAACCAACTGAGAGCCACAACCAGAAACATGGCCTATTATGGAATGATTCCAGCAGCATCCTAATTTCTGTATTTTCATAATTCTGCCTCCCATGGTCTCAGGTTTATGCCTTCTGTACAAGTCACATTATCTCAGCCACTATTCATCCCAGTCGGTTCAGTTCCCATACCTTGGGGCACTGACCACCTCTCCGTGAAGGCTCCTTCAGTGTTTGACTATCCTCTCAGTGAAAAAGTACTTCCTAATGTCCAGTCTGAACCTTCCCGATACAGTGTTGAACCACTACCACACATCCTATCACTAGATCCAAAGGAGGAGAGGTCAGCACCCCTCTCTCCACTTCCCTCTTCAGCAAACTGTAGAAAGCAGTGAGGTCACCCCTCAGCCTCCTTCTCTCCAAACTGAACAAGCTCAGAGTCCTTTGTTGCTCCTTTTTGGATGTGCCTTCCAGCTCTTTCAGAAAGCAGCTTCTCTGGTCTCCTCTGGATGCATTCAAGGAACTCCACATCCCTCTTGAATTGCAGGGGCCAGAACTGGGCATGTAGTAGAGAGGAGGTCACACCAGGGCTGAATCCAGCAGGATAATTGCCTCCTTTGACAGCTGGTGATGCCATGTTTGATGCCCCCAGGATGGGGTTTGCCCTCTGGGCTGCCTGGGCACACATGACTGGTTCATACTGAGCTTGCTGCCAACCAGCACTCAAAGATCCCTTTCTGCAGGGCTGCCCTCCAGCCACACCTCTCACAGTTTATACTTAGGCCCAGCATTACTCCCTCCCAGGTGCAGGATCCAGCATTTTATCTTGTTGGACTTAATCCCATTAATGTTTTCCCAGTGCTCAAATCTATCTAGACCCCTCTGAGGGATATCCTTATCTCCACATGGAGATAAGAGGAAGGACAATGCCTCTTATCTCTCAGGAGACCCAAGAGCACCTCCAAGCTTGGTATCCAACAGCAAACCTGCTAATGGTGAATTTAACTGCTGCATTGAAATAACTGACAAATACACTGAACAGAACTGGCCCTAGAATTGAACCCTGTGGAATTCTGCTGGTTACCAGTGGCCAGCCAGGTGTAGGCTCATTTATTACAACCCCTTAAGCTCTGTCATTCAAACAGTTCTTCATCAAGCAAGCATTAGATCACAGCTTTAACTGGTCCTTCAGCTGTGCCATTGCATTCACTTTAGCAAAATACTATGTTTCATTTGTCCAAATAATTAACTCTAAATACTATCACTTGCCCATCTATACTAGGGAACTGAAGGTGGTTTTATCCATCATTTAAATCTGAAACTCTCTCAAAAGGCATGGACTTTAAAGACTGAGTTACATAATACTTAGCTGAGTGCAAACATAGCATGAATAGAGCATTAGACAGTTTGCATTTCTGTACCTGAAACATTAAATATCTGGTAAAAGCTACGCTGGTGTCGCTATTCTCGCCGGGAGGGAAGACCCTCACGACCAATGTGGTGGATAAGCAGGTTTCGTTTATTCTTTCAGATAGGTTATATTTATATTCTTACAGACAACTACTCATTAATAGGCACAACTGGCATTACCTAATTGGCTTACTCTAAAAGGTCGTATTAGCATATACACTCTGTTTTTCATTCTTAGTTCTCTGCTTTTCTAACTACGAGCATTCTGTTATTGTATAACTGCTCTGTTCAAGGACATGCTGTCCTGGCTACATCAGCACCCTCCAAAACAGCTTCTTCATGTCTACGTGACCTTGTTCACATAGCTATCCCTTCACACATTAGTGTGTTGGTTTGATATTGGTTGATATTTAGGAAGAAGGAAGAAAACCATTCACAGAAATGGTTTTCTTGAGAGACACTCCTGGGAGCTTCCTTTGTGTCTAGAAAAGGCCAATGGCTGTCTAGTTCTGAGAACTGACAGCTTTGNCACTCCTGGGAGCTTCCTTTGTGTCTAGAAA
>VWYI01047917.1:0-34777 GCA_013399455.1 Anthoscopus minutus
TACTAATTATAATATAATTAGTATATAAGTATATAATTATACTGATGGCCCTGGGTAATGTGTGAGAGTGGTCATGGTCCAGAATCTGAAACTCAGTTTCAGGTCTCCTTGCCCAAAAAACCACTGAATGCTGATTAAAATACTTCATAGATCAGAGCTTAGTATCTCTGTTGACAATGTATTTGGACTTCTTTTTTATGAAAGCTCTTGGCCATTTCTGTAAAGATCATTTGCCAGCAGTTATCTACTCACAGTTGCTTAATCATGTACATTTAAAAGCAAAACTGAATGTGCCTGAACACTTATACCTACAGCCAAATACAAGTGCAGATATAATGACATTATGTAATAGTAATAACAATGATTTAATTGAGCTACCCAGGACACGTGTTCTGACATTGAATGCAATTAAATAGCTGTTGCAAATGTTTCAATTTGTAAGAAAATCAGAACTGCAACTTAAAACCAGTTTCAGCAGTCGTAGCCAAAAACCCCAAACTCTTATCTGAATGAAGCAGTTCATGGTATAGATCTGATAGATTTAGTGGATTTCTTTAGAATGCAGAGATCACACAGAAAATTTTATTGTTTAAATATAGTCTCAAACAGTAAAGTGTAAAGCTTGATTATTAACATGTTAATACAAAAGTTTGCTAAAATGGGAGTAAAATAATTTTGTTAAAACAACCACAGTAAGGTTCTTATATCTGCCAAAATATGATGCATAATGAAGCAGTTTACAGGAAAAACCCCTATTAAATATTTTTGGAGTTTGCTGGGTTCAAAATTACTCAAATTTGCTTCACTTTAAATTAAGATTACCTAATAAAATTATATTCTTAACTGAATTTATGTAACTACTTGAAAGAAGAATGCTTCAGTTGTGGCGTAACAAAGCTGAAGCGTTTGACTGCTTTTGTTTCTAGTAACTGCTGTTTACTTTTTCTAGTGACTGGTTTCAGTACTGTGAAAAAACTTTCAGAAATTGTTAGTAGAGTTTCCAGGATTGCTCAATATTATTGAACTGATAGCTAAGAAAAGAGGAGCGAATTATTTACATGGTTGTTTCTGTACAACGGCGTAGAGAAAGTGTGCTAAGTATGTGATTACAACTGAAGGAACCCCCTCAAGAATGGGCATGGATTTGTCTTAATTTTTAATAGCTTTTGTATATATCTAGTTGAGATCTCTTTTCCTAAAAATGTCATATTACTATTGCTAATAATATGAGTGGACTTGGCAGATGCAATACCACTTTCCCAGTTTGTATTGATTTTTCTAAGACTGCAAATGACTAGAGATTTTTGTCTCACAACAGTTTAGGATCATGTAAGAATTACAAACATGTAGGAAAGGTGAAATATGCCTGAAGAGATAATCCATGATAACCTATTACTCTTGTCAGTTTTTTTCTCCTGAATAATATATGACAACACTTTTACATATACTGAAAATCTTTGGTAAAAAAGATTTTACACCTTTCTTAGTGAGTCTACTGCTTGGCAGAATTATCACTGCCAAGTGATATTAATCACAAATATCACAAATATTTTAATTGTTTTCAATGTACTATTCAATTAATATTTCCTGTTTTTCTTCCAGTCCTCCCTTTAGTGAATACATTGAGCAATAAATGATCATCTTTTTATAACTACCTTTTTGATGTGTAAAGAGAAATAAAGTTCTATGCTCTCAGATTCTTCATCTCTCTCATAGGTTGCATTTTCTAAAGCACATGTACTGTTGTTTTTCTTCTCTAAATACTAACAATTGCTAACCCTATGTACGTTTTAAATTAAAGAAATACAAAATAACTCATTAAATGGCCACCTTACTTTAAGTATTGTCATGCTAGTAATGCAAATTGTGAGTACTTAATAAACATGAAGAAGAAATGCTCTCTGGTTCTGAAGAGTTGGTGTTCAGTGTGTGAAATAACGTCATAAAGTCATCATAGGTCTAAATGAGTTGACTGTGTTCCACTGTTGACTGTGTTCCCACTGCTGAAAACAAGTATGTAAAATGTATCCTGGCCCTCTTCGTGAAAGAATACTCTCCTTATCATCACCAGATTGAAGTTAGATTTTGATGTTTTGTCAAAGAAATTAGAATTCTTATTTTGAACAGGGAGAAATTCATAGATGCAGTGCATCAGGTAAAACTGTGGGGGATGACTGAGACAGTATCACTTCCTTTTCTTTCTTATTCCTGATGACAGCAATTCATTATTGCTTTTTATTTAATACAGCATATTCCTGAAACTTGCACAGGTTTTTCTCTTAAGTGTAATCTGCATGTTTTAATGAGAAATCTGCAGCTGATTTATCTCTGCTTTGCTGAAGTAAAGGTGTAAATAATGTATTAGAGGAGTGAGTTTCTGATTCACTGCCATAGGTGAGTATGCCCAAGCTTGGCCTGATCTGGCTCCTTGTCCTCAGAACAGTCCTGTTTTCAAGTCTGATACCTGTAACTCTCACACCTATCAAGTACCACTACAAAAATCTGCAGTTACCTGCTTTATGTCAGACCTCTGCATCAAAGCTATGTCTTTCCAAGAGATTCCCAGGTAGCACACTCACCTAATGAGGTGCATTAATCTCATTTACTTGAAAACAAATAACATATTAAAGATTACTAACATTACTTATTAAATTTCCTAAGAACAAGCTAATGAAAAATTATGCCATGTGATTTTTTCTCTCTTATTTTTATTAAAATAAAAGACTTCAGTGAAGTCAGTGAAACAAATTAATTTATTGAAATATAGTTTCTCCCCAGGCTTTAGAAAACAAGCAGCTTGAGTTTTTCAGTAATGTCATGTACTCATCGTACTTACGATGCGTGCGTAGTCATATGGCAACACTATCCTCTAGTGGCAGAATGTGTTAACACACGGCTCCAGCTACAGCAGTGGGGACTGGTTGGGTGTTGAGAAGATGGGATGTGGTTGTTGTTATTCATAAATTCGGAGTTTTGATTTACATAACACAACAAGGAGCAATTAACTGAATGCTGTATACAATGGGATGATACTGTGTGCTCCAACGACTAGCATCAGCTGCACTACATATATTTTATGTCACTATCAGAATATATATATGTATGTGTATATGATTTATTTTGATTTTCCAGACTATTGAACTTACATAACGCTATTCTGCTGTGGTCATTGTTTTTCATAGGTATGGCGTTTAACATGGTTCACCAGCAGCTGGTTTTTAGCCTCCTCTTCAACACTGCTATTAAAATCTCTCATGGTGAGGGTGTCTCTAGATATTGTCATCCACAAGTACATAAAATATTCTTAATTTCTTTTTTTTTGGGTTTGAAATTTCAAAAATCCAGCATATGGCATAAGGAAAAGAAAAATTTGATGTAAGAGAGCAAACTCTGAGACTTCAATGCATCAATTTTTAAAATTTACTAAAAGGGCTGGTCTATACTAAAAGTGTATTTGCTTACTGCAAGTATAGATAGTACAAAAAATTGAGTTATTTCTCCCTCATCCTCTAAAAATGTTCCTGCTCTGGAAGTTTAGAAATTTATCTATATTAAAAATCCTCTAAAAATGTTCCTGCTCTGGAAGTTTAGAAATTTATCTATATTAAAAATCCTCTAAAAATGTTCCTGCTCTGGAAGTTTAGAAATTTATCTATATTAAAAATCCTATGTAATTTTTTAATGGGTTTTTGGTTGGTGTGGGGTTTTTTCTGTGTATGTTTGTGTTGTTAGGGTTTGTGGAGTTTGTTTTTGGGTTTTTTTTTGTATTCTGGCACATTTTGCAGAAATCTTATCTGAATGTTTCATCGTGTGTTTTGGGAATAAGGAGGTTTTGATGCTTCCCATTCATGCATGCTCCACATAGATCCAATGCCAAGTGAAAGAAAGAAAAGAGAAGACCCAATTAAAGACTCAACTTTAGCTTTTGGTATAGAGCAATTATTGTGAGTGAGAAACAGAACAGATGGGAATGAACATGTTGATGTTTCCACTGCTCTGATTTTACTTTTGAAGACCATTTGACACACAGCCAGCTCACTTGTGTATCAGGTCCAGTTAGAGGACCACATACCTGGCTTAACAATGCTTCCATTTTTCTTCTCCATACCCATATTTAGCAGACAGATTTTAGAAGGTGGCATTATACCTTTTAGATGTTACCATTTAATGCTCCATAAAATATAAGCACTGGATACTAAAGGGCTTCTGCTGGCATTGATATATATGATATAATTCATATAACATTTTTTTATAAATTAATTTTTTAATCCATAAGTGTATTTGTTCCTACTGTGCCGAATTGCTTTTCAGTTCTGTACAAAGAATTCAAACTAAATACTTTCTTAATTTCCATGTGAATTGTTCTTAAAAAACAAAAGCAAAAGTAACATAAAAATGCAGTATTCTTTTCTCCAGCATTAAATTTATATAGCAAAATTTTTGCAGTGCTTTTTTTTCTTTCCTCTGAGAGGTCTGTACTTGGACCAAAGGAAATACTTGATTTGGACAGCTCATGTGCACAGAGAGAAGTCATTGTCTTGTTGCCTTTGTTCCACAATCCTCTTGAGCAGTGTTTGCTATAGTCATATAAACTGCAGGGGTAAACTGCAATATGAAAACATCACTTTTGTGACAACATAATTGTAGCCATAGAACAATAACTAGTCAAGAAGCAAATCTCTTGAATGAGGTGACAACTATTTTTAATGTGTCAATAAGAACTATTAGTACTCTAAGTAGTGCACCACTGCCAGTCAGATGTAACTGCAATGAATGCTGTAATTTTAAAACACCATGCAAAGAGTTCAGATGTTACAACACCTGAAAAGTCTTACTCAGGGGCTTATGTGGAGCTGTGGATCCTCTTGCTTCTTACTCATGAGTTTAATTCCAGTTCACATTGCTAGTGACAGTGCTTACAATATTAGATTTTTCATATGGCAAATGTGTCACTTTACAGACCTCTTCACTGATTCAATTCAGTAGGGCAGGTGTTCTTCAGTGAATAAGGTGCCCTGAGTAGGGCAGCACAGAGTCCTATGTCTAAGAAGTTGTGCAGGCAAAATGTCTCTGTTTTTCTGGAGTTTGGCTAAAAATATAAGGAAGAATAATTCAGCATCTAACAGAGGAGGGGATAAATACACTGAAGGGATTGAGATTGATTTGCAGAGTGTGTTTTTCACTGTAATTTCAATTCCACCAGTGTGAAGTATACCTTCTCTTTCTCTCCACTGACACTATCCCATACATCTGGAAGCAATCAGTCTTGAACAAAGGACCTTGAGATCTCAAGTTAGAGAAAACAGCCCAACGTTATGTGGCAGAGCTATGACAAATCTGAAAATCTGTCTTCATTGATTTCAGTTTCTGTAATTTAGATTTGATGCAAAACTTATTAACTATCAGCTCACTCCTATGTGTATTGCTGCCCAAGCTAAATACCTGGAAAAATATTAAAAATTACTTTTTAATATAAATTGAATAGGCAGATCATATAAGCATATGCTGAGAATTTATTTGATTTGAAGAGGCTACATAAGAACCTAAACTGCAATGAAGTGTAGATCTAAAGTAGTTTTTATACTATAGAACTACAGAGAGCAGAATTCTTTTTCCAGTCAAGTTCCACACTTAATCTTTCTAGAATAAAAGAGCCTTGTGATTTTTCATAATGTGAAGTCAGAAAAAAAAGTGTTTACTAAAAGAAAGGCTATTTTACTACTAAATACTTTACTTTATATAATGGTATATTTTTTTGTATCGATTTATGAGCTATAGTTTTTGAAAATGAAATTGTTTTCAATGTAGAGCTTTGTGCAATTTGTGAGGAAAAAATACTGCATTATTTTTTCACTTTGCAGGCTTTCAAACAAATGTGTCTAGGTATGGTATAAATCAGAATCTGGCTTGTGCAAGGGATAACTCCTCCTGGGATTCAATGGAGATCTAGGCTACAGGCGGGTTCATACTGATAGAGATTTTAAATCTTATATGAGGAAAAGAGAAGTTGACTAGGAGCGTAGAAACAGAAGCTATGTCCTTCTCATTTTTTAATAATATTTAATAATATTACATACTCTCAGTAGTATAAAGCAACAAATGTACTCATTAATTTTAAGTAGAACAGAAAGCCAGAATACAGCTACTTAAAAAATTAGTTATCCTATTTGTTGAGCTGGGACTGCAAGAGAATAAGTACTCACCATTGTGAAAATCGTTCATTATCTGGCTCTGGGAGCCATATACTATTAAATTTAATGCCTTATGTTTTAAATTGAGAACTTTTCGATGTGAAAGGGGAGTTGTTTCTTCAGCTTGAAAATGGCACCATTTCTAGGTGCGTATCTTTTTACTTCCTTTCTCTGAGAGAGAAGTTGCTGAGTGCTGGGGTGAATGAAGAATATGGTCCTAATTTCATCAACATATTGATTTGTGATGGGAGATCATATTTCTGTATTTGAATAAGTTAACAGATGAAAGTGATATGAGATAAAAACAAATTTCTAAATTAAGCAAGAGTTCTAAATGTTTTGGTCAAAATATTGTGTAACAAAAGTGCTACCAGACAGAGGAGTCACACAGCTTTTCCAGGGAGTGCCTATTTCTGTATTTTCAATAGGTCTCTCCTGGGAAACAGTGCTACAAGAATTGCTGGTAATAGAGTGTGAGAGGACTAAGTGCTTTAAGAATAAGAAGCATTTTGCCTAAACCAAATAGTGCTGTAGTGTTGATATAATAACCTAAAATAACATTAATTCTTAATTTTTTCTGAATAATTATGTCACTTCCTGTTCTCTTCAGGACAAGATACACATTTTTCATTGATATTATCTTTATAACTTGATCATTAAAGCCCATATGCTCCTTTAAAGTTTGAGCACAGAATGAATAGAGGGATTAGCAACATAAGTCACATAGTACTTTTAAAGATATTTAACTAAACACTAATCTTATATGCTGGTTTTTTTGCTTGTTTACCTAATAAAGCAAACCCATGGCTTCTGATATATTGTACAACAGTTAAAAAAATTCCATGGGACTCTACATTCTAACTATTCTTTCATTACATGTCTGTTGTTTATAATACCACTTTTCAAAGTAATTTACTACTCAAAGGGAAAATGTTATGTAGATAAATTGAGAGACTTCATGCAAAAAGTTTGTTACTGATAATGTTTCTTTTGAGGAATGGGGAACATGACTCCATAATATTATTTTTTCTGTAATTCACAACAAACTGAGGTTTCTTCATTACCTTCCAAACTGTTTCCTGTGCCTGGACTCAGGAACTGTGAAATTATTTTACCCCTAAGAGTGTCTCAGATAATTTTTTTGCCAAAAAAATATTTTTAGCACTTTACATTCTGTTCTTTAAAAGTATCAGAGAAGGTGAACTACTAAGCCAAATTCTCCTCAGGATTTGAGAATGTGGCTCTCTAATCTTGTGTAAAGAGGCATTAACAATATTAGTCACAGTACTCTGCCTTTTCCATATTCCTGACTGGTCCCTGATGTTGCTGTTCTTTCACAACCAGAATTCTCACTGGCATTAATGGATTTATCAAATCATTCTAAAAAAGAATTGAGATTTGTAGAAGAGTACTCTTGTTGCTGAAAGGAACTGCATATTTTATTGTTGTTTAATAGAGCATACAAGTTGCATAAAAAACTTCAGCATTTTGAATAGACAATATTTTATAGTAGGGGTTGCCTGGGTGAGGAACAAGGGCAGGATATTATGTTTCTGAGCTTCACTACAGTAAATAACCAGATTTATATGTGAGCACTGCCTCTGTAAGAATTGTATGATAAAACTGCTGAAGGATAATTCAAAATATGTTAATGATAATAGGCTGAGTTTTTGGCAAAGGGCCAGCAGGGAGAACTTTAGAACTTTCACATTCTAAGTTCAGTTTTACATCAGCTCTTGCAGCATTACAGAAAGAAGTCCAGTCAAATTCTTTACCTTAGATCTTTTAATCTATACTATGTATAGATTACCTTTACCTATCTGTGTGAGGCAGTTCTCCAGCTCTAATTGTTTTGCTCATGTTCTTGTGCAGTTCATAGAATCATAGAATGGTTTGGTATGGAAGGGACCTTAAAAGTCATCTAGTCACTATCTTAGACTGTAGAAGTTGATTATACTGAATGGATCGCAAAATGTGTCCCCCCCAGGTGTCTTAGAGAAACTGACTTATACAAGGAAATGTTTGATGGAATGTGTGTTCCTTTCAGTTTTATCAGAAGAAAAACACCTGGATGAGGAGCCCAAGATGTTGTCCTTACTTTGCTCTCTTTGTTCCTTTATTTTGTTGTTGTGAATTATGAGTACATACAAACAGTCTGCAACTGAAGAACCAGCTGCTTTTTAGAGCATGTTACAACTTCCATTTTTCTTGAATATTCATATTTGAACTTCCATTAGTATTTATATGACTAATAATTTTTCTTAATTTGTTTTAGTCTGTATAATATAATGGTAAATGCACAGGGTTGTTTTTCTTTTTCCTGAATTACCTCTCTCTTCCTTGACTTCCTTATTGATTCCAGTAAAAAACAAAAAGGATTCAGAAAACTGAGTCATATCAAGAATGCGGTAAACAATGAATATTTACTTATAAAATTTGAGACCTAATATCCTTATGCATTCTGCATATGTGTGTCCATGGCTTATGTAACACTATGGAGCATGTTCCAGGTAGAAGTATTTTTATTCTCTTGCAATTGTTTTGGCCTAATTTTTTTTTGTGTTTGAGTGTGAAAGTAGTCTTTAGTTTGGAAACTGATTACATTTAAATAGCTCTGAAACTAGAGGCAGATATCATTAATTATTTTACATAGTGTAGATTATAAAATGTATGTTTGTTTCAAGATGAATCAATTGCCTGTTTTTAGATTAGCAGTAGTGCAGCAAAATAAAAGAATTTGAGAAGACATTGGTCAGCATTTTTTAGGATTCCTACCACTGATTCATTGAAAGGAGTGAGCTGTGGCATATGTCAAAATGCAGTTCCTACATTGAATAAGAACAATACATTTTGATTGAAAACAGCCATTAGACCATTCAGCTTTACTATTTGCCTTGAAAGGCATTGATGATTCCAAAACTCTTTGGTGAGCATTGCTCATAACTGTTTTTTAAGTATTTTAAAACAGATTGTAAAATTCTGTCTCTTAAATTGTACTTAAAAATAAAAAATCGTTGTAGTATATAAGACAGACTTTGGGAAAGTAGTGTTTCTACAGACTATTGCAACCCATCTTTTTATTTTCTGGACTGTATTCAGTGTGATATAGTTATATTATCCAACATCTGTAATGTATGATTTGGTGCGCACACTGTAACTTTTTCTGACAAGCATACAGGAGCCATCTACTGTATCTTACTAATATAAAAATACATCCTGATTTATTAATGCATTAGTACTAATGCAGTAGACATGGATTATAGTGTAAATAACAATAGTAGAGACTTCTGCTAAGCAATATCTAGTGCAAATTTTTTCAAAAGAAAGATGATTCTATGAATGGAGTTCTTAAAATATTGAATTTACACACTAATATGTGGGCAATGTTCTCATTTTCTCACTGAGAATTTATTTGCTAATAAACTATCTCACAAGACTTGTTAACTAAGGAGTCTGCAAGCTGTATGCAGCAATTCTAATTTATTTAGTGCCAATAATCTAAGGATGTGTAAGCACTTAAAAATATTACCACAGTAATTACCTGATTACTCTGATAAGAATATTATATTGCAGATTAACAGAAAGAGGCCTGGAAAGGAGGAGTGATGGTTAAACAATAAAAAGAGAACTGTTAAAGAAGCTGGGATGTGTTATCCTGAGTGTCAAATACTACAGTAGGGGTGCTCTTCCTTGTCTTGCTAGCTGCTTTCTTTCCATAGTTGTGGACTTGTGGAAAAATGAAAACTCAATTAATATTTAATTTATTTGGAAACAAAACACAAAGTGGTTATACTTATGTAAACAGCAAAAATATCAACAATTTTAAACAAGTAATGTCTCTCAAATGGAGGACAACTTTTTCTTCCCTTTACCTAGCTTCTTGAAATTCAGAATATTCTTGTTAAAAAGCCAATAATGAAAAATCCTTCTGCACTACTGTTTCCACAGTTCAGATTCCATTCAGATAAACCTCCATCCTGGCTCTTCTAAAACTTCGTGGGAAATGTATAGATTACGTTAACAACAGAAATTTTAAGGAATTGATAAGCTAAATGTCTACAGTATGACATCTAAGAATAAAGTCCAAAACATTTGAACTCATATTTGCAAGGTTGGGTGCCAATTAGAGCTTTGTAGGCTTATAAGCAGTCAAACTGATGACTATCTTCTAAAAAGTTAAAGTCACTTTTGTTTCAGGATCTAAACATATATTTAAAAATGCAACCTTTGGCCACTAGTGGCTGGTTTGTAGGAAATTTAATTAGTTTGTTAGATGATCCATAAATGAAGTCCATAAGACTCACGACTTTTTAATGCGCTCATCACCACTAATTTTGTAAACCTGCTGTGCATAAACTTCTGAATTCTGCTATGGTGTCTGTGAGGTCCTGGGTACAGTCATGCATCTTAAGTGGCTGTCAGAACAAGCTCTAGATGCATATCATTCCTCTTTCTCACTAATCTCATGCTGTCATTTGTATTGAATGAGAAACTAAAGATACAGGCAGAAAGTTTTCAGTTTAGACAGATTACCAGTCTGAATAGAGTAACTGAATGACAAGGTAAACTCTAATCCACATTTTATGATCATGAGCAATGAGAATTCAGTCCTGATATTTTTAAAAATCAATAGACATCTCCCTACAGACTACAATAGAACGATACCTCATGGAAAAAATTATGTATTTACTAAAGAATTTCCCAACCTTGCAAATTTAGGTGAGAATTTTATTGTCTTGGCTTTCAGAATGATCTTAGTTTCTAAAATTAGTGACATAGAGTATATAAACTACATTTAGTACCTTGGGGATAGATGCTGTATAGCACTTCAAGGAACGATGGCAGTAGGTATCAGTGGGGTTGGGACAATATTTGTTGTTGCAGAGGAACATTATTAGTAGAAGTAGTAAAAACAGGACTAAGCAAGAACAAGGGGGCAAACAAGGACAACGGGCCACATCCTGCAAAGTGCTGAGCATACTTTGAAGTGCTGTCCTTAACTCCTGTTGACTCCTGCATGCAAGGAAAGTGGATTGAAAGAATGTGTGTATGTGCATGTGTGTGGAATCAAAGAACCTTATTTGAACCTGTCTTTGGGCTATAGCCAAGGACTTTAAGTCAAGACGATAGTCAGATGCCTGGGCTATGGAGTTACTTAAAGCAAAAGAAAAGGAATATAGCTACTTTGGTTTTGATCTTGCTCATGTGGTAAAAGTTCCAATAGCTTTTGATCCTGCTGGCAGGTCCAAAGACCTTTTCTCATTATATTTATATAAATGTTAATAACTATTTCAATATTATTAATGATGATTTGAACTCATTAAAGGTGGGAAATTTGTAGGATTAATTTGCTTCAGTTTCTATTTTCCAAAAGAGCATTTTCCCAGCATTATTCTTTCTCCTTATATATTAACTTTGCAATTGTGGATCAAAGCCTACTCAGCTTTGAATGTATTAAGTGAATCTTACTGAAATAGAAGCTCAGAAAGGCATTTTCTGCCAAAAAATGTAAGTGGAGAAGTCACGATTGAGTTCAGCTTATTAAATCTGTTTACTCAGTGTGCCTAAGTCATATTGGAATTTAAAAGAAAAAATAAAACATGGGTAAAAGCTTGGGCTGTGGGACATGACAAGAACTATATTTTAGAAGAAGTAGTCCTGGGATAAAGGTTTGAGAAACATTGACAGTACAGAACAATAAACAAGACCTCATAAATAGGAATTGTATGTGGCTCTATGAGATGAAAATTATTCAGGAATTGTGAAAAGTCAGAACCTTAAAGGCTTGTACTTTATGTTCATCTGAATATAAGAATTCCATCTGGTCCTGTATCCTGTCTCTGAAAATTGCTGATACATTTGTACTTTCAAAAGAAGGTGTAAAAATGTACAGGAAACTACTGTGGCTGGCATTTTCCTGAACTCTAATTGCTAATCTGATTCAAATTTAAGTAGCTCTTTCAATAAAAATAAATATATATATAATAATAATAATTGTAAGCATCTGCTCTATTTATATTATTTTTATATGAATATTTACGTATAATTTTTGACCACATTTACTTAATGTAATTTAGAATATCAGATCAGTCACATGAAATGAGACTAAAGGTCAGTATAGCCTAATATGGTTTCTCACTTGTTATGTGATAATTCTGTTAGTGAGCCTTATTATTTGCAGAGCAACAAAAACCAGTTTACTCTTCTCTGTTAGCCTCTTTATTTGCAATAATGACTTTATTTATTCCAACATTAATATTTTTTGCATTAATATCTTTTGCTTTCAATCTTCTGGATTTTTTTAAGTGAAGCATCTTGCTGGGTTTTATATTTCTTTTTGCAGAAACAGAGAATCATTAGGCTTGGAAAACACTCCTGAGGTCATCAAGTCCAAACATTAACGTAACAGTGCCAGGTCCACCGCTAAGCCATGTCCCTAAGCACCACATCTACATGGTTTTTGTACAATTCCAGGGATGATGATTTCACCACTTCCCTGAACAGTCGTTCCCAAGCTTGACCATCCTTTCCATGAAGAAACGTTTCCTAATATCCAATGTAAACATCCCCTGGCACAACTTGAAGCCATTCCCTCTTGTCCTATTACATGCTGCCTGGGAGAGGAGAGTGACCTGCACCTCACTGCAACCTCATTTTGGGTAGCTGTAGAGAGCAATAATGTCTCCCCTGAGCCTATTTCTCTACAGGCTAAACATCCCCACATCCTTCAGCTGCTCCTCATAGAACTTGTGCTGCAGACCCTTCACCAGCTTCATTGCCCTTCTCTGGACAGGCTCCAGCCCCTCAATGGCCTTCCTGAACTGAGGGGGGGAGGGCCGCACCTGAGGTGCAGAGCACGGGGAGATGATCCCTGCCCTGGTCCTGCTGGCCACACTATTGCTGACACAGGCCAGGATGCCATTGGCCTTCTTGGACACCTGGGCTCTCAATGGCTCAAGCTCAGGTGCTATTGACCAGCACCTCCAGGCCCTTTTCTGCTGGAGAGTTTTCCAGCCACTCTGTCTCCAGTCCATAGCACTGCAGGAGTTGTTGTGGTCCAAGGGCAGGACCTGGCACTTGGTCATGTTGAACCTCACACCATTGGCTTTGGCCCATCAATACATCCTGTCCAGATCCCTCTGCAGAACCCTCCTGCCCTCCAGCTGATTGCACTTGGTGCATCAACAAACTGACTGAGGATGCCCTTGGTCCCCTCATTAGATTATTGATAAAGATACTAAATAGGATTGGCCCCAAGACTCATCCCTGGGGAACACCACTGGTCACCAGCTGGATGTAAATCCAGTCACCACTGTTCTCTGGGCCCAGCCATCCAGCCAGTTTATTACCCAGTGAACAGAGCACCCGTCCAGACCCTGAGCAACCATGTGAAGCTATTCCATACTTTGATTTGTCTTTGATACTGTTTCTATAGTTTTATAGTCACTATTGTAGAAGTTGAAACTATTGTTTTATAGGATCGTTTTTTCTGAGGTGGAATGTCAAATCTGCATCCTTTGTAGATGTAGTGAACATGGTGTTTTTATGTTGTTTTAGAATTATTTCTAAATTCTTTTATTTCTAAATTCGATTTCTGTTTCTTTTCTAGTAGTTTGTATCATGTGCCTTTTTGAATCCTGGCTCATCTTTAACTGCTATTTTCAAAGAATTGTCCAGAATTAGTCTTCTTAAACCACCCCTCATATGAAAATAAAAAGGGATTATATTTTTATATTATTCCACCTTACGTATTATGCTGCCTTTATTGATTTTATACATCCATGATCCATTTTAAGAACATGAGAATGATTGTCCTTGGTTGAACTAAAGGTTACTTTAGGCCAGTTTCCTATCTCTGCCACTGGCTAAAATAAAATGCTGTTGGAAAAAAAAGTGTTCAAACAGGGCAATGGCGTATTGTTATTTTGTCAGAATATTTTCCCCAGCTCCAGCAGTTTGCAGTGCAGGAAATTCCAAAGTCAGAGATACTGTCTTTGTAGTTAATGAATTTACTTCCTGTGCTCAGTACAGCATAATTCTGCAAATGCTAGCTGTAAGTTTGAGTTTGTCCTGTCTAATTTTTGTCATCAATTATGCTTCCTCCTATTCTGTCCCTATGCTATTAGACTTAATGAAAGCAATAAAACCAATTAGTGTTCATCAAACTTCTAAGTTTGTTTAGAAGCTCAGTTAATTGGTCATTCCACTGTCTTTTTTTTTGTCATATCTAATATAGTTTATGTTTTTCCAGCCCTTTCTTAACTCTGAAACTGCCTAATTTTCCACTTTGGCTAGTTTAGCTACTAATTTTTTTTCACACAATGTAGAACACACCTACTTGAGGAAGAGATTAATCAAACGTGATGCATCCTTTGACTATTTAAACCAAAGCATGCTGCTGCTTAAGCTGTAGAAATTAATGGGTATTTCAAATGCATTCTGTACCAGCTGCAACTGTTTAAGCAATTCACTATTTTTTTAGGAGTTATGATATGAATAGGGGTAAAAGTGGAAAGAATTGATAAGTGTTTTTATTTAAAATGTTTCTGCTTAACCCTTTATTATGTTCACATAGTATTTTTGTAATGAATACTGTATTTAAGAAATTGGTCTTTGACTAATTTTTTGCTGATATTGGATGATCTGTGCCTTCACAGACTTTGAATATCTGAAAAAATTAGCCTCTCATCTAGTGTTACATGTAGAATTAGATCCTTCATCGTTGAAATTAATAACTTTCTACTTTGACCTTGTTTTAAGGAGCAGGACCTTGGACACCAATGTGCAGTTGGACACATTGAAGGATAAAAGGTTTTCTGAGGTGGTTTTTTATGTGATCAAGTACAGAGATAAAACACTATTTGTATTTTTAGGACTATTGCTATTGTAGTTTTAAGGGTGATATTGTGTGCACCAAGAATGTGTGTCATTACTCCTTTGAACAACTTCATATTTTAGGCATGGTATGTTAGTTGTGGCTTAAGGAAAGAACAGACGTGCAGTTCACCTTGTGGGAAGGGGATTCTTCTGGTATTTCCCTATTATTGGATAATCTCTTTGATGAGGAACAGTCCCCAAATTTCTGTTCTCCCTCTAAGTCTGGCACCTGCCCCAAATCTGTATTTATTTGAAGAAACAGGCCCCCAAAATGCCTTACATATTTAGCACTGCTGTTTCCATTTACTGCCTGATTAACCTTTTCAGAGACTATACTCTTTCTTCAAAGGTTATTGTTGCTGGGAAAAAAAAATCAAGAGATAGATTGCCTAGATATGCCCTCTGGTCTTAAACAGTATCTGTTCTCAAACCACATGTTCTTGAAATGGGTCCATGTTAGCTGTTACAGTGGGTTTGCTACATCACAGGCACTCAAGGTCCAAAATTTTGTCCTTGTGAGGTAAGTAGAGATGTGCTGTTGGTCTTCACATAAGAATCTTCTCTTGTTGAAAGGGAACGATTTGTGGATCTTTTGCAATTAATATATTTGCTTTTCCTGAACTGAGGATTTAGTCTAAAGCCTCATTTTGGTGGTGCAGAATGTGCAAAGGTTAAGTCACATGACCAAGCCTACATGTGGGTCTTTGCTGATTGTTTAAGATGCCAATACTGTGCAAAAGTTAGCTAGACTTTGAGGTTTTCTTCTCAAGAGTTAAGAAAGCTTTTGTATTTTCATCTTCTCTCTGATCACTAAAAGAAGAGCTCATGCCAGAGAGCCTAAATTCTCCATATCACTACCCAGTGATATATATGTGTTTTTTTACTCCAAGGCTGTCTGTTTCTTGAATTGGCTTATGTGGATCAGCTTCCTCTCTCCTCTGTCTAAGTGGGCTTGCTTATTTCTCAACACCATTGCAGTGTTGGCTGCTGAACTTTTTGGCTCTGTTTTCTAGACACAGATTCAAATGGCTTCTTCTTTGTATTCTTTTGTCCTAATACTTCCTTCTCTCTATTTAATGAAGGCCAGATGGTCTCTCAGCCATGACATCACTCGTGACTGTTCTTGATATGGCAGATGCAGGTTCCCATTCTATGTCTTACCTGCTCATCGGGGGTGATTTACATAGTTACAGAGCATTGGCCACCCTAGGACATTCAATACTCATAGAGAATTTGCTGTCTAATGATTCCTTCATTTTAATTTCCAGAATTAAGCTCCACTCTACAGTCTTCAGAGCTCTTAGACCAGTTCTGCTGTCCAGGAGTCTTCTCTTGAAGAGGGAACAGTGTTTTACTAATTACTGATATTAGATGGTCTGAGCCTTTACAGGCTTTGAAGATTGTAAGCCTTGGCCATGCATTATTCGTTTTAGGTTTTTGATTTATGTTTCCTCCTAGATAGAGAATTTGCAATGGATACAGGATGCCCCTATTTTCTACATTCTGCACTCAGATTTTGGGTGGAGAATCTGGCTACTGAAAGAGATTATTGAAATAACTTGCAAGCTAGGCACCCTGGCTTCAGCATGTCTAGCAATCAAAGACTTGAGAGAGGAAGTCAACCAGTATGTGAATAAACTGACTTTTATAGTTAATTACTGAAGAGAATAGATAGTAGTGCATAATAGTAATATTCTATATGATGGCATTACTTTAAATCCCTAGAAAACAGTTCTTCAGGGCTCATGATGTTCTTATCTTTTAACTACAATGAAATATCTGTATGGTATCTCTAGCCTAGGCAGTGCTAAGACACACCTGTAAGTTTCCCATCCAAGCTTCCACAACTTTTCTGCATAGCCATCGACTGCATTTTAATTTCACCATGATCTCAGGTTTTGTGCAAACTTTAAAGGAACTAGTTTTGTTATTCCCAGAGAACCATTTTAAGAGTAATTTTTCCAGACACTCCTTGTTTATAGAAGACTACAGCTATGGTCTTGATTCAGAACATTTAGCTAGGATCTAGTAAGGTGTATGTGGGAAGGTAAGTATGAGTTACAGAGGAAGCTTCTGTACAAAGCTTTCCTAAAAGAATTAAAAATTATAAACTGCTCTTCTGAACAGATTTTATGTGTCTTGTAAATAAGAAAGACAACAATTGCATATTTGGATGGCTTATATTTTTATTTCTTTGAGTTTCAGAGTAACAGCATCTCTTCTTTTTTAGACAAGTCTGTGAATTGTAGTCATTAACAACCAGTCTATTCCAGAATATTTGTTGGACCACCATTTATTAAAGACAAACATTACTGCAAGATATAAACAGTGTATACATGGAAAGGTGATTGTTTAATGACTAACGGGAAATTCTAAGAGACAACAAAGCCTTCAGAATATATTGATACTCCTTTTAAAACTGTGGAATAAAAATCCTAAGAATTAATTTTGAGAATTAGTCTATGATCATGAGCAGACAGAGCTGGGGATATCAGATTTCCAACAGATAAGTATTTTCACATTGGAAAAACACATCAGTATCCACCTCAGTAATTTCTGGAAAGATGTTTTGGCTTTTCTCTATTCACAAAAGAATTTCTAAATAGTTTTCTGTATATAATTTATATTGTTTAGAATTTTGGTATTAAAATAATCCCAAATTCATTGATACAATTTTGTTTTCGGAGTCTTCTATTCCCCAGGCAAAAAAATGTTTCAATTGCAATCTAGCTTCAATTAAAATTTGGCTAGAAGGGTTTTTTTTCATTGGAAACATTAGTCTGTTTCCATTCCAACTTCAGGCTAACATCCATGGTTTGGGATAAATAGCAATGAGCCTTCTCACAGTTTCTCAGAAGCTCTTTAAATAAACAATAATTGTGTATCAACAACCTCCTGATGTCAGAAGTTCTTCTTTTTAAGAGGCATTCAGTCTGCTTTTTGGGTTAATAATTCTTGTCCAGATAATGTTTAACTAAAATATGTCTATAAATAATATAAGATGAAATTCTGTGAGAACGAGCTATAGGAAGATAGTGTTTTGTGAAGTGATAGTTAAACAGTGCTAGGATTCTAGGATAGCTTAAGAGACATTGCTGGACCTTGAGCTGCAAGTGGGATATACCATGGAGCTGCCTAAGGGAAAGGGAAGAAAGTTCTGTTCTATTCAATGGCCCCACTGCGATGATCCAGCAACCACAGGAAAACTTCATTTTGCACTCTCTGGCTCTGCCCAGTGCCTCGTTATTGGAGAAATGGGATAGAGGGCACTGTACTGAGGTTGCACCAGGAGGAAAAAAGCTGTGTAGTGCATTTTACTTAGAGAACTGAAGGTGTCACTAAAAATCATGAAGACAAATCCATTCCCTGGAAGCCAGAACAGGAAAAATCTGGGGAAGTGGTGAAAAAGATGAATCCTTTTCCAGTTGCGGAGTCTGATCAGCCAACATAAGAGAAAGCAGGGTACTTTTTTATTGGTGTTAGATCTGTCTCAGTTCTTTATACATCTATCTCCTTAAAAAGTGCTAATTGTGGCTATAATTGGACTTAGTAAGTTCTCCAAGTAGTCATTATGGTAAGAACAGTCTAAAAGGTTCAAATTTCCATCTGTTACTAGATCTATGGCTTGAATAGCAAAACATTTCTTTTTCCTTAAAATTGGCTTTGTTTCTTGTATTACACTTGTTTGTCACTGTGTTCAGTATGTGGAAGATAAATACATGTCACTGCAAAATGTTTTAAAATTAGTTTTAAATGCTTCCCCCGAATAGGTAGGACTTTTGATAGTCATAATTTCTGATTCTTTCTCTAGATTCTCTAGAGGTGAATGTTGCTTATTGAAATATTTGCTTTCGATAATTCCTTCAGCTTGGCTTTCCTTATAATTTAGGATCTCATGCTTTCTTAGGTCATATCATGGGACATAATGGTATATTTAGTAGAAAGATATAGAAAATATCTTGATAAGCATGTTTTAATTGGCATGATACTGAACACAGTGGAGAATGTAAGACAGTACTGCAATAGTTCTCCATTCACTCTGCATCTTTCAGTTTCCTCCCTTTCAATTTTGACATAAAGTAATGTTTTAAGTTTCATTCTTGGCTGGAAGACAAAATTTCTGGGAGTATTTGCAGTCAATGATATCTCATAGTGTCAAAGAGTACATCAAGTATTTCATAAGACAATTACTGTCAAATCATACATTTTTTCTATAATGATGAAAAATGAGCACTTTATGACTTTTAACAATGAACAATCACTTCTTACCTTTCTACCAGGAAAAGACATCAAAGAAATCATTAAATATCTATGTAAGGGGGAAAAAGCAAGTAGGAAATAGAAAAAGAGATGGCCAAACTAATGGATAGCAGCAGGTTAAAAGGTCAGTGTCTCACTCCTGATACACAATCTAGTACAGTCTAATTGGACTGGGGATTGTTGACCTCTGCTTCTGCATGACCCTTTAGTTGTGAATTATTTTAGAAAAAATATCTTTCCAATATCAAACCACTGCTGGTTTTGATTTCAAAACAAGTTTAATTTGCATGCAGTGGTGTGGTGTGCCAACGCTTCCCGAGTTTGAGGAAACACTGATAATTTATCCATATACAGAAGCAGTGTGAGGGCTAACTTTAAAACTGATTTGAGGAAGTTGTGTAATGGCCAAAATGGAAAATGCAATTACTTTTGTCAAACATCTGTGGAAATATGAACTATTATGTCATGAAATGTGTTAAAAAGTGTTTTGCAGAATTTATTACTTTGCTGATTTATATCCTGTTATACAGGGTGTTAACTCCAGAAATAGTTTGTGTCTTTGTCTTGCTGACTCTTTCTCTTCTATCATCTATTAGTGTTCTCTAGTAGTGTTGTCTTGAAAAAATGTGTGTTAGATAATCTGATAATGAAGTTGGAAGCTTAAACCCATAGTTGAGTTTGGTTTCTATGGAAAACAACATTGATAAAGAAAAGTGCACTTTTCCAACTCTTTTCTACTTTTGCAAAGTTTCTGTGCCTTAACGTCTTCAGCAGGCATCTTAAAGACTAATACTTTCTAAATGTAATATTTTTTTAAAAAGGGCTTCAATTTTTTTCAATCATTTGTATTCTACCAAAGCCATAAATAAAGCATCATGTACATCTGCCTGTCTTTCTCTACCAGAAAAAGCTCTATGCAAAGCTTTCCCACTTTCATTTTTCACTTCATCTTTATTGGCTGAAAATCAAACGCCTTCTTGTTTACTTTGGCAGGCAGTTGAAGGTTATGACTGAACCTCTCCATTTTCTTTCTTTGTTTCATTTACAGTAGTGATCAAAACCATGAAGTTTCCTTTATGTATTTCTTTGCTGAGAATTCCTGTGAAATAACTTTGTGGACATAACTGCTTTTGGCATTTACTGCCAAAATTTAATTATCTGATGCCTGTGTCATATTATCACTTATTCATTTCAGTTTCTTCTTATAATAGGGTCATATTGTGCCTGTAACCACATTTTCATTACTTGTCTTTGACACCTTTCTCTTTCAGCTAAACATCTCTTGAAGTGGCATGGAACACAATAGTCAAAGTTTCATTGCACCATCACTAACCTTTACACAGTTTATATTGCTTTGCAGCTTTTTTCTCTGCTGTATTCGATTCTCAGCTTGATGACTTTCTGTGTGAGTTATAATACTCACTTGTTTTCCAAATATATCAGTGGGTTTTGCATCAGACTTATGTTAACTACAATAAAATTTAAATATCTCAAATTCAATATTTGAGTTTTGCAGTTTGTCATAATAATGAAAAAGAAAGCAAGGATTTTCTCTATCTAGTTCATTTCACTATTTTTTCTTGAAGATTATCATACTGTTGTGTTTCTAGTACAGCAAATGGAATATAAAATTTCATATAGATAGATTAGATGAAAATATTTTTGTGTGAGAAATATAATTGTTTACACATTTTCTAAAAATGTTATAAGATACAAGGAACATATTTGTGTTTTATTGTACATCAATGTTTTTAATTGGTTGACAGGTACTTTTTGCTCTGTTCATGAAATGGTATTTGCAAGCACTAGGCTGTTTGAGAATTCACTGTGCTACTTGGGATATTGAAAAATGTTATGCTTGCACTCATATTCATATATCTAATATTTATAAGTTCTTGTTGTATTATCCTATTAGGTGACAAATATATAAGCATATAATATGTGTGAGTAATTGAGACAAATTAAGACCTTGCAATTTTTTCTGGAAAGAATGTGTCATTGTAGAAACTCCTCCAAGGGTTACCTTTTACTAACCTGAATTTGTGGGGAGAGGACTTCTACTGCACGTGCACCAAAAATTTTGCTGGCAACTTTCCCCATCCAGCACCACAGGAATGGCTTATTGCCTTAAAGAAATACAAAGGAACAAGTGAAGGGAAAAGTCACTGAATGCCAGAATGAACACAACCACAAGACTGAAAATGGATGAAAAATAAAACATTCAAAATTTCATAATAAACTGGAATTCAGATGGAAGTCAAACTGAAGGAGATAATAAAAGAGAAATCAAGACATACAGAATAATGTATTCATGTACACTGATATATATTCAAAAGTAGTAATTAGTGAACCAAACTTGTAGATTTCTGCCACAAACTCCTATCTGGGAGATTTTGGCCATCTTCCTCTGAGAAAGCAAGACTTTTAGAAAGCATGGAATTCTCACAGCTGAAAAGAGACTTTAATGTTGGCACACAGATGCTCCATTGGCTTCTTAAGTTGTTGATCTAAAAACATTTCTTGTTCCAGCAAAAGAATATACGGTGGAGTTGCAGGCTGTGGATCATCTCCATTTTCTCCTGCAAGAGAAAAGACTTCAGGAAACTGAGTTTTTCTAGAATGTAGAGCCATAGGAGATGGTTCTTCTCCTTGAGTCTGCCAGGGAGAGGAAAAAGAAAACGATCAATTAGTCTGAAGTTTAGTGCCATTAGTTAAATATAGGGGTTGTCAAGGATGTTTTCTTTATATTGCTTTTCAGTTATGAAAAGCCAGTTTTGAAAGCAAATTAAGTCCTGTCCTGAGATATATTATATGCCTGAAAATCCTACTGACCTTGCTGGAAATTTGTAATCCTGTGTAGGAGGTCAACAAGTTCATTTTTGTGAACTCATTGCCTTGTTTTCCTTTGAGGTTGACTCCTGAACTACCCAGTAACAGAGTTCACTGTCTAGAGTTCGCCTTTGCAGTCTTGTCTTAGCTTACCCTAGAGCCAACATCTGTGTTCTTCCTTTAAATTCTCATTTGAGGGAAACTGGCTCACTTGGCAGACAGAGTTACTGGGACAAATATAACTGGACCTCAATGTAATTCCCTCATGGGCAGATGTAGGCTGATGTTTTTTGTTACTTGTTGTTTGGCAAAAGGTCTTGCAAGGCCAGATTGGTTGTTGCTTTGATTATGAAGCATTATAGATTATATACAGTGGAAAACAATAGAAATACATGAAACCTGAAAAATTAAGAATACATCATGCTTTTGCATCTGTGAATTTTCATTGGTTTGGGATGTAAACATTTGATTTTGGCATTGTACTCAGGTTCATGTCAATAACTAAGATAGCTAAACCTCTCGGGAATTACTGTCTCTTAATCAAGCCCATCATTAAATTGTGTATGCAGAAATGGGCCTAGAGACTGGAGTTCCTGCCAAAACCCCAGAAGCCAGAAAAGAACAAAATGATTTTTAAAAACATTCCTGTAGGACATTTACCAATGTTTATACAAGTCTTAGTCCATCTCTTCCATTGCTGCTTTCAATTGATTGAGAGCATAAGGTGCTGTGTTACCTGTAAGTCAAGAGAAGCCTCTGGAGAAGCAGATAGGAGTGATGCCTTTTTTCACCTTGATGTCACATGATCTTAAATTTCTTCAAGAATTCTCTTTGATTCTCCTCTAGACTTCTGCAGTCTGAAAAATCCTGATTAAGCAAAGCTCCTATTGTTTTAATAGCCTCAGATTTCCCTCCAAGAATGCCAGAGTATGTTTGGAGTACCTGTGGACATTACTTTTAAATTGCCATCTGAAATGTGTTTACTCATGCTGAGAGACTGAAATGTGCTTATTGCTATGTGCATAGAATGTGCATCATTATATGAATGTTTAATATATGTATAAGCATATATTATTTTTTTCTTGTTGTATTTCCTTGTTGCTAAGAATTGTTCAGTCTAATTTGTGTATATACTGTAAGAATACATGCAAACAAATGCATCATATTAATATTGGTATAAGCACAAACCTAATGGAAGCATCATGGTTTGGCTCTGCCAGGTATTTACTATCATGCTGTCATTATGTTTTGAACAGACTATAACTGTATTGCATGCACATAGAAATATACCATCAGCTGTAATGATCTAACATTGAAAACCAGATCTCTAATCATACCTTTTCTGTATTTCCAGATTTTTTCCGCTTCTCCCTCTAATTTGAGCAAAGTTTGGTATTAAATTTTTGTCTTTGAAATTAAATAAATTGCAGAAAACAGTAATTAGGCATGAATAGTCTTTTTAACTCTTGTGCAAAATTTGAACCTATAATCAGCCGTGGCGAGGTCCAGAAAGAATAGCTCAGGAGTTAAACTGACCTGAAGTGAATTCTTTTTACTGACTTATGTATCTTTATCGAATAAAAAAAGCCAACCAAACAAAGCTCAACAAACAATCCACACAATTGGTGCACAGATGGTACAGAGCAGAACCAGATTCCTCTGCAGAACTGTAAAGCTTTCATGCCATGCAGTTTCTACACTGATACAGATTTTACCCATCCATCTGAGCTGTTAAGTTTTTGTGCACTGAGTGTGAGACTCATAGATTTGGCTCCAGCATCCACTCACCCCCACAGATAGGGGTATGTCTTACAGACTTTCCTAGCACAGTGCCAGATCTGTCTCCTGCTGCATGACCTGATATACCAGCTGCAGGTGGTTGGCAGCTCCTCTCATTCTCTCCCAGTGTGCTGCTCTGCCCAGCAGGACAGTCTGCTGGGCTACAGGTCCACCAGCTCTTGCCCAGGTGTCGGGATCCAAGGAGCCTGCTTCCAGGTGTGTTTCCTGGCTGCAGCACAGGAACTTTGGCCTCTTCCCCACCACGAACCCCAACACACAGATATGTCATCTGCACAGGACCAGTCCACAGTTTTGTCTTATTCATTGGAAAAGAAGAAATGTGAGAGGATGGAGCCATTTTTAAGTGAAGTTATGCAAAGCTACAGTCAGTTGTTGTTTTTTTTTTTGCTGGAGCTTGATGATTTGAAAAATTTGTTCTCATATTTCTTCCAGCCTGTATCAAATTTTCTGGAGAGTCATCTGCTTCTTTAAACATCTTTTGGGTCCTCTATTGTATCTGGATAAATGTATCTGAGGACTGCTGGTTTAGTGGACTTCTATTTTCATACTAATAATGCACTGTATTGTCACTGTTTTCTAGACAACAAAAACAAATATTTCATTTGTTGTTCCATAACTTATTCCACTCATGTGGCTTCTTAAATTTTTGCTTATTTCAGGTCTTATATGGGTTAGCCATATTTCATCAGGCAAAGTTGCCACCAAAATTTGATGGGAAATTTGTCAAAGTAAATGCTCTAGGATTTGACATGTATTATTTTGCTGTGTTTTTGTGCTGTTGCTGTCTTTCATTTGATTTGGAAAACAGATAATTATATTCTAGATTTAAAACAGCAACTTTTTTGTGCAAATAAAATATTTCTTTTAGTATACAACGCCTGGAAACACCTTCAAAGAGGTGATTTTAGTATCTTATAATTTTCTATACACCATAAATAGTTACTTGGAATGTGCTTCTAGTTGTCTGCCCTAAAAGCAAAAAAATACTGACCAAAAGAATTTAAAGTGCTTAAGAGTTTTAACCACAAAGGATACACAGAGAGGCTAGAATGGCACATGGTGCTGAGCCTGTCAGATTCTTAAAATACCACAAATTTGGTGGTCTATAATCCTGTCACTCTTTTCATATATCTGAAAAAATGCTTAACATCCTCGTTAATTAAAACTATAGCTTTCAGGCAAGAGATTTGATTTTTCCAGTATCAATGTTATAAAATTAGGGAGGGTTTAGAATAAGAGCATAGGGCTCTACTTTCTAAAATCTACTGAAGCTTTATAAAAAGATTTTCCAAAGCAGTTTAATTAGAAGGGTTCTTCTGTATATCATGTTACCCCAAATTTCTTTTTTCTCATTTTTATTGCAGAACTTTCTTTACAATCTTTGGGTTTAAAATCCATGTTCCTCTTTTTCTTCCTGCCCGTGAGAATGAATTCTTTCTTTGTGATTTCATTCCATCAAACTTTTTATGATGTCACAAAATATTATATTCAGAGAAAACCTGAGAAATAAGTGAAATTAGTGCTCAGGATTTCACAGGATTGAGCCCACTGAAAGAACTGCAGTCATGGTGAGGCATAATTTTCTAGCAAAAACCAATGAGCTTTAAATATGAAGTGGCCCAAGAATATATGAAGCATAAGGATAAATATTTCAAAATAAAATGTCTTCCAACATTTTCTCTGAAGGATCAGCTATACAATTCCAAAAAAAATATCAAATCTTGTTTTAAAATCTAAGAATAGAAGGATTTTAGACCAGAAATGATGGTACTAAAGAGAATATAATCTACAGTGTATGAACATAAGGACATTCTAGAATAAACTGGAGCTTCGTCATCATCACAATAATCTTATAATTATTTATTCCAATATATTTATTCAGAGAATTCATCTTCACTCTTTTCTTATCTATGTCTTACAAGAAAAATTATACAGAACCAATAGGACCAATGAAGCAGTAAATTGCAGAGCTACATCAATCTTCTTTGTTGAACCACATGTGGTTTGTGTTGCAGTTTGAGTTTAAGTGACTTGTTTGGTTATTTTGGTGAGAAATAAAGTTTTCTTCTCCTCAACAGCAACGGTTGTGGCAGAGAAGAAGAATGAAGCCATTATGAATTTCAGTAGGTGCATTAGTCAGCCTGCCAGTCTTTCAATATGACCAGTTTACTCTTAATGCCAACCATTCTTGGGTACTTTCAGTGAATAAGTGGAGACAGAATAGGTGCTTCTTTCAGCAGACCAGCTGAGGGGAAACCACCTTTATCATCTTCTGCTCTATAGCATGTGCTTACAGATGTCCTCATCCACTTCTCATCAATGAAATTGGAGGAAATAATTGTTGAGATAGGAATCCTGAGAACTTACAGAATTCATATTGAATCTACTCGATCTTGACAATGAGGTCAGACATTTATTTCACTCAAGTGTATGTATATCCTTGAAACATTTTCTCAATCTGACAGCATCAAGGCACACAGGAGATTGAAAGTGGGTGTCCTTCCACCAAAGAAGGATGTTTGTATATAATGGGAGAGATGGAGTCTTTAAAGCCTTTGTTGACCTTCATCACTAAAATGAGAAGAGGACCACATCACAGATGTGACACTTTCACTGTATTGAAGGCTGACCTTGGATTCCTATATGCAAACAATGTGTGCATTTGATCTTTGTAGATACTAGCAGACTCATATCTGGGAAAAGAGCTGAGAAATGAGCAGTTTCTTAAATGGGACAACTACCTTTGGTCATGTGTTTTTATTTGATGCTTGGAACATTTTAAATTCCATCAAAGCAACCTGCCTGTACTGTGATATAGTATCCCTGTAATTCCTGCTCCCTAATCAGATGGAATGGGTTTTCTTCTCTCTCCTATTCTTTCTTCATTTCTAGACTAATAAGGTTTTAGAAAAGGTCCAGTCTTGTGACAGTATTCATAATCTCTTGTCACGTATCACATATTACACAAAGTCTCCTAGGTATTCTTTGATTTCCAGGTTTTCCAAGCATCTCTCTCCCATATACTTTTTGAAAGATTATTTCCTTCAGCTTGCGTTTTTCCAGAATGAATCTCATTTTGGGTGATATCCAAAGCCCATTGAGGTCAGAAGAATGTCTCCTCTTGACTTCAGTGAGCTTTGGATTTGTTCCTTTATTTCCTATTTCCAGAAGCCAAATTCTGAACACCTTATTGTTTTAATAGGAATTTTGTGTCAGCAAAGCAAGTGGTGTTGGCTTTTGTAGTCTGATATTTTCAGACTCCTTTGCAATGTATTTCACTCTTTTCATTAACGTTTATGATGGCACAACATAACTTGCAAATATGAGTGCTGTTTGTCTGTCACCATGGATAGCTAATGGAAATCTTAAGTAATACTTAAGTAATTGCATTTGGTACCACCTCTTTCCAAACTTGATATGTTCTTCCATTACCTTTTGCTTTGTTCTTTTAATTACTTTGATGTTCATAAGGCTTTATAAGGGTTTGGGAAAACATGAATCATTTGTGAATAAAGTTTGGAAGGCATTGTAATCAGATATAAAGACCAGCTACAGGTTATATTTTACATATAACAACTCTTGCCCAGATTCAGGAAAGTGCTTTAACATGTGCTTAAATCTATTCTTGTTAAGAAATGCAACTAGATGCTTAGATGTAATTGTATAAGTGGGATTTTGATCTCAATAAAAGTTAAGAAATACTTTATCTTCATTCCTGATTAGGGAGATCTTTTCAAATAGTGTCTTTTATATATTATCAGTTCTCTTGGATGAGAAACTCCAAACTGTTCTAAAAAGACTATTCATCACTGCGTTATGGTTATCTCTGAAGTGAGTGTTCTCTACATCTTGCCCAGGATTTGTCATTTCAATTTAAAACTGGAGCAAATTTAGTGAAGGGCCACCAAGATAGTCAGGAATTGAAAGGTTTGCCTCAGGAGGAGAAGCTGAGGCTTGTTCAACATGGAGAAGATATGGCTTTCAGGGGGTCTTAGAGGATGGAGCCAGAGCTGCATGGTGGGATGATTAGAGATAATGGGAAAAAGTTGAAAAAAGAAAAGATTGAGCTGGATTTAAGGAAAAACTTGTTTACAGTTTGGTTAGTGAAGAACAGATCAGAATCTAAGGAATCAGAAGAGATTTCTCAGAGAAATTGTGCAGTCCTTGAAGGTTTTCTAGACCAAGATGTGTACAAATAGGTTGGCCAGATCTCATAGCTGACCCTGCTTTCAGCTGGAGGCTGAACTGGACAAACTTCAGAGGTATCTTCCAACCTGTATTATCCAGTGATCTTTTGATCCTATTCATTTTTTACTGTTGCTTATTGTTCTAGTCTGCTCTTGGTCTCTTATTGTGTCCATAATTTTTTTCCTAATAGTATGCATCCAATTGCTTTTCTGGTAGGAGAAGAGATATTGGAAAGCAAGTACTGGAATTCCTTGGACTTCCTTGTAAAAAGTGTTAACCATATCTCTTTGGATTTTTTTCATTTCTCTGTACCTGCTCCTCTTGGCATGCCAGTTTAATTGTCGGTGATTCATAAATTATCTAGGTAATTCTTCTATGATCTGTGGATGCATATGTCCTCCTTCCAATTTATATGTTTTTCCTAGCTCTTTTATTAATTACTTGTTATAAATAAATGTACCAGTAAGATTCTGCTGCTCTAGTTGCTCAGGCATATTTTCCTTAGTTTTCTTGTTTAAGATGACTGTTTTAATTATTCGTTTATTATTTCATTTTTTGCTCTTTAATTTTTTTGTCAAATTGAGTGATATTTCACGGAATCACGGATCACGGAATGATTTGGGTTGGAAAGAACCTCTGGAGGTCATCTGGTACCATCCCCTCTCTCCAGCAGGGCCAAATGGAGAAACTTGCCCAGGTCCATGTCCAAATGACTTTTGAATATGTTCATGGATAGAGACTTTGCAACTTTCCTGGGAAAACCTGTGCCATTGCTCAATCACCCTCACAGGAAAAGGGTTTCCTGATGTTCAGATGGGAACTCCCAGGTTTCAGTTGATGCCCATTGCCCCTTGTCCACTTTTCACTATGCACCACTGAAAACCTGGGCACATTCAGGTATTTATTTACACTAGGAGCCTTTTTTCTCCAGGTTATACAGTCCTCTCTGGGCATTTTTTAATGCATGGAGTTATTTTAAGACATTTTAATTTCATACATAACAGAGTATCTGCAAGGATAAAGAACAGCAGCTGAAGAAATCTAAAAACAGGTAGTTAATACAAACTATTCATATGCCTAGAGTTTTAGTTGGGCTGAATGCAGAATTACAGATTGAGCAGATTAAACCAGTTTTTCAGATCACAGTTCAGTGCTTTACTACCAAAAACTTTAAGATTAATATAAAGTCCTCTATTAAAATTAGGTGGGATGTTCTTCAGTATTTTTCCTCATCTAAGTTTTAGTTTCAGCTTTGGTCTGGGACACTTCTGTTTTTTGTTACAGTATCTACTACACGTGCACAAACCTCTTGAAAGATATTTCAGGGAACAAGAATCAACAAGGACATACTCTACCCAGGAAAGTTTATCTATGAAGAGGTACTTCTAACAGATATTGTTTTTACACAGAAGATGTTAAGAATTTCTCAGAGGCAGATTTTGTGGCATTGTTCACACAAGCCGTGTAATGGACAAACAGATCCTGATTTGGTCAGTGAATGAACTTGTTTGTAAAAAAAAAATCGATACTTTGTAAAATAAAGTCATCCCAAGTGGGAACAAGGACAACAAATTCTTAAACATCTCCTGGAGGAAAAAAAAAGAAGACAATATTAAAAAAAGAGATACAATGTAAAACTATATTGGGTTGTTTGAATTCTACTGTTTGAATAAAATAAAGACATTCAGTTGACTTGCAATTTTTTAATGTGAAAATTTGAGCCTTTCTTTTCCAGAAATATCTGATTGAAATATATCTGCGTTTTAAAAGTGTTTCCCACTTTCCCAAGAAAAACATAGATTTAATTTAATTTCTTTTAAGAAGGGGTTCAATGGAAATGACAGTTTTTTGGTAGAGAATTATCTGACACATTTTTAGCATTTTGTGTAATTCCTTCAACTGAAATTCCTCAGTTTTCATTCTATGATAGTTAAATAGTTAATAAAGATAATTAGTTTATATTTATGAAGCCCTTAAAGACAGAGAAGATTAATCTCCGAATGAAATTATGAAAAATACTGAGGTAGTGTAAAAGACACCAACAAAATTAAAAGGCACTGTCAGGAATACCCTGAATCATGGATATAAATTAATAGTTAGTTTAATTAAGTCATTAAAATATCTCAGAGTTCTATCAGACAGGCATTATGTGCAAAAATGTGTACACACCTTTTTTTTCCTATTTAGAAATGACGTTTAAATGTATCAAGTCATTTGGGACTTCTATACTCTGCTTCATACAACTTTAATTTTGGCTGTCCTGAGTAATTCTGGATCATCAGCAGAATGTATAAAGTTTCTATTTACTCTATGTTTGAGGTTACTCAGGAGCAGGCTGAACAGCAGAGATTCCAGCAGAGACCTTGTAAAACCCTGTAAGCAGCTACTTCCCTTCTGCTCATTCCTTCTTTTCCCTCCTAACCTGGAAAAAGCTAATAATATTCAAGAGGACCATTCCTCTTGTGCCATGGTAGCTTCACTCTCTTGAAGGCCTGTGAATTTTCCCAAAGCTCCATGGAAATCCATGACATATGCACCCAAGTATCCAAGTATAGAATTGCAACGCTGCAGTCATCAGATTATCTTATCCACATGCTCCTTTGGACAAGCCTAACACATTTTTGAGACATGATTTCCATCTGCAGATCTGCATTGATTCTTCTCCAGTTAAAATCTCTGTCACAGCTGTAACTCCCATCATATTGCCATACTAGGGTAGACTTGATAAAATATGCAGTCTTTGTCTTCTAAATTATTTGGATACTTACCCTTTGGTTCCCTCAAGTGCTATTTTGCTTCTTTGTTTTTTTCACAGAAAAAGAAGGTAAAATGAACAAAATACTGCTTTTTTTCTGACTAAATAATTAGCATCAGAGAATTCATTAAAGAATGCTTATAATGAAAATCAAATCCCAGGAGCTTATTTTATGCAATGAAAACAACAAAAGAAAACAAATAATCATTTAAGGTAAGGTCATTACTAGTTAGTTACTAACCTGTAACTAATTTATCATTGTAGTCTTTATGAGCTTTCTGATATTATTTTCTGTGTTTTGATTTTCAGATACATATGTAGACAACTTTTATAGAAAGCAAATTAATCTAGGCTTTGGCTCTCACTCAGCTATGTCTGGCATAAACACATCTGAGATCTGTAATATAAGACACTTTTATAGAGACATGCACATTCACATCAGTATCACGTTTCTAAATTTCATAACAATCTTCATTTTCAGGCCTTCATACTTCATACTTTGTGCTAGATTTCCTATTGTATCGCTTGGCTTTTCTGCCTGTGGAGCACTGAATAAAACATCAGTAAATTCAGCTGGAAATTGCCTGTGCTCTTGACATTTTCTGGTGTTGAAAACGTAGCAACATACAATTCGATTCTGATTTTCAGCTTGCTTTAAACTTACAGAATGGTGCAACTGCTGCCTGTTTCTAATTATTCCTGAAAAGCCAGTAAGAGGTAGTATGAAGTATCATTCAGGAGAATGATTCAGAGTAACCTGGAAGCTTTAGCTCTTGTTCTCTGACTGATGACATTCTCTTTGCTAAGCCTGACGTGTGCTGCCCAGACCACAGGTTGTTTGTAGTCAAGCCACAAAATCATGCTGATGGGTGTTCAGAGATAGTGAGGATATTTTTTTTCTTATAAATAATAAAAATAAAGAAACAGAAGTGGCTTAAGGAAGTATTCTATTGGTAACTACATCTATGGAAAATTGAAATCTCTGCAGTCTCATCAATGACATCAGCAGCTACCAAATATTTGAGGTCATCACGGCTACACTCTTATGACAAACATTCAAAACTGGATGCCTGTATTTCAATAGGCTCCTGAATCTATAATGATAATGAAGTTTTCAGATAATGTGATGTTTAGATACTCATTCACTGAGATTTGTGGATATCTGTCACTGAGAATTAAAATCTACTGACACAAGGAAGACTAAATTCAGATTTAAAAGTTTAACATTAGGTTAATAAATGTGTTAATATTTTGACCTATTTCCTAGAATTTTTTCTTTTTTTTATCTTAAAAACTCCCACAGTGAGTAAAGCAATTTTAAAATATCTTGGCTTCGTAGTTACAGCATCTTAGAATCACAGAATTGTTTGGGTTGGAATGGACCTTGACGATCATCAAGTTCCAGTCCCCCTGCCACTTTCCACTAAAGCACATTGCTCCAAGCCCCATCCAACCTGTTCCTGAACACTTCCAGGAATAAGGCATCCACAACTTCTCTGGGCAGCCTGTTCCTGTGTCTCACTACCCTCTGGGTAAAGAATATCTTCCTTATATCTAATCTCTTTTATTTTAAAACCAGTCCCCTCTTGTTATGTATGTGTTAAAAGCTGCACTCCCTTTTTTTTATAAGCCCCCTTCAGGTACTGGAAGGCCACAATGAATTCTTCTTGGAGCCTTCTCTTCTCCAGGCTGATCAGCCCAAACTCTCTCAGCCTTTCTTTGCAGGAGAGGTGCTCCAACACTCTGATCCTTTTCATGACCCTCCTCTGGACTCACTCCAACAGGTCCAGGTCTTCTTGTGTAGAGGACCCCAGAGCTGGATGCAGAGCTCCAGGTGGGGTCTCATGGGAGCAGAGTAGAGGAGCAGGACCACCTCTCTTGACCTGCTGGCCACAGTGCTTTGGATGCAGCTCAGGAGTTAAAACATACTCCAAATGTTAGTATTAATTTTAGTATTGGTACAATCAAATAAAAAAAAATTGGTCAAGATTTCTTAAAGACACACAGACTAGAAAAAAAATCCTACCAAAATGAAAAGCAGGTTTATTGCTTTTCCACACCTTTTGGTGTGGAAAAGCCTTGTATGAGTTGGATGTAAAATGAGCAGTTTCAGTAAGACTGTGTTTTATTTTATGTAGACAAATAAATACATGCGTAAATGTGTATAAAACCCTTCATCTAACTGTGATTCTTGAGGAGTCTTGATCACTCATAGCTTCTTGGCTTACTGCATTAATTCTACTATTTAATATGGATTCTTTTCTATTTCTTTTTACACTGTTCTCACCTTTTCTTAAGTAAATCTCACTCATCCTACCTCCATTTCTCAATGATGTGTTTATTTTCACAGTTCTCTCAACCATCTCTTGCACAGGCAAGCTTGCTGACCATTTTTCAGTAACTTTTGAGACCTAAGTCTGTACTTTCCTCACATGATCAGGTGGTAATTTAGAATCTAGGTCTCTTCATCCTCTTATTTCCTGGCAGCTTTGTCTAAAAGCTATCATGGGACAGCCAGCCATCCTCAAGTGCTTCATGCAAAAGCTGATCTCCAGAGAACTCAGATAACTGTTGTCTTTAGGCATGTTTATTGAACATCCATTGTCCAGTGTTATGTGCTTACCTTAAGGTATATTTATTCAGTGTGTCACATGAGCACCTGCACAGCAGATAACAGCAATTTGTAGAACTTCAGTCCTAAGTTACAAATAACTCTTGTAATAGAAGCTGCCTCATTCTTCGTGCTCAAAACATAAAGGAGGAAGCATTGAAACACAAGGAAAATGAGCTGATAATTTTATTATTGCTTAGTAACTTGGATTTTTTTGTAATTAAAATGGAAAGTTCTTCAAATAGTAAAAAAATGATTAATGTCTTTCTTATCAGGGATAGTATTTACAACTACAACTCCTGAAGATAACCACCTCCTGTGTTAAAATGCGTTTTTTTAAAAATCACTGCCAGAAGCAGGCATAAATTCTCTCCTTCCTGTATTCACTGTTGGACCAGCGATTTCTGTGCTGCCTCTGACGTACCAGACACATGGCACTGCTGGTATTCAGCTAAGATAAATTATGGCTTAGACCTCATGTTTCTTTGTTAGCTTTATAGTACAGCATATAATTTTTTAAAGTATGAACCCGAATAAAACTCTCCCTTAAAGAAAGCTCTCAAATGGTCATAGTCTTAATGTCCCTCCATCCTTTCTACAGGAAGAAAAATGACTAAAACTTGAAGTCAGATTCTGGCATGCTTGAATACCATATGCCTGCACTATTGAGAGACTGGAGCAGAGTATCTGGAGAAAGATGAGAGAGTGTGGGTGGCAATAGAAAAAACAACCACGACTGTAAGTTAGCAAGATAATATCCTTACTTTCTTCTGTGGGTCTCAAGAGTGATTAAAAAAACATTGGTGTTTTAAAAATATTGCTGAGGACTACAGTGTGACTCATAATGCTTCAGAGAATGGAATTCTTGGAAGTTTCACTGTAATGCCAGATTTTAGAATGGAGGGCAGCAGAGCTGCAGAGAAGTAACATGAGGCTATGTTGATGGAGAGAGAACATTTCTGAGGAAATTCAAGTGAGAGAGAAAGAAAGGAAAAGAATGGGTCTGGAGAGATATGACAAGACAATTACTTATACTGAGAACTTTTGCTTGCACTGATGGGAATGTTTCACTGTTTTTTGAGGTTTTATTGGCCAGCAGACCTGCCTACACAACCCTAGGTCATATGCACAACAGGGGAAGATAAGTAATCATGTTGACCAGCCAGACAATGAAAGCAATTACAAGTCCAAAAGTCTATCCTAGAGCTGATCTGAAAGTTTTAGATAAAATGTTTCCTTCTTTTATTTTCTTTTCTTTTTTCTTTT
>VWYI01047918.1:4123-16920 GCA_013399455.1 Anthoscopus minutus
TATTACTACTATTATTATTACTATTACTATTATTATTACTATTATTATTATTATTATTATTATTATTACTATTACTATTTTAGGACATCCTGAGAGAAGCTGGTTCCTAAATCAGAATGCCTTCTCTGGATATTTTGAGTGGAGCCTGCAGTCAGGGAGAATTTCTAGGATTTAGAGCAATGAGTGATATTGTTCTGGATTTATTCAACTTTACCTTTTCATCAGGTTAGCCAGCATAACAGGGCTATGAAATTTGGCCAGGCAGCCAGATGTCATCACGTGCTTAATTCATTTCAATCTGGCATTTCCAGCATTTGAGACTCAACCATGAGCAAACCCCAAAATGATTCCTCGTTTATGTGACCCACAGCTCTGATTTGCATTCACACTTTTCCTCTGACACTTGCCAATAAATCCTGGGATTGCTTGCATTCCTTTAAAAAAGGAGGGAGGCAACAGCTGTGAGGATGCAGACCAGAAATATTACTTGGTGTGGGGTAAAAGAGCATGAAATCTGGTTGAATCCTTCATTTAACATCTTAATTTTTAAATATAAAAGTGCATCATTAATAATAACTTCCCAGAGTGACACTTTTATATGAAGAAATTCAATATGCCTGGAAGCATTTGGACATTTTGGTGCAATATTCAATATAAAAGTTGCTCATTTATGGAAATGGCTTTAGGATCAAGGTCAGGGTTTTTATGGAGTGATTTGAGATTCCTCAGGATAAAAATGCCATCTAAATGTAAAGATACTGTTAGTTAGGCATTAGTGCTTTACAGACAGTAAATTTAATGGGCCTGAATTTCATTTACCTTTACAGTCAGATGAGGGATCTATTTTGGAAAAGTCACCACAGTGGGGAAAGAAAAACAATAGCCAGGAAATTGCTAATGTTAATGTGATGTAAAGTCAAGCAACCATTTCCAATCTCGTTTAAACTTTGATTCAGGCAGGGCCTGGAACCTGCGCTTCATTTTAATCATGCCAGCAGTCCCAGCAGTGGGGAGACCACTTAAAATTAGGATTTTTTTTTTTTTCTTTTTCCCTGCCTGCACAGAGGCCTCAGTCAACAGACTCCAAAATACATTAGCATTTCTCATCCCACCTGCCTGTGCTCTTAATGGATGGATGGTCTTCTCCCAAAACACAGGCACAGAATATTTAGTGGAGCAGAAAAACTTCCCTGGTGGAAGGAAATGTTGGGAGGGGGGAAGCTCATCCCTGGAAAGAAAGAGGGAAATCCCTGCTGAGGTGCTCTGAGGAATCACAGTGGGCTCATAGAGGTGCCCACACTCCTTCCTTAACTGGGATAAGCACCTAAAATAAGAGGGAAGGGATTTTTGTTTGTTTTTTTTTTTCCTGAGGTTTCCCTGCTTTCTGCTACTCCCAGGGGAATTCCACAGAATCCCAGAACAAGCCAGGCTGGAAGGGACCCACAAGGATCATCCTCTGTGTCAGCAATAAATAATTTTACCAAAGAACTCCCCAGTGCCAGTGGCTCCCTCAGAGCTGCCTCCCTCTCAATGGTGCTATTCAAATTATCTGTATTATTGGTCATTTTAAGGATTAATCTTGCCAGAGAGCTGCCTTGAGTGTCTGCTGAAAAACAATGTCCCCTTGTGCCTTGGATTTCAAAATAAAGTGCCCATTCTGAGTTTCGGAGCATGTATTTATAAATAAGACAGGCTCACAGTCCATATTTTGCACTCTCAGTTTTTAAGTGCTGTGTGATCTCAGATTTGATGGGCTTTGGGTTTTTTCCCAAACACAAAGATCAGACAGAGCCATTTTATGCTGCTTCTAAAGTAATGATGTGCAACTTGGTGTTCTGCACGGCCATCCATGCACAAGTACAGATATTTTTATGTATTGTGAAGATGTGTTTACCCTTCAAGCTTTAAAAGGCTGCTCAAAACAGGAAATATTTACACAATCGTTCAGGCATCTGCACTCTTTTGAAGAAATCATTAAAACAAAATTTGCTTCTGACACTCAGGGACTTGAAGAACAGTTGTGTGCTTTGAGGGCCCTTGGAAAACTTTGTTTTCCCCTTAAAATTGGCAAGATGTATTTCGTTAGCTTACATACATATATAAATATATAAATATATATATATATATGGATTTTCGGAATAGGAAGGAGAGATTGTGTTTTTAGCCATGATTATGGCTAAAAAGACAGGACTGAAAAATATTAGGAACATCTTCCTGCACGATCCAGGACAATTTTTGTAGATTTTAGGACTGGAAAGGATCGTCACAATTTTCTCTTTCTTGCAAATATCCCTGGATCAGGATCCAGGCCATGGGATGCCACCCCTGTGACTTGCCTCTGCTTAACTTCTTGGGATTGAGGTTAAATTCCACTTTAAAGGCCTCAAGCTACTGGAAATTTATTATATTCCATGGTAAAAGTTGGTTTGTTCCTTGGTTGGCCTCACAGCTGGATACAGAATCCTTTGGTCTGAAAGACAAGGAACTTTCCTGGGATTATTCTTCCTCCAAGCCCATTTCCAGCAGGGAAATGAGGACCTTGAGAAACTCTGGGAATGCAGTGATTATTCCCAGCCTTGGATCTGCTGCAGGTTTGTGCTCTCAGCCTTTTCTGTCAATAAGAATGTAAGAAATCACAGGAGCAAGCTGCATTTTAATCAGAATTGAACTGGAATTTGGTGGGGTACAACACCCACCATGAATGAATGCAGGAATACCTTGGACCTGTTGTTTTCCAGTGTTCTCAGGCTTCCACAGGAAACCCACAGTTTGGAATATCTGGATAGAAGCAGTTAAAGGTTTTCTTTGGGATGCTGTTGATGTAGGAGCTTGGTCCAGTGTCCCCACCAGCAGTGCACAAGTTCCTTCCCTTGTCAGCTCCCAACATCCATGAAAACTGAATAAAGAAGCTCCTCAGTTTAAATTCTAAAATAAATCTTTACCTTCATTCAGTAATTTACTGATCTTGATCTCTCTATGAATCTGACTCACAAGAGCCTTGAGCAACCACACCAAAAATCTGCTGCTGATAAATATTCAGCTGACCATGGCAGGGCTTGGCAATCATTCACTCCCCAAGCCCAGCTTCACAGCCAGCAAAGAATTTTCCAAAAGAACTTAAAAATGGTTTGCCAGCAAAGAGCGTGAGGATTGAGATTGCATGGAACACAATCAGAGGTGTGAAAACACTCTGTGATAAAAATATTGCAAGGATTTTGTTTTTTTAATTCCATCTCCTGTAGCTAAAATTTGCTTCAGAAGTTTCCTACTTTCCATCTCATCCAAAAGGCTGGATTTTAAGTGATTCTCCAGCAAAAAGAGCAGGTCTAAAGGGGTAACAGGAATAAACCTACTTGGGGAGAACAAACACCTTGAGAGAAGAGGGAATTTCTCTTCGGAGGGGAACATTTCCCAGGGAACGTGGGATGAACAATTCCACTGCAAAAATTGCTGGGAATTGAACAATTCCCATAACTGATGGGAAGCATGGCTGGATCTGTTCTGGCAGTGATGACTTGGGCACAGGGCAGAGTGTTGGGAGGTTTGTGTCCTGAAAACTGTACCCACAACCTTGAGTACCTCACACCAAAGAGATCCTAAAGGGAAGCCCCGTCCCTGGAATTATTTGAGGTCAGGGTGAAGGGAGCTCTGATGGAGTTGAAGATGTCCAAAGGATCCATCCAAGCCACCAAAATAATTTAACAAGATGTGTTCCAAGACATTTCTCCGTCTCTTCTGGTCGCACAGATGAGCTAGGGGATAAACACAAACTCCTCTGCCTGCTCACAGCACCCAAAGCAGACAGAAGCAATGCTGGAAAAACTCTGATGGGTTGATTTTCTTTTTTCCCCCCTCCTTTGCATCCCATAAAAAGTGGTAATTGACATTTTAATGCATGACATGTCGCATTCCTTCATAACGCTGCCGTAATTGAATCCACGTGAAACTGGAGTGCTCGGGGTGACCCCGGAGTGTGCCACACACCTGGAAGCAGTGAAGTTCAATTAATATGTCATTGCTGCTAATAACAGCTACTGCTGAGAACCTCCAGCCAGTGGCTGCTCCAGGGGAAGCAGTAATCCTTGGATTTAGGCAGATAATGTACAGTAAACACCAAGGAGCCATTGTTTACACGCAGCGCTGCTTTGGATCAACACTTAAAACCTTGCTCTCTCACTGGTTTGATGGTTTTGGATTTTTTGGGGTTTTTTTTTCCGCTGAATTCCACCATTCAATTCACCCCTGTGCTGCATTTGTCCAGCTTGGTGTGTAAAAATTTGCAGCTCCTAAAATCAAATCAGCTGAGGGCCATTAGTGGAATCAAACAGTGCCGAGACAAAGGTTCGTGCAATAAAAAGGGGGCATAAATCACACACTTGCACAGAGAGAAAAAAAAACTTGTGATAAAATGGCCTTAAGGATTTGATTTAATCTGTCAAAACCCAGGAAATTTAGAGTGGAGGGCTGAGAGTCCTTCCTTCACTTGGTTTGTTGTTAAAATGAAGTTACCCAAAGCCCTGCGTCAAGGAAATGGATGTGCACACACAAGGAGCCTGAATATTCCCTTCATTAATTGACTGGTCCAGCAGACAGGTTGAAATTCTCCTTTTTATTATTTCAGCATCAGGTCTGATTTCACTCAGTTGTGCCTCTGGAGACAACCTGTGTGTCCCAGGTGCTGAACCTGAGAAATTATTAAACCACTTATCCAGAAGTTCATAAAGAATCAAAACTGATGGAGCTCTGAGCAACCTTGGCTGGTGGAAGGTGGAATTGGGGGACCTTTGAGGACCACTCCAACCCAAAACATTGTGGGATTGCTCCTGAATCCACAATACCCCTGTCCTGGCTGGGATTAAGGAGCAGGATATCGAGTTTCAAACATTACATCACTTGGAAAAGCCTCCACGGTGCTGAAAACACTGAGGACCACGGTGGTGATTCATGAGCAGCTTGGCCCCTTCACAGAACCCCTGTTTGCAGCATCAGACCTGTGAGTTTTTATTGGTGTGCAGGCAAATCTCAGGGGAGTTGTAGTTTCTGGCTGAGTAATCCCCAAAGATGGCAATTTTTATTGAAAATGGGGTTGCATTTGTGCAGAGCCTCCCTCCTCCTCCAGCACCTCTCATCACCACATCCATTTCATTCCTCCAGCCACGCCGGGCACTCATCTCAGATTTGCCTGAGATTTATCTGTCAGCTTTATCTCCTCCTAAATTCAGCCCAGCTCTCCAGCTGATTCTCTCAGGAATTCATGACAAATGGTATTCCCTGTGTTTTTCGTGCTCCTTATTTCCCCTCACTTTGCTTTTGCAAATCTCTGCTTCAAGCCTGTTCTACCGACCTGAAATCCCACATTTGTGGGTTTAGAGCCCAAATTTCCCAGGCAAAGCCCTGGGAAAGCAGTTGGGAGAGTATTTTTCTCATATCAATTGTACAAATGTAGCTGATTCTGAGATCCTCTCTGGTGGTTTTTTCTGAACTCTCCAGTCCACGCTGCATTTTTTGAGGGTCAGAGGAATCAATCCCACTGTATTTGTACTGCCCAACACTCCCAATCTATTCAGGGTAAACATTTCTCTGCCAATCCCCACTGCAGGAAGCTTTCCCAAGATATGCTAACGGCACCTCTCCAGTGCTGGGTAAGCTCTGCAGCAGAGAAAGCTGGGGGGAAAAAAATAAAATAAATATAGAGAAGGTTTGGGTTCAAAAGGGAGGAAAGAGGAGAAAAGCGCATTCAGAATTTGTCTTTTAGCAGAAGGAGAAAGAAAATAATTTCTGAAGCTGCTCAAGTCACGAAAGGAGGGTTTGGAGACAACAATTTGGAGCGGTTTTTGTTGGTGCAGGGAATCTACTGATTTCTTCCCTCAGGAAATGAATGGATTGGGAGAATTAAATATTATTTAGCTGAGGCTGGTTTTATGGAGAACTCAGTATGAGAACAGATGATTCCAGGAATTGTTTGGAAATTCTTAATAAGTAGTACAAGAAAACAGAGGAATAATTCCATGTATTTGTCTATAGCAACATGAAAATTTCTCCTGTTTGGTTTTTTGCTTGTTTATTTTGGGGGTTTTGTTTGGTTGAGTTTAGGAGGGGTTTTTTTATGGATAGGAAAATATCAAAAAAATTACTTTGAAGACATAAACCCAGGTTTTTTACTTCCTTGCAAATAATCCAAAACACAGCATCATTTCCAAATTTATAAATTGCTCTGGGATTGGACTCTTCTAAGGGGAATACATAAAATAACTGAGCAGTAGGAAGTCACAGAGAGATTTTAAAGGGGTTCTTGGAGCCTCTTTCCTACCTCAGGCATAAACACCTTCCTCATTCCCTGGCTGGAATTTTCTTTTCATTTTCTGGGGGTTTTGGTTTTTAGTTTTTTGAGAGTTTTTTTCTTTGTATAGGTTTGGAATTTTAAGAGAAAAAGCAAAAGGAAAGCAGAGTTCAAGCTCTAAGTCTGGAGCAGAACACCATTCTCCCTCATTTTCCTGTGAGTGATCCTGAATTGATGAACTGAGGGGGAAGTTCAGTTGTCTTTGAGGGATTGCAAACTTTCATCTCCAACTTTTCCACAGAAAAACGTGGAGAGAGGAGCCTGCACTGGAGCAGGTTTGCTGGTAGGACCTGTGACCCCACAGGAGCCCCAGGCTGGAGCAGTTCCTGCAGGAATGACCCCATGGAAAGGGATCAATTCCTGCAGGACTGACCCCATGGAAAGGGATCAATTCCTGCAGGACTGACCCCATGGAAAGGGATCAATTCCTGCAGGGCTGACCCCATGGAAAGGGATCAGTTCCTGCAGGACTGATCCCATGGAAAGGGAGCAATTCCTGCAGGACTGACCCCATGGAAAGGGGACATACTCTGGAGCAGTTCCTGCTGGAGCTCCCCCTGACCCACTAGAAAAAATGAGAGCATTTTGAGCCCAGGAAGAAGAGAGGGGTGGGGGAAAGATATTTTCTGAGATCTACTTCTCATTTCTCATTATCCTGCTCTGGTCTGATTGGAAATACATTAATTTTTTTCCCAAGTCAAGCCTGCTTTGCCTGTGACAGCAATTCCTGAGCGTTCTCCCTGTCTTTATCTCAACCCAGGAGCCTTTCATGATATTTTCTCTCCCCTGTCCAGCTGAGGAGGGGGTGGCAGAGAAGCTTTGGTGGGTGCCCAGCACCCAGGCAGGGCCCACCCACCATGGGAGGCCACGAGAGGTTGAATCCCTTGGGATAAAAGAGGGAGTTGAGCCTGGATATTCATTGTCTGATCTTGTGGAGAAAAAAAGGAGCCTTCCTGCTGCTGGAAGTGGAGAGGGAGAAGCTTTCAGTGCATTTGCACCGTGTGCTCCTCGCTGGTTCCTTGCTGTTGGTGGCTTTTGAGGTGCAGATTTCAGGATCAGCATCCAAAGGCCAAACAAATCATTTTAGAGGGCAGCATCTCCTGGGTGTCTTTCCAATGGTGACAGAGACAGAACTTGGGTCCTCTTTGCTTAGTTAAGATTGAACCTATTCCAAACTCCCATAATAAAACATGGAACCTTGATGAAATGAACCCTGACTAAAGAAAGAAGGCAAGAAAAGCTGGAAACAATAAAGAGGAAAAGCAGCAAGTTCTTATATGGGTGAATTTTCACTTTTTCCATGCCAGATCTTCCCAACCAGCCTGATGGCACCAGCAAGGAAACTTTCCATTTCCATTTCCCTTTCCCTTATTCCCAATGTTTCTCCTGCCTTGTTGAGGCTGCACTGTGGGAATTCCACGCTGGTTTAAGCTCCTGCCTTAGAGATTTGGCTGATCCAGGTCCATTTGCAGGGCTGAGGTCTTGAGTTCACAAAAATGACCTTGCCCAGAACTTCTGCTTTCCTTCTCCATCCCCTCCATGCCCCTCGTGCTCCAATCCCTTGTGAAAAGTTCATTCTTTACTTAAATTTCTCTGCCTGTCCATGGTAAAAAAAAACCTATTTAGAAATCAAAGGTGCAGTTGTTAATGACAGCACATTCATTTGCTTATGACTGTGCTCAGAACAGAGTAAAACATCCCATAATTAGGCATAAATATCATTATGTATAAATAACATTTTCCATCCATCATTTCTAAATCATGACTAAAGTATTTATAAACTTTACCATCAAGTTTTACCAAAGTCCTTCTGACAGTCATTATATAATGTATTGAATGCCAAGCAGCATAAAATACCACCATAAAAAAAAAAAAAAGAGAGAGAGAGAAATGTTTTTGAATCAGAATTCCTCTATTCCTCACAGATCCATTATTCATCTCCACTAGATTAGTCACACTCTTCATATAAGCCAAGGACCACTGAGAAAACAAATCTCTGAGCAGAACTTTGAAAAAGTAAATAAAAATACTCACATTGACTTTTTATAATGTTCAAAGGACTTCAGACAGATAGAGTAAAAATGATCCAGTGTGTGCTTTTCCCACTAGGTTTTTTCCAGTTTCTCCAGCCAAGAAGCTTCCTCTCCCTGACTGATACACTCCCTCTCCTATTCCCAGCGTTTTGCCTTTTAAACTATCTCCTGTACTTAAAAGAAATATGATTTGCAGCTTCTATTAACAGAAGCAAATGTTTGGTCACGAAACTTCGGGCGTCATAATTAACACCAATTATGGGAGCTGTATGAAAATACTTTTGGAAAATTCATCAAATTCCAACTCCGGTTGTTGGGATGGGGGGGAGGGAGGGAATTTAAGTTGACCTTAACAAAACAACTTTATTCTCCTTAGAAAACTGAAATTGAAAACCTGACCCGAACATGAGCACTGAGAATTTTTAACTTGGGCATATTTTTTTGCAAATATCATCCATTTGGATCAGTCCATCAACTCTGACAGCTCCTGCAGGGCTGCACGCCTGCGTTATCGCTGTGTGCTACACACAGCCTGCACCCCGTTCTGCAGCACGGACAGCAAAACTAAACCCCCACATTCACAAGTCTGAAGGGTTAAAAAAAGAAAACCCCAAACCAACCCACCACCCTTATTTCATTTTTAAACAGCCATATTTTTTCTGGATAGGAGCTTTTGACCAACTCCCCCCCCCCACCAAACGCTGTCTGAGTAACAAGAAAGAGCCTTGAGATTTCCTTCCCTCCACCCTGATTAGAAATGGGATCCATGCCCCAGCTGGATATTTCCAGTTCATGCCCAGTAGAAATAATTTTCTGTCCTATTGCCAAACGTGTCCCATGTGGCCAGCAAAGGTTGGACAATAGCAGCAATACAGCTTCCAGAAAAGAGCTGAAAACGATCTCCCGCAACCGGAGGCCTCCATTCTGCATAACTTCATCATTCCAGCGCCGAGATTCCACTTCCTTTTTTTCCCCTTTCAAGTATTCAGTTCGAATTCATCACGTTCCCGATGTTTATGGCTCCCACCTTGTCTGAAGGGACATGCCCGAGTGGCACCCTAGAAGGTTGATCCCAAAATCTTCCACTTCACCCGTAATCCTCCCGCACACCAGCAACCCCATTGAATATCAATACAGGATGGCGGTGCCGGGGCAAGTTAAACAAATCCTGAGGAATCTGTTTTATTAGCATTTATAGGATTTGCGTGTGTGAGTGGCTCTGTGTGTACAGCCACACTTGGGAGCAGTAGTTACAGGGGGGAAAAAAAATCCGGGGGATTCCTCCGGGGACGATCAGCGCTGCTGGTCCTGGAGCTGGGAGCGGTGCTGATGGTGCAGACTGGAAATGTTCAAATATCTGACGGTGTTTTCTTTCCTGTGGAACTTGGTGGGATTTCTCACAGTTAATACTTCAGCTAAGCACATCAGACTAAAGTTAAGCCCCGCTCTGTGCTCGGCTCCGCAGCCCCGATTTCCTCTCCAGCTTCCACCGAGGGAAATTATAATAATAATAATAAAAAAAAAAAAACCAGGAAAACTCCCAACACCAAAATCGCGGCTCTGCGAAGTTGTTTTTTTGGTGTTTTTTTTTGTTTTTTTTGTGGTAAGAGTGGCACTTTCACGGACACGGAGGGTGACAAACGCTGTCAAATCCCTCTAAACCTCAGCTGGAGCGGCTCTGGGAATTCCTTTGGATCCCGGGCGGGGCAGGGGACGGGAAGGGAGCGGTGCCGCGGGCCCCGGCTGTGCCTGAAAGATGCGGAATTGCCCCAAAAAAAGGTGTTGGACCCCTTCCCTTGGAGCCTCGGGCTGGCCCCCACGGCCACCCATTCACGGGGCACCCACCTGCGCAAGCGAGCTGCGAGAAGAGTTTGTTTGGGGGTGCGTGGGGGTGATTCTCACCTCTCGTTTTCCTTCTCCAGTTGAAAACCCTGGGAAGGAATTAAAAAATAAAAAAAAATTAAAAAAAAAAAGAAAAGAAAACGTTGGAAATATTTCTCTGCAACACGGCTCACCTGTGGAAGAAATTCTCTCCCTCTGTCTCCCACCCTGGGAAGGGTTTTCCCCTCCAAGCAAAGGGAAAATGTTGTTAAATAATAGCTGGGTTTGTGCGCGCCCGGTTTAGGATCCCACAACGAGGTATTCGTGAAAACATAACCTGAACATTTAATTAACAAACTGCTTTATTTATTCTCCCAATTTATTTTCGTCCCGACGAGGAGTTTCTCATGAAAAGGATCGCAGGGAAGTCCCTGGAGCCACCTCGGACTCACCGAGCTGCGCATCGCGAATCCACCTCGATAGATTTGGGCCACCCTTGCAGCACCGAGATTTTCCTTTTTCTGTCGGGATTCTGTTGAAAACATTCTCGAAGCTGCCCTTTCTCCAAACCACCACAATTTGTTGGAAACACAACACGCTCCCCTGACGCTTTCCTTTGCCACCTCGTCGTTTTTCTCTATATTTTGTTTACAGGACACGGAAATGTCCCGGTATAAATTCCTTCTTGGGATTAGCGGTGGCAGAGCTTGTTGAATCAGACCCGTTAGGACCTGCCTTGACATACAGCGAATTTTCCGTAAAAATAAACAAATCTATATATAAATAAAATATTTTCCCCCTATATATTTTTTCTTTTTTACCTCTGCTCATACGTCCAGTTTCGGCGGCGGACGGAGGTTGCATTGAATTTTGAGGATTTCCCCGAAAAGCTGAAGTTTCTTTTCGATGGTTGTTTTGTTGGGTTTTGTTTGTTTGTTTGCGGGTTTTTTGGTTGTTGTTTGGTTTGGTTTAATTTTTTTCTCCTAAATTATTTTAAGTTTGTTTTGTCGGCAAAAAGTCCCAGCCGGAACACGCTTCAGTAAAAACTAAAAATAAAAATACAGCGGTGGGTTAAATCTGGCGTCGCCAATGTGCCTCCCCCACAACGAGGGGAGCGGGGCTGCTATTTTACCCCAGTTTTTCGGGTAAAAAGGGCAGCGAGGGAGGGACAAACGGGACACATCGCACGCTTCGGCTTTCGCTCAGCTTTCCTTGACCTGCGAGCCAGCTCCAGCCTAAATCCCACCCATTCCCTATTTGCCTTCCCTGCAAAAGCCGCTGTCCCTAGGCGCGTCGGCCAAGGGCCGGGTACCTGAGCCAGGAGGGGATGGATTTGGGACCAGAGGCCGTGCGGGCATGTCCCGGAACCCTTCAGGGCTGGAGGTGCCGCCGTGTCCCCGCTCGCCATCCCGCGGGCTGCGCTGGCCCGGCCGGGAGGTTAAAGAGCTCGGCCTTTCCCTCGCCACGGCCGGGTCGGGCTCTTTCTGCTCTAATGGGATAATTACAGAGGGCCGGGCGAGCTTAAGCAAACAAACTCGCCCGCGGGCCCGGCCTCTGACGGGATTAATATTAAGGACCGGTGCTTTGTGTGTCCCATCCCCCTCGGCGCTCCGGGTGTGCAGCCGCGTCTCGCCGGGCTCTGCTCCTCCCTTCCCTCCTTTTCCTCGCTGCTTTAATCCCCACGCGTGGCCGGGGATGTCCCCGTGCGAGCGCCACAGCGACACACGCGGGTCCCGTCGGGTTCAACCTGGCCTGGCACGGCTCAGTCCTGCCCGGGCTGGGCTTGGCTCCCTCACTCGGGACATGCCGGGGAACCCCGGGCATGGCTTTTGTGAGCAGCTCCGCTAAGGTGGCCCCGAGCTGGGCGCTCACAGCCCCACGAGCGGGCCCGGCACAGCCTGAAACTCTCCGGGATTTGCTCCATCTTCCCCCCCAGCGTTGCTCCGGCAGCTCCGGGGTTAAGCCCCGGGCAGCGGGGGCTGATGAGCAGCGGCTGCCGGCGAGGCGGCTCCCCCGGAGCTCGGCCCCCTCCTCCGCACGTCCCAGGGCCCCTGGGTGAATATATTTGGATATCCACGTGTGATGCGTACCGCAGCTATTATAAATAGGGTGGGAACGTGCGCTGCGGCCACGCGAGCCGCTCGTACCTGGCCGCGTGTCCAGGTGCGCTTTACCCAGCGCCGGAACCACGCGGGGAAATCTCGGGTGACTTTCGGGGGCTGGCGAAGGGGCCCCGCGCGTGTCGCCGCCCCGCACCCCCCCGGCAGCTGTGCCCCCCTCGGGTGGGGGGGACAAGGGCCCCCTCGGGGTCACCGAGAAGGGCAGAGAGGGGCAGGGGGCTCCGCCGGCAGCGGCCCCCGCCCCCGGCTCCCCCCGGGCCGGCCTCCAGTCCCTTCGCAAGTGCTAATTGCGGCTCCGCTGGATTTGGGTCCCTCGGAGGGCGCTGCGCGGGAGGACACGTCACGGATACATTATCCCCTCCCCTCCTGAGGTTGTCCTGGCTTTCTGCAGCCTTTGCTAAAGAATTAACCGAGAGGTCCACTTCAGAGCTCCTTCTGCCCCTGGGAAAAAAAAATTAAATAAATAAAAAAGGCGAGGAAAGA
>VWYI01047918.1:16964-28529 GCA_013399455.1 Anthoscopus minutus
AAAAAAAAAAGCGGAGATATCGGTGCTTTCAGACGAGGAGCGTGGCGACTGTGATTTCCGAGAGGAGGGGAATTTTACCTTCGATCTTTGCCGAATTGCGGGAGGTGAATGTAGCAAACCCTCCCCTTGTCTTTGAAAGGCATGTCTCTGTCAAAGAGCCGCCGCTTCGCTCTTGAAATACGTGACAAATAAAAAAGAAATTAGAAAAAAAAAAAAGAGACAGCGAAACGATTCTTATCTTTCAAATTCTTTTTCTTTAAAAGGAGGAGAAAAAAAAAAAAAAGAAAGAAAGAAACAGACACCAAACCAATAAATAAAAGCAACAAAATCAATGCCTCGCCTTTGCCAGCGCTCGGACTTGTTTGGAAAGAGACAACGCTGAAGTGGCACAGGTCCCGAGGAAAACGGATCCTTTAATTTGACTCCGCATGAGAAGCACATTTGGAGCCGGGCGCAGCGGCCGCAGCGGCAGGAGCAGCCCCGCAGCCCCCGCAGCCCCCGCGGGGCTCGGCGGCCCCCGAGCGCTGCCGGAGCCGCTCGGGCACGGGCGGAGCAGCAGCGCCCTTGGGCTGCAGGAGCCCGGCCGGAGGGGAGAGGCGGAGGGCGAGCGGAGCTGCTGATCTCGGAGCACTCCAGCCATCAGCTGCCGCCGCAGCCGCCGCTTTTGACTTTGCTTCAGCAGGGAGCTCGTCGTGTCCTCGGCATCTCGGGCTCCGGGACCAGCTCGCTTTGCACTTCGTTCAACGAGCAGCGCCGTCGTTCGGTTTCCTTTTCATGTTTATTTTTTAATTTTTTTTTCCTTGAGAGACAAAATGTCCAAAAATGGTTCAGCCTGCTTAGCCCAATGATTTCTTGCATGGACGCTCTATTTTCTTTTTTTTTTTCCTTTTTTTTCCCCCGTCCTTTTTTTTTTTAATCATTGTTTTTGGACGGGGAAGGATAGAGTAAAAGAAATCGTTCAGTGAAGGGAACCCAGCGGTTTGTTCCCCGTTAAGGAGAAGATCAAGATCCTATTCCCAGCTGCACGCAGAGGACGAAGGTTGCCGTGGGGCTTTCAGTCTGGGTTTCGAAGCCCTCGCTACTGCAGGGTCAGAGCAGAACTGCCTTCTCCGAGCGCCTTTCCTATCCTGGTTGTAGCTCAGAAATCGCCTCCCCCCTCCTCGCACCATTTCTGTTGGTGTTGGTTTTGTTTGGTTGGTTTAGCTTTATTTTTTCCCTCCCCTTTTTTGTCTTTTTTTTTTTCCTGTGCTATTATTATTATTATTATTATTATTATTATTAACTATTTGATTTGGGTAAATTCCCTTCATTCAACGAAAATACTAACTCTGCAGTCGACATCCATGCCCCCTGCCATTCGGAAGAATTGGTTCTAATATGCCAGTGACATCCCCGCCTTGCAGCAGTCGCGATGAAGGAAAAATCCAAGAACGCGGCAAAGACTAGACGGGAAAAAGAAAATGGAGAATTCTACGAACTGGCCAAACTCCTGCCGCTGCCCTCGGCCATCACCTCGCAGCTGGACAAGGCTTCCATCATCCGCCTCACCACCAGCTACCTGAAAATGCGAGCCGTCTTCCCCGAAGGTAAAACCGGCCCCGGGGCTCCGGGATCCCGCCCGGGAGGGAGCGGGGAGGGGGAGCCGGGCTGGGCACGGCCGCAGCAGCGCCCTGGCAGGAGGGAGGGGATGCCTGCAGGGGTCTCAGAGCGAGGGGGAAATGAGGGCAGAGCGGGCTGGAATTGAGCCCTTCTGCCCTGGAAGAGGAGGCAGCGCTGCGCTGCCCCAAGCCCGGGGGCGGCGGCGGGAGGCAGAGCCGGTTCTTTTCCCCCTTTCTCCCCCTTCTCCTCGGCTGCCGTTTCAGCTGCGTTGGCTCGGGGGGACCGTCCCGAGGAGAGCGGGCTCGGGTCGTGTCTGCAGCTCCGGCTCCCGGGCATGGCCCCTCGGCGCGGCTCTTCCCGTCCGGCCACGGCCTTGGGGAGAAAAAAACCCGAACAAACTGTGTGGTTGTTATTGTTATTTTGTTTTGATTGGAGTTTTCTGCAGCTAGGGAAGCAGGCTGGCAATGAAGGCGCGGCGGCTCCGCAGCGAGGCCCTGCGGCTTCTCCAGGGGCCGGGCAGAGAGGGGAGGGAAGGTCCGAGCCCAGCCCGGCCGGGACCCCGCTGCTCCCCGGCCGGGGCTGCGGCTCCCGTGGCTCTTCTCGGGGACAGCCAGCAGCCAGGCCTGGCATCAACCTCCCCTTCCCGCAGGGTTTGGGGCAAATGAGCCCCCCGGGAGCCCCGCTCCTTCCGCCGGGGCTGCGGGCCGGCAGCCCCGGGGAGCCGCCGGCCGCCCGCGCTGTCCGTGCGGCCGCTGAGCTGATGCGAGCCGCGGGCTGAGCCGCTGGTCAGTGCCTGCGGGTGGCTAAATAAAGCCCAGCTGCCCCGCTTTGTCATTTGTTTGTGCCTCTCCGGACTCGGAGCAGGGTGAAGGAATTAGCAAATTCCGCAGGGGGAAGGTCTGCTCTCCGCCGCGGTTTCTAAGGAGCTTTATTAAAAGGCTAAAAAGAAAAACACAACCAAAAATAAAACAGGGGCAGGGCGGAAAAATTCCCCCCTCTACCCGCCCGGCCTCCCAACCCGAGCAAAGCTTACCGTCGTGGCCATTTAACTGAGAAATTTCGGGAGCACGGAACAGCCGTGCTATGGGAAGCCAGGGCTCCTTTAGCGTGCGCTCCCGAGCCCGCGGAGCAAAGGGAGCGAGGCGCTGCTCCGCCGCATTTTCCAGCCATTATTCCCCACCGGGAAATTTCCCCATGAGGAACAGAGAGTCGTAATTTCGAGGTGGGGGTCACTCGCCGGCCGTGCCTGGCCAACGTGCCCCCGAACGCCTTTGATTTAGGAGGGAGGAAAAGCGGCACGTTTCGAGATGCTGCTGGATGCGTCCCGGCTTTTCCAGCCCTGCCTGATCCTCAAGAGCAAAAAGACGACCCCGAGAGCAGGTTTATACCCACAGCTCGGGTGTGTTTTATGTGTCTGTCTTCCCTAAACAGGCCGGGCGTGCGCTTCTGCACACTCTGCTTATTAAGGGCAACGTTTAAGTGCATACAGCGAATTCCTGATCTTTCATCGTCTTAAGTACGGCTGGAAATACATTTAAAACCAAAGCTTTGCATCCAGGGATGACAGGCCGGGGGAATTACCTCCTCCGGTCCCCGAGCCTGCCTTTAGTGCCTGGGAGGGTGGAGGGGAAAGGGGGGAGCCGGACAGAGGTGGCTGCAGAAGGATTTTTTTAGGGGGGTTTCTTCCACACAATCCCGCATCACCCAAATTCCCCTCTCCCTCGGGATTTGCCCGTGGAAGGAGAGGAGTGAGAAGGACGGACGGATGAGGACCCACTCCTCATACTCGGCTACTGGTTCCCAGTTGGCTTTACTGGGAAGGGAAACAGCCTGAAAAATCCTCCCAGCTCAAATCCCGGGCTAGCGAGACCTGGGGAAAGAGCCCCACGGCGAGGGTTGGATCCGGTGGGTGCGGGGCACCCCCGTCCGAGATCCTGGGCCGTGAAATCAAGGTGGGCACCTACCAGGCCCCCTCTCCAGCCCCGGCCTCCGCTGCCGGGGCAGCCGCCACGCGTTCCCACGGGAATTGTCCCCGCAGACGGGCTCCAGCAGCCCGGGCTGTCCCAGCCGTCACCCTGTGAGGCTTAAAGGGGTGCCAGGGTTAGGGGGACAGGTCTGAGACGCCGCCAGACGCGTGCTAGGCCCGGATTAGCTGCGGCCAGCGCCGCCAGAAGCGTTGTTCAGCTGCAGACCTGGCTTCCAGCTCTGTCTAGACCGGAGGGAATGAGGCACGCAGAGAGAGAGGGGGCTGTGTTTCTAAAACCCTCGGCGGATGGCTGACCCCGGTTTCCACAGCTGACACGTACTTTGGGAAAAGTTTGAGACCCTCAGCGAGGTGACTGATCTTGTCAGGGTTTGGGACAGGTTTGCTCAGCCCGGCCAGGCTTTTCCCAAAGATGGTCCCGACCCGCAGAGGCGCCCGCTCAGACTGCAAGAAGCGAGAGTGAAAGGGGATTTCTACCCCAGCTCCTTTCGCCCTCGCAGTGCAAACCCTGCAAGGGGCAAGTTCGTGCTCCCATATCCCAGCTTGTGCCCCGCGGGATCGCTGCGACCTTGAGATTCAGGAGTTAAAATCAGGACACAGCAGCCTCCAGCCTCCCCCGCGCTCTCGCTCCCTAACGCCGTCTCCTCCCGTGTTTTCGGGGTTTTTTTTTGTTGTTGTTGTTGTTTGTTGTTGTTGCCGCGGCTTTCTTACTGTAGAACAAAAATACACCACGGGTGGTCTTCTGTTTCCGCTGTCAGTATTTTTTATTTTATTTTTTTTTTTAATTTTTGTTTTGAAAAGGAGCTAATGAAAGAAGGAGACGCGAGAATGGATTGCGTTTAAAAACTGCGATTCTCTGCCCCCCGGTTATGGCAGACGGGTGAGATCGTCATCCTCTTCCTCCCCCATCCCGACGCAGGGTCCAAAACCGATTATAAAATTGGACATTTACAGTTGTTTAAACTGGATAGGAGCGAGCTAATTAATATGTGACCCAAAATATAAAATGTGCGCAATACAAAATAATCCGAATATAGTGACGGAGCGATAGATCTCAGACCTTCCTTATTCCGAGTAGAAATTACCAGAAATATTCACAGTCTCCGGTGCCCATTTAAACCTGGCCACGAATGTAGATTTTAAGAAAATCAAGGCGAATCGCAGCGATTTCATCTGATTGTCACACGCGCGTGGAAAAGGTTCGTTAATGAATTAAACAAATAAAGCGCGAGGCGCGAGTAATCCCTTTTGGAAAGCCGGCCCCTATTGTACTAACCGCTAATAGTGACATTAAAGGTCTTACTAAAACAAAAATGCTTCTTTTAGGGTTTTCCTGAGGCCGTTCCCAGGCGGCGGGAGCCGGTGGCCCCGGGCAGCGGGGTCGGGGCGGGGACGAGCGGCGGCGTCGCTCCGGTCTCCCCCGGCCGGAGGGGAGGGAGGGAAGGAGGGAGAAAGGAAGGGCGGGGGTCACTGCCGTGGGTCTGCCCGTGACCTCCCTGTCTGTAGGACGCCCGCTTTGGGGCCTCTTAACACGGTCTGGTGGGTTGGGCTCGGCGGGGAGCGCTGGGTTTTTGCTGCGGGCAGATTTGTTAGAATATTTTTTCCCCACCTTTTTTATTTTTTTTTTAATATATTTTTTAGGGGGAGTTTATCCTTTGAAAAATTTATTTTATTTTTTTTTTAATAAACTAAAAGTTTTGATCTTTACTCCCGTCCTTCCCACCGCCCAGCCTTGGGCCGCCTTCCCTGAGCTGAGCCCGCAGAGAGGAGCTCGCAATCCCTGCCCAGATCTGTTCCTTCCCAAAGCGCCCCTGACCTGGGGATTTCCCCCCTCTCTGAGGCTCCCGTGGCCGGGCCCGGGTGTTCCCCGCTGGCTCCGGACCCAGCGCGACCCCCGGGATCCCCCGGGGTTCCGCTGCAGACGGGGCTCGGTGTCAGCGCTGCCCTCGCCCCGCTGCCTCCCCCTCCTCACGGGGTGACAGCAGAGCCTCGGACCTCGCCTCAACGAGGGACACAAAGCTCGATGGAGCTCTGGGGCCGCCCCCCGGGGATTTCCCCGGGGGTCTCCAAGCCGAGAGAGGCACAACCGCGCTGGGGAAAACCCAAAAACCAGGATTGGCGGCGAACCCCCAGGGTTTGTCGTTGTCCCCGTGTTCCTTGTGAAGGGTGGGGGACCTTGCCCTCAGCCCAGCAGACACAAAGGAAATACTCCAAGTTACAGGGCAACCCGATACTGAACGTAATACATGGCTAAGTAATTCTTTTTAGCAGAATCCCAAGCTGAAAAGCTACCGGGCTTTCAAATGCGTGTGTGAACCGACTTCTGTATGCCCAGAGCAAAGGTGGGAGTTGTTCCCAAATATTTCTAGGTCTTGTTCCAGTTTCACTCACCTCGCTGCCTCTCTGGAAGCTGGGAAATGTACAAATGGTACAAAGTGAGTGCTGAGGTTATTTTGAAAACCAGCCAGAGACGTCAAAAGGCGGAGGGGGCGGAGGGGGATTTTGTCCTTGTTTGCCGCACGGAGAGGCACGAGTTTGTACGAAAATCCCCCGGTTTTTCAACGGTAAAAGCAGCAGGAATTTTGGGGTGTTTGTCTAAAACCCCCCGTGGCTCCGGGCCGGAGCTGTCGGAGCCGGAGCTGCCTCCCGCTGCCCGCGGGGTCCGGCGGGCACAGTTGCGCTTGGGGCCGGTGTTTGCCCTGCCAGGCATCCCGGTCCTGCCCTGCCCGCACGGCCCCGGGCCCGAGGGGACAGACAGACACCTGGGGGGGACAGACACAGGTGAGAGAGGCTCACCTCGCCCACGTTTGCCGGAAAAGCGAAGGCTGAGCCTGGGACTGGCGAGTCACCGTCCCGCAGGAGGCCCTGGGCCGTGCGGGCTCTGCTGCTGAGCCCAGCCCGGGCTTTTCGGGCTTTCGGCTGCCGGAATCCCCCCAGGTGGCTGGATCTGGATGATCCCTGATCATGGAGCACGGCAAAAGAGCCGCGCTCGGGGCCAGGCCACCCCCACGGGGGTTCCCAGCATTTGCGGGGAGGATGCTCCAGCTGCACTCTGCTCTCGGGGCCAGGTGATTCCTGCTGCCAGGGGACACCTGGAAATGTTTTCCTTCCAAACCACCCGGCAGCACCCCCAGACAGGGATTGCCTCCCACCCCAGCACACTCCCGTCCCGAAGGAGAGGTGCAGGAAAATCTCGCTGTGTTTCGGCAGCGATTTTGGCCTCGCTCCAGGCCACTGAGCGAATTTGTGCGTTATTTGCTGGCCGGGCAGGAGCAGCCCGGCCGAGCCTATGGCATCCATACGTTTACAGGAATGCGCTTTTGCAAATCTCTCGGAGGAAAAGTTAATGGGCGTTAGTCCTTTATTCGAATGTAAGCTTTTATTCGTTTCGTTTTCACCTTTTAAGCGATCTGCTGGCGGATTAAATGATAAAATCACCGGCTTTAAAATAAGCTCAGACGAATGCCGGGCTGATCCACCGAGCGTGTTTACGTCTGACGCGCGTTCGCGATTGCGACTCCAATTTAAAATGCCAAAAGGAGCAAATCTGAGCAAGTGGAATTTTTTATTCCTGGCTAGGAAAGAACCTCAAAACTCGTGTAGGTTGTGGGATGCTGAGAAAGGACGGGACGGAGCGAATTGTCTCGCACGGGTGGGGCAGAGACACGGCTCGTTCTTGAAGAGTTTCGTGAGAGCTCAAGGAATAAATCTGCCTCGTCTTTCGGAATGGAAGAGCTCAGGGCAGTTTTGACACCGCTGTGTGTGACTCTGTAGGTTTGCAGTCTCATAATTCGAAATTTGTAATTGGAAAATCGAAATAAGAGCAAGCCCCGCGGCACAGGGACAGGCTCTGGAGTTTGCTTTTGTTGCCGTCTCGGGGAAGAAGCTGCAGGATGACTTCGCGATTCCCAAACTTTCCCTCCCCAGAAACGAAAAAGCATTTCAGCAGATAGGGCATTTTTTGTCGTGTCTCTGGAAGTTTAGGAGCCTTTTCCAATTGGAAACGGCGGAGAAAAGACTGAATTTTCGTTTGGCTCTTCCGAGGAAATTTCCCAGTGCTTCTTTCAGAGCAGGGAAGGTGCCTTTCCCTTCCCCACAAGGAAGCGCTGTGAATTCCCGGAATTTGGAGAGACCTGGAGAGATGGACACGGGGTGGGCATGAAAACGCCTCTTTTTGGGTGCTGCGACTGCCTTAGGACGGCGAAAAGGAGGGGTCAGGGCCGGCCGAGGTGTCCCCTGCCTGGCATGGGAAGCTCCTCAGCGCTTTCCCGGAGGGAGCAGGACATGGAGCCAAGCACCGGGAAGGGACCCAAAACTCGGGGGGAAGCACCGCGTCCTCCCCTCCGCCTCCCGTCCCTCCAGTGGGAGATCCTGCCCATCCCAAGGGATGCCCCAAGAGTGGAGAGAAATCCCCCGATGGTTCCCAGAGCGGGTTGGAGCGGCCAAAGCACGAACGGATCGGTCAGGGCGTCAGGAGAACGGGGCAGGAGGTGTCGGTGCCGTGCGTGCGCAGGTGGAATCGGGGCGCTTCATCTCCAATCGAGCTCCGGCCCTCTTTAACCTCCTCATCCTCCTCCTTGGCCACCTCGGGGGTGGTCGCTCACAGGGGCAGGGACAGGGGGAGGGTGCAAGGACGGGACCGGCGATGACCGCGGCCGCGTCCCAGGGGTCTCTCCGGAGAAGGAGAAAAGCGCTCCCGCGGGGATGCTCCGGGCCAGAAAAGAAACAATTCTCCGCTGTGGAGAAGGGGCTCAGCCTTGCCCGCCTCCAGGCCCGCGCCCCGCGGGAGGAAGGGGAGCAGGGGCTCCGCTTCCCTGCTTTAACCAAAGCCTTGTTTCTTCGGCAGGTCTGGGCGACGCCTGGGGACAGCCGAGCAGGAGCGGGCCCTTGGATAACGTGGCCATGGAGCTCGGATCCCACTTGCTCCAGGTAGTGCGCGCCTCCCTCCTCCCGTGCGCGCTGCGCATGGAAAACCCGCGCTGGAGGTGTTGCCTTTCCTCCTCCTCCTCCTTTTCCTCCTCCTCCTCCTCCACCTCCTCCACTTGCTCCTCACCCCTGCACCACGGATTCTTCGCCTCATTCCCGGGCTGGGAGAGCAGAAACCCAGCGATACCGACCGCTTCTATTCCAATTATTTTGTTCTCTTCGCCTTTGATGCGGGCAGAAGCGAGAGGCGCTCACCCCCTCCGCGCACGCCGGGCGCCTCCCAGCCCTAAAATCTTCAGTCGGGAGCACCGGGGATGTCCCCAGGAAGCTCCCGGAGGTTCCCCTGGGGACACCTGGGAGGGAGCGCAGGGCTCCCGAGAGGGGAGAACACCTGCGCTGGATCTCCAGCACCTGAACATCCCCGCGGGCTGCTCTGGAATTCCTCTGAATTCCGAGGTTAGGAAGTCGTAGATTGGGCGAGCGTGCAAGCAGGAGAGGGGGAAAAGTGGAAAAAAAATTGCGTTTAACTCATTTTAAAATGATTTTTAATTTTTTTTTTTTAATATATATTTTTAAGACGGGAACTAAACGCAGCGCGGTTTTCTCCCCCGATGTAAAAAAAAAAAACTACCAATAAACCGGAATAATTTCCCGGGCGGGTTTTTCGTGGGAGGTGAATTCCTGGTCACAGAGCTGCCGCTGTTTTCGCTGCTTCGCTCGGCCGGGGATAAAATCCTCAACAACAACAAAAAAATCTCTGCCCGGGCTCCGGGTTGTCGCCGGCCCCGACCTTTGGAATGACGAGCGCAGTTATTTATTTGCTACCACAGGGCATCAGCCGCTCTCCTGAGGGGGAAAATGAGATTTTTGGGAGGCACTGACGACATCCAGGCTCAAAATTATCTCCTGGGGAGGCATTTCCAGCCTTGGAAATTTTATTTCAAGTAGCTGCTGTCCTCTCAGCTGTTTCAGAGTCAGGAGTTCACCTGGAAATGCTGATTTAGTTCTGTATAATAATCTGTGCGATAATTTAATGCCTGTATTAAAATACAGACCCAGTCGTTGTTCCTCCTCCTCCTGGCTGCTCCTTGTTTTGTCTGGCATTAATTGAATTTACACCAAATTAAATGCTGACCACCTGTAACTCTCATTTTACAGTTCAGTTATTTCTGAATGATGAATGCTGAAGGTTTGCATACACGCACATAAACTTTTTCCTTTTTCTCTTTCTTTTTCTTTTTCTTTTTTCTTTTTCTTTTTCTCTTTCTCTTTCTTTTTCTCCTTTTTAATTTCCTTTTTAATTTCCTTTTTCATTTCCTTTTTCATTTCCTTTTTCATTTCCTTTTTCATTTCCTTTTTCATTTCCTTTTTCATTTTTTCTTTTTTTCTTTTTCTCTTTTTCTCTTTTTCTCTTTTCCTTTTTCCTTTTTTTCCTTTTTCCTTTTTTTCTTTTTTCTTTTTTCCTTTTTCTAAGGGTTCTTGGAGTGAAATTTTCCACGTGAATTTTCAGCTCCAATGTGTTTTCCTGTCCATGAAATTTTGGGATGTGCTGCAGTACCAGCAGCATTGACCCAAATTTATTCATGATACAGGGTAAAGCAATTGCAAACCAACAGGATTTAAAGAAAAAAATTGTGGCTAAAACTGCAATAAATTATTTCCCATTATAATATTTCTACAAAATTTAATTTATACTTAAAAAATCCCCAACGAGCAAAGAGTAAATTGGTTTCAATTATATGCTGCAGAGTCATTTAGTAAGCCAGAGAATAATTTGGAATATTTTCATACTGGGGTGGCACTAGATAAGATTTTATTGTTTCTCTTCCAGGGCAGTGACTTTAAATGGATTAAAACAGGTGGTTGTTTTACCTGTGTACTGTAAAAATTATTTTTCTCTTCCAAATATATTTTCCAATGATATTCACACGTGTGGATATTCGCTGATATTCACATGCCAGGTGTTGATCAAAGCTTTCTACGCTGGGTACAGAAAATGCAGACTTTTTGCTATCAGCTACTTTTGAAAAAATGCCTGAAATTGGGCACTGAAAAATCAAGGCCCCTCCCCTCCAACCCCAAACAGAGATTTTGTATCCAAATCATGGCCAGTTTTGGCTGAGATTTCTTTATTTTTTCTCCTTTAAATCCCACATTCTTTATTTTTTTTTCCCCTATAAATAATATCTGACTAAATCAAACTTCAGTTTTTACTCACACAAGCAACATTTGCCTCCCAGCCAATATCCTGTCGAGGAGAATTTGTAGGATTGGATCTCAGGTTTGTGTTGCTTGAGGTTTACAGCCTGCAAGGATAAAACTTTATCACACTCAAAGAGAGATATTTGTGCTTATAAAGTTCTGGATGCTGACTTTTTCTGCTTTCTTTTCTGGAAGCTCACGCTGTTCCAGAGCAGAGAGCTCTCTGCTCAGAAATATATTATTATTGAAAAGAATTTTTAAATTATTTAAGCCAAATTTAAACCTTGCTCGTGGTGCCATTCAAGAAATTACAAATAGCAGTGAGCTGGGTCTGCCAATTATGCCATAAAAAATGGCTCAGTAGGGCCTGACTTCCCCCTGAGCACCACAGAGCTCAGGATTTGGGCTAAACACTTAAAAAAAACCCTGAACCAACAGCAAAATATTCAAAAACAGGGGAACGAGGTGGATTCCACAGCACCCCTGAGTTTAAAGGAAAAAAAAACTCATTAAAGTTTTCTATTCCTTACATTTTCCTGCTTGCTGCTGTTGTGAAGTCAGAAATCATCCCCCAAAATATTTTTTTCTCCCCTCACTGCAAATGCTTTAAACAGATTTCTTGCTTCTTACCCTGTGCATTTCTCTTTATTTCAGACTTTGGATGGCTTTGTTTTCGTCGTGGCGTCCGATGGCAAAATAATGTACATTTCTGAAACAGCATCTGTGCACCTTGGCCTGTCCCAGGTATGGTGGGGAGAGCTCTGACACCTAAAGCATAAATAAACCAAAAATTTGGACCCTCACACTGGTGCTTTGCCTTTATACAAAGTCTTTTTTTTTTTTTTTTTTTTTTT
>VWYI01047918.1:38508-93355 GCA_013399455.1 Anthoscopus minutus
TATTTTATATTTTATACTTTATATTTTATACTTTATCTTTTAATATTTAATGACCTGAACCACCCAGCTTACTGCCCTGATTTAATTCTCCTTCAGATTTTAAGTCTCCAAGCCATGACTCAATGAAAACCATAAACCCCATGAGCTCTGGAGGCTTTGGAGAGTTTCAGGGCCAACTTACAAAGTCTTTAAGCTGCTTTTTACTTGCATAGAAAATGTAAAGCAATAGGTGCAGATCCTTTGCAATGAGAGAAGCCAACAGCTGAGGCTGCTTTGGATGGGGAGAAGGAATAAAATTTTAAAAAATTAAAATTTGGGAATGGCTCAGCAAAATCACCTCAGGTGAGACTTCAGGCAAACTTTGCTTCATTTTGTAACAAAACAAATTCATTCTCCTCAGCTGGAGTGGGCTAGCAGGAAAAATAAGAAAGAGGTAAAATATAAGAGGAGAATATTTTGGTATCTGTCCCGAATTTCAAGTGCTGGCTGTGCACAGATCTCAGGTGACTTCACTGCCAAATATTGCTTCAAGTATTTCTGCTCAGCAGCAGCTCAGTGGGGTTTGGATTTGGTGTTTCTGCTCAGCAGCAGCTCAGTGGGGTTTGGATTTGGTGTTTCTGCTCAGCAGCAGCTCAGTGGGGTTTGGATTTGGTGTTTCTGCTCAGCAGCAGCTCAGTGGGGTTTGGATTTGGTGTTTCTGCTCAGCAGCAGCTCAGTGGGGTTTGGATTTGGTGTTTCTGCTCAGCAGCAGCTCAGTGGGGTTTGGATTTGGTGTTTCTGCTCAGCAGCAGCTCAGTGGGGTTTGGATTTGGTGTTTCTGCTCAGCAGCAGCTCAGTGGGGTTTGGGGTTGGTTTGGTACCTATGAGGACTCACACCAGAGTTTCACACTCCGTGTGCTCCGTGTTTGCAGCCTGGGCTGACACCAGGGATCCTGGGCCTCCCTCCTAAACCAGGATGAGCTAAAAGCAAATTCTGAGTCCTGCAAAGTTATGTTTGTGACTGACTGGAGACTCGGGGCCTCCTGCTTAGTGCAGGACACCTGTCAGGTGCTGCTTGTGGTGCCCTGCCCAATTCTGGCTCATTGTGGAATGTCCTGGGTGGGAATAAACGCCCAGGGATCCCCCAGTGCCCCCTGCCCTGCCCAGAGCCCCCACAGCCCCACCCTGGGCACCCCTGGCAGCGCTGCCCAAACGCTCCTGGAGCTCTGGCAGCCTCGGGGCCGTGCCCATTCCCTGGGGAGCCTGGGCAGTGCCAGCACCTCTGGGGGAAGAGCCTTGCCCTCAAATCCAGCCTCAATCCCTGCTGGCCCTAATTCCTGTCCCTGTGCTGGGAGCAGAGATTGGAGTTGATTCTCTGAGGAGCTGCAGCCTCTGAGGAGTTTCCCCTCATCTTCCTCTGCTCCACCTGGACATTCCAAGTGCCCTCTCCTTGTGTGGCCCCTCCAGTCCCTTCACCACCTTTGTGTCTCTCCTCTGGGCACTCACTGAGAGCTTTTCCATCTTTCCTCCATCGTGGCACCCACAGCACCCCCAGAGCACTCGGGGTGAGCTCAGCCAACAGCAGCTGCAGAGCTTCCTGCAGGCCTGCGAGGAGTTTGTGCTTTCCCTCTCCTTAAATCCAAGATCCAGAGCTTAAATCCAAATATCCAGGCAGTCCAAGCTGCCAGAGCTCAGCAGAAAAGCGTTTTGGCTCTGGCATGGGGAGGGGACCAGGCTGGCAGGGGTTTGTGGCTTGATGCCCTCTCCAGGGATGCTGAGCACTTTGGATGAGGCTGAAATTGGGGATTTCAGGGACTGGGTGCTGAAGGCTGCTCCAGGATTATTGCTCACATCCAGCTCCCTCCAGCAGGGTCTTGGAAGTTCCAGCCATGAAATGCCAACACAAGCTGGGATGAACACGCTCAGCCAGGACCTTAAGGCCTCAAATGATGTTACAATCAAAACATCTGGGTTGCTGCTCTGCCTCTCTGCTATTTCTGGAGAAATCTTTGTTTCCCAGCTCACAACACAGCGTTTAAGCCTTGCAACAGGGCAGCAACACTTCCCAAAGCATCCATCTCTTGTCCTGGCAGCTGCCACAAGCAAGGAAACGCGAAAATAAAAAAAAAAATATTTGCGCCGCAGGTTAATCAGGAGAAGGAATTAATCAATGCTGCCCCTCCACGTGTGTCTGCAGTCAGACATCGTGTGTCTCTTATTGCTTTCAGATGCTTTTCCTGGGATTTGAAAGCTTTAAAACACATCCACAGCTTCCCAAATTTTGCTGACTCGCTCAGGGAGGTGTGGCATGCTAAAAGCAGTTTCTTAACATTCCCCAGAGCGGGGAAAGAAATGTGGAAATTCCTGCAGCCATCCCAGTTTTCTGCTAGCAACTGGATAATTCTGGAATGAGGAGTTACAGCCTGATGGGAACTGCATGAGGAATGTGGAATATATTTTGTCAGCCTTTCTCCACTCCACTTGATGCTTTCAGGGCTCTGTTTCCCCCAGCTAAGAAGCAAATCCCTGTGCAGAATTCTCCTCCACATTCCCAGCATGCAGAAACTTCATATTTAAAGAAGGGAATAGAAAAATTTTGCATCTGGAAAGATGTTTTTTACATGAATTTGTGAAGAATTATTCTAGTAGCACATGGGGAAAATACCAGCGTTGAAAGGTATTTAATTTTCATTAAGATAAAAATATTTTAGAGGAGGACCCATACTGAGAGGCTTAATATGATCCCGTTGCCATTGTTTGTTAGGGTTGCTTTAAACCTGAGAAACATAGAAATTATCATTTTATAAATAATAATTTACAAATTATAAGTATCAAGGTATTATACAATATATTATAATATTTATCTTGTATAAATTATTATATGTTATATACAAATAGTATTATTAAACTATTAATTAATATATATTAAATTATATGATCCTGTTGCCACCATTTGTTAGGGTTACTTTAAACCTGAGAAACATAGAAATTATCATTTTATAAATGATAATTCACAAATAATAATTATAAATATTAAATTATTACATAATACATTAGAATATTTATATTATATGGATTATTATATAATATAATTAGTATTATCAAACTATGAATTAATATATGATATTAAATTATATGATTCTGTTGTCACTGTTTGTTAGGGTTGCTTTAAACCTGAGAAACACAGAAATTATAATTTCATAATCATTCACAAATTATAATTATAAATTTTGATGTACAAAATTGGAAAAGAGGGCAAATCACTGAAAACTCATTAAAACATCTCTTTTCATTGGTAATTAACAGTAAAATAGAACAGAGTGTCTCAGACTGTAAAAATCTGTTCATTTTCCTTTCCTGCTAAGTTCCTTCCCCAAGAAAACTTTGGAAGCTTCACTTCCAGAGGAGAATTTTGGCCAATGTCAGTAAATGGCTGAGTTTGGATATGAAAGGAATGACAATAGAGAATTTCCCCTCTGCAGCACTGCCAGGATTCTGAGCACAGGCAGGGAATAGAACAAACTGCCCAAATGGGGAGGAAATTTGGCCAGTTTGTGCAGGTTTGGAGCTCCAGGATGGGCTGGCAGCAGAACCGGTTGTTTTTCTACCAACAGCAAAATATTCCCAGGGAAAATCAAGGCCTTGGCAAGCCCCTTTTGCCTATCCTGGATTTCCACCTCCTAGGATTGTCCTGAAACTGTTTTGCATCTCTTCTATAGGAGCCCTACGTCTCTTTTTTGGTTTAGAATTTGGTGCCAGCCTTGTTGAGAACGAAGGGGTGGAGGATGTGATGTCCTGAGTCCTGTTCAGCCCGGGGAAGAGGAGATTCCAGGATACCTCAGAGCCCTTTCCAGTGCCTGAGGGGCTCCAGGAGAGCTGGAGAGGAACTTTTAATGAGGGCATGGAGGGACAGGACAAGGGGGAATGGTTTTAAACTGACCAAGGGCAGGGCTGGCTGGGATCTTGGGCAGGAATTGTTCCCTGGCAGGGTGGGCAGGGGCTGCCATGGAATTGCCAGAGCAGCTGGGGCTGCCCCTGCATCCCTGGCAGTGCCCAAGGCCAGCTTGGACATTGGGGCTGGGAGCACCTGGGACACTGGCAGGGGTCCCTGACATGCCTGGGCTGGCTCTGGATAATTTTTAATTCCAACCCAAACTATTCTGGGATTCTGGGATTCTTCCTGTCTCACAAATCTGTAACTGAGATTCTCCTGAGCCCTGGACTGTGTGGGACCAGATGCTCTGCAGATCCCACCACAACAACAGCAGAGCACGTGGGACTTCCTAGAACAGAGCAGCTACAACAAAAATAACCAACTAAAAGGGACAAAAACGTGCAGAGTGCCTGGGGGATGGGCAGTGAGGGGTTATCCAGACATGGATTTTTGTTCTCTGTGTTTGCAGGGCAGAACAGTCCAGCAGGGACATGGGAACAGATTATCACACGTGGCCTTATCTCCAGAGGGATGCAGGAGCTCCAGGCAGGCCCAAGCTGGACAGGAGGGCAGGTGGAATCAGGTGGCCATGAATGCACTGCTGTAAAAACGCTTCTTTTCCATTTTCCATCTCCTCCACTAGAGCTGGAATTTGGAGTTGCACCCCAGGAGCAGACACAAATCACTGGCTGTGGCAAGAGTTCCCAGTGTTAATGCTTCTTTCCACATTTTTTTGTGCAGTGCCAGATGAGATGCCCCATTCTTAAAGCAACACATGGGCAGTTTTAGGAATATTCATTTACAAAGTGGTTCTGCAACAGAGCAGCGTCATATTTTGCTAATGGCAAAATCTGGAAATGGGAGATAAAAGAGGAGCTTTTACCTCAGAGGAAACAAAGGCAGGAGAGGTGAAGTTGTGGGGAAAAAAAATCATGATCTTTTTTTTCCCTCACTGAGCAACCACAGGATTTTGTGAGTGTTTTCTGTTAAAAGAGATTAAAGATGGATTTCAGAGTTTCTCATCTAGGGATGGGCAATCATGGCTTCCATAAACTAACCCACAATTTCACAGAAATGCTTGGGGAATCTTGCTTGGCAGTCGTGCAGTGGGAGTGAACAAATACACAATTTTTTGGTCCAAAATATCCAGACTCCTTATCTTTACCATGGCATTTATTCTGTTTATGAGAATAGGAACATACAAATCTGTGAAACAGAAAAAAACCATGGTTTATTCTTGCCTTAAAGTCAAACTGTATTGCAGGATATGCTAATAAAAGAAAAGGGATTAATGGAGAGGAGGCACTTTGTAGAAATGATGCTCTGGGAAAGAAATACAACTTCTCCATGTCCACATCAACATGGATTTTCTGTGTTCTTATTCCCAGGTCGTTGTCTTTCAGCTCTGGGAGGGTGTTTGGACAAATCTGGGCTGGGATTTGACAGAAGCCATTTAATTTCTGCCTCATTTATAGCTTTTATTCAATCTACTCAGCTCCATCTGTTCAGAGAGGGAGCTCTGTAAGCTGAGCAGGCAGTAGGGAAATAATGATTCAAACGGAAATAATTGTTAGAACAGGAAAACTTTGATGAGTCTGGTAAGGGAAACATGGATTTGGGTAAAAAATAAACAGTGGTGCATTTGGAACGGACACCCTGGACATGGACATGGGCCCTGATTTCATGGAATCACAAAATCATGGAGTGGTTTGGGGTTGGAAGGGACCTTAAAGCTCATCCAGAGCCACCCCAGGCATGGCAGGGACCCCTGCCAGTGTCCCAGGTGCTCCCAGCCCCAATGTCCAAGCTGGCCTTGGGCACTGCCAGGGATGGGAAATTGGGATGGGAAATTGGGATGGGAAATTGGGATTGGATGGGATGGGACGGGATGGAGCAGAATAGAATAGAATAGAATAGAATAGAATAGAATAGAATAGAATAGAATAGAATAGAAATTAGAATAGAATGGAATTGGAATTGGAATTGGAATGGAATTGGAATGGAATGGAATATAGAATAGAATAGAATAGAACAGAATAGAATAGAATGGAATAGGATAGAATAGAATAGAATAGAATAGAATAGAATAGAATAGAATAGAATAGAATAGAATAGAATAGAATATGAATGGAATTAGAATAGAATGGAATTGGAATGGAACGGAATAGAATAGAATAGAATAGAATAGAATAGAATAGAATAGAATAGAATAGAATAGAATAGAATAGAATAGAATAGAATAGAATAGGAATGGAATGGAACTGTAAAGACTAGACTAGACTAGAATAAGAATGGAATGGAATAGAATAGAAGGGAACTGAACAGAACGGAACAGAATAGAATAGCCGAGCTGGAAGTGACCTGCCAGAATCCCCCAGCTCCAGCTGCAATATCTCTGTAATGCTCTCTGCTCTCTCCAGGATTGTTGTGGTTCTCATCCTTTATCAGCTGCTGTCTGGTGCCAACATGTTGCTTTCACCCTATCTCTATAATGAGTTAAATAGTTTATACACAGGATTTTAAACATTTTTTAACACTCAGAGGAAAGGTGTTCACATCACTTCTAATGATGCATTCAGATAATTATCATTCCTGAACAATTAAATACAGTGGCCCAGCCTCAGTTATTAGATGAATATTCACTAATAATTAAGAAGCTTCTTTTCCTTTAGCATTTCTTACACTGTGGTGCAGTCACAACATTTTATTATTCATTATTTTCTCTCTTGACTTTCATATCTGTGTGCTTGACCTTCTTGACCTTTAAGAACTGTCAGCACTTCATTGAGTTTATTTCTTTTACCTCTTTTGCCTTCTTGACAGCCCAAATCCTCTCTGGGTTCACACATTTGCTTGAAAGAATTGATAGAAATAATTTCACCACTAAGTCTAGATACTTCATGTTGTTATTTTTTCAGTTTTTTTCCAAACTTAGCTGTGATTTCTCCTGTTTGAATATTCAGTTTGCTTGCTAAACCTCTAATTACTCCATTTCCTACATCACCCTCATCAGAGTGGAGAATCTTATGGCATCAGCTCCAGCCTGGATGAGTTTTGCTTTCTACTGATGGATGTGGCAACATCCAGCAGGATTCTATTCACCATCCAATCAGCTTTACAACTGCAAATTTAATTCAGTTATTTCTTGCTTTGTTGCCCATTTCTGCTACTTTTGGAGGTACTGGATGGAGGGAGGGGGGTCATGCTGGCAAACTTAATGTGAAAACTAATTAATTATGGATATTAATCCACAGTCTTGCACATCCAGGTTATGGGAGGGGTTTGGTGTCACCTCCCTGCCACAGCAGGGCCATCCCAGAGCACAGGGCCCAGGGCTGTGTCCAGACATGTCCCTGCTGTGCTGGTGTTTGGTCATTCCTGCTGAATCCATGAACTGAATGGAAGTTCCCAGCTTCCAGAGCCATTCCTGACTCATGGGATGAAGCTTCAGCCACAGCAAATCTCAGCTGTGTTCATTGCCCCCACCCAATGTATAAATTTGTATTTAAAACTCTGCAGTGGGAGTGCCAGCTTTTCCCCATAGAGATCTAATTTAATTAGAGAGATAAATGGGATATTCAAATGCTCAGGAAACATTTCTTTCCCCACCTTGCTAAATAATTTTATTTTTTTTTTTTTGTGGTTGTATCTTCAGACCTTTAAGCCCAGGATTTAATACAGAGAACATGTTGGTGTGAGGCTTAAACCACTGCAGGTGTGTGGCCAGGAGGGGTGAATTGGCTGATGGAGGCACAAAAAACAAGAGTGAAACTCAGCAGTTAAATCAAATTAAAGAAACATCCCACCTGATGACAGTGGATTTTGGTTAAAACCCTGTGAGGAGTTGGGCAAAGCTGAAAACTCTTCTACTTCCCCGATTTTCCTGTTCACAGTGGGATCAAATGGGTTTTCTTTCTTGCCCTAAAATAGTTCTGCCAAACTGCAACCTTCAGTAAAAACAATCAGAATTATTCATGGTGTCTGAACCGTTATTAAGAATAATTACAGGCAATAACATCAGATTCTATCAGAATATTCCTCCCTGACATTCCCAGCAGAAAGTCTGTGTGTACCTGAGCAATTCATCCTTTTTGAGAGGCTATCCACAAAGATATTCATTTAAAAACAACCTCCCAGGACGTGGGGACCCAGGGTGTCCCTGTGCCAGCCCTGGGTGACCTGAGCCCGGGCAGGGGGGGTCAGAGACCCTGGCATGCAGCCAGAGATCCTTGTGCCTTTGAGTTTGAGCCATGGAACAAATTCCCACCTCTGTGTGAAGAAGTAAAAGTCACAAAAGTGCAGATTTAGGATTCTCACTGTGGTGAGCTGGGAGGCAAAATGGAGGGAACTGGGCCTTGTCCTGTGCTCCTTCCTTCTTCTTCCCAGCCTCCATCTCTTGGGTGCTGGTGGCACTTTGACATTGGTGTGAGGTAAAAGGACACAGTCTGACATAGGTGACAGCTATTGGAAAGTAACTATAAATAAATTATATGTAGTTTATTGTATAAAATATAGCACCAGCCTGGGGGAGGGCAGAGGGCCTTGCTCTGCTCTGCTGAACAGGCCTGTGCAGGCCAGGCTGAAAATGTTTTCTGATAACCAACAATAAACAACCTTGAGAGCGAGAGCTGAACACTTCAGACTCGTTCTTGGACAGCTGGGTTGGAGAAAAGGGACTTTTTACACATCTTGGGGTCATCTTGAGCACAGGAAACCCCGAGACCAGGATAGTTTTGGGAGTGAGGTCATGCCACTGCACACGGAGCCCAGAAGGTCTGGGCATGAGCAGCCAGATGCACTCAAATGATCACAAACCCACTGAATTTCCTTGTTTCCCATTCTGGTTTTATTTTGGACATCCCCTTCATTTCCCCACGCTCCAAAGGACACTTTTCCTTGCCTCTGCCAAAAAGGACTGGTGTCAGCTGTTTAGAAACAAGGGAATTCCTTGTGAAAGGTGGGAAAACCTGAAATGTGGAGACCTCATCCCAAATTTCACAGGGAATCCTAAAAAGGAAGGTGAAATAAATCCCGAGGGCAGGGATGGAGTGGGAAGGGAAGATGGCTGATTTCTGCTTCTGCCTAAAGCTGAAACATCAGCACCTCTGGGAAAGGCAAAGATTTGGGATCTTCAGGAATAAATCAGCAGTGTACTTTGTGCTTTCAGAATATGAAATCGAGAGATCCTTTTTCCTGAGGATGAANTACTGATGGATGTGGCAACATCCAGTAGGATTCTATTCACCATCCAATCAGCTTTACAACTGCAAATTTAATTCAGTTATTTCTTGCTTTGTTGCCCATTTCCGCTACTTTTGGAGGTACTGGATGGAGGGAGGGGGGTCATGCTGGCAAACTTAATGTGAAAACTAATTAATTATGGATATTAATCCACATCTTGCACATCCAGGTTATGGGAGGGGTTTGGTGTCACCTCCCTGCCACAGCAGGGCCATCCCAGAGCACAGGGCCCAGGGCTGTGTCCAGACTTGTCCCTGCTGTGCTGGTGTTTGGTCATTCCTGCTGAATCCATAAACTGAATGGAAGTTCCCAGCTTCCAGGGCCATTCCTGACTCATGGGATGAAGCTTCAGCCACAGCAAATCTCAGCTGTGTTCATTGCCCCCACCCAATGTATAAATTTGTATTTAAAACTCTGCAGTGGGAGTGCCAGCTTTTCCCCATAGAGATCTAATTTAATTAGAGAGATAAATGGGATATTCAAATGCTCAGGAAACATTTCTTTCCCCACCTTGCTAAATAATTTTTTTTTTTTTTGTGGTTGTATCTTCAGACCTTTAAGCCCAGGATTTAATACAGAGAACATGTTGGTGTGAGGCTTAAACCACTGCAGGTGTGTGGCCAGGAGGGGTGAATTGGCTGATGGAGGCACAAAAAACAAGAGTGAAACTCAGCAGTTAAATCAAATTAAAGAAACATCCCACCTGATGACAGTGGATTTTGGTTAAAACCCTGTGAGGAGTTGGGCAAAGCTGAAAACTCTTCTACTTCCCCGATTTTCCTGTTCACAGTGGGATCAAATGGGTTTCATTTCTTGCCCTAAAATAGTTCTGCCAAACTGCAACCTTCAGTAAAAACAATCAGAATTATTCATGGTGTCTGAACCGTTATTAAGAATAATTACAGGCAATAACATCAGATTCTATCAGAATATTCCTCCCTGACATTCCCAGCAGAAAGTCTGTATGTACCTGAGCAATTAACCCTTTTTGAGAGGCTATCCACAAAGATATTCATTTAAAAACAACCTCCCAGGACGTGGGGACCCAGGGTGTCCCTGTGCCAGCCCTGGGTGACCTGAGCCCAGCCCAGGGGGTTTAAAGCCCTGGCAGGGGGCTCAGAGACCCTGGCATGCAGCCAGAGATCCTTGTGCCTTTGAGTTTGAGCCATGGAACAAATTCCCACCTCTGTGTGAAGAAGTAAAAGTCACAAAAGTGCAGATTTAGGATTCTCACTGTGGTGAGCTGGGAGGCAAAATGGAGGGAACTGGGCCTTGTCCTGTGCTCCTTCCTTCTTCTTCCCAGCCTCCATCTCTTGGGTGCTGGTGGCACTTTGGTGTTGGTGTAAGGTAAAGGGACACAGTCTAACATAGGTGACAGCTATTGGAAAGTGACTGTAAATAAATTATACATAGTTTATAGTAAAAAAGAGAGCACAAGCCCCGGGGGAGGGCAGAGTGCCTTGCTCTGCTCTGGCCTGTGCAGGCCAGGCTGTGTGGGGACCCAGGATGTCCCTGTGCCACCCCTGGGTGACCTGAGCCCAGCCCAGGGGGCTTTGAAGCCCTGGCAGGGGGCTCAGAGACCCTGGCATGCAGCCAGAGATCCTTGTGCCTTTGAGTTTGAGCCATGGAACAAATTCCCACCTCTGTGTGAAGAAGTAAAAGTCACAAAAGTGCAGATTTAGGATTCTCACTGTGGTGAGCTGGGAGGCAAAATGGAGGGAACTGGGCCTTGTCCTGTGCTCCTTCCTTCTTCTTCCCAGCCTCCATCTCTTGGGTGCTGGTGGCACTTTGACATTGGTGTGAGGTAAAAGGACACAGTCTGACATAGGTGACAGCTATTGGAAAGTAACTATAAATAAATTATATGTAGTTTATAGTATAAAATATAGCACCAGCCTGGGGGAGGGCAGAGGGCCTTGCTCTGCTCTGCTGAACAGGCCTGTGCAGGCCAGGCTGAAAATGTTCTCTGATAACCAACAATAAACAACCTTGAGAGCGAGAGCTGAAGACTTCAGACTCGTTCTTGGACAGCTGGGTTGGAGAAAAGGGACTTTTTACACATCTTGGGGTCATCTTGAGCACAGGAAACCCCGAGACCAGGATAGTTTTGGGAGTGAGGTCATGCCACTGCACACGGAGCCCAGAAGGTCTGGGCATGAGCAGCCAGATGCACTCAAATGATCACAAACCCACTGAATTTCCTTGTTTCCCATTCTGGTTTTATTTTGGACATCCCCTTCATTTCCCCATGCTCCAAAGGACACTTTTCCTTGCGTCTGCCAAAAAGGACTGGTGTCAGCTGTTTAGAAACAAGGGAATTCCTTGTGAAAGGTGGGAAAACCTGAAATGTGGAGACCTCATCCCAAATTTCACAGGGAATCCTAAAAAGGAAGGTGAAATAAATCCCGAGGGCAGGGATGGAGTGGGAAGGGAAGATGGCTGATTTCTGCTTCTGCCTAAAGCTGAAACATCAGCACCTCTGGGAAAGGCAAAGATTTGGGATCTTCAGGAATAAATCAGCAGTGTACTTTGTGCTTTCAGAATATGAAATCGAGAGATCCTTTTTCCTGAGGATGAAATGTGTCCTAGCGAAGAGGAATGCAGGGCTGACGTGCAGTGGCTACAAGGTAATGTTTATAAATTACTTTTCCACCCCTGAAATAATTCAACAATTGACAAGTTTATTTATTTAGGTGTTTGTTTTGGGGGTTATTTTTATGTATCTGGAGCTGAGAGCAAAGTTTGTGATGAAAAGAATCAGGAAAGTATTTTTCTCCAAAAAGTATTTCAAATTTAAACTTTGGGGCACATCCCCTCACCTTGGTCCCTGGGAATTATCTGAAGCCCAGCCTGGAGCTGCCAGGAGAGCACACAGCTCCCATGGAATGGGAGGCAGGAACCCAGACTCAGGAATTTGGAAATTTTCCACATCCCACCCAGCTGCACAAGGCACCTCCTTGGCCTCAACACTAAGAAAACCCAACCACTGCCATCACCTCAGGGTGGAATTGTACCAAAGCACCTCATCTGTTTATAAATCTCACAGTTTGGAGGATTGTTTCTATTTATGACATGAAATCAGAAGGCACAGCAAATGCTGAAGTCATAGAATAACAGCTGTCATTTGAGTAGCTTTTATTTTCAGATGTACAGGCAGATTTTATTTTCAGATTTGCAGTAGCTTTTATTTTCAGCTTTTCAGGCTGTTTTAATTTTCAGATTTGCAGGTAGTTTTTATTTTCAGTTTTGCAGTAGCTTTTATTTTCAGATGTACAGGCAGATTTTATTTTCAGATTTGCAGTAGTTTTTATTTTCAGACGTGCAGGTAGTTTTTATTTTCAGATGTGCAGTAGCTTTGTATTTTCATCTTTCCAGGCAGCTTTTATTTTTAGATTTGCAGGTAGTTTTTATTTTCAAATTTGCAGTTAGATTTTATTTTCAGATTTGCAGTAGCTTTTATTTTCAGCTTTTCAGGCTGTTTTAATTTTCAGATTTGCAGGTAGTTTTTATCTTCAGATTTGCAGTAGCTTTTCTTTTCAGATGTACAGGCAGTTTTTATTTTCAGATATGCAGTAGCTTTTATTTTCAGATATGCAGGTAGTTTTTATTTTAAGATTTGCAGTAGTTTTTATTTTCAGATGTACAGGCAGTTTTTATTTTCAGATTTGCAGGTAGTTTTTATTTTCAGTTTTGCAGTAGCTTTTATTTTCAGATGTACAGGCAGATTTTATTTTCAGATTTGCAGTAGTTTTTATTTTCAGACGTGCAGGTAGTTTTTATTTTCAGATGTGCAGGGGTTTTTTATTTTCAGCTTTTCAGGTAGTTTTTATTTTCAAATTTGCAGGTAGTTTTTATTTTCATATTTGCAGGTAGTTTTTATTTTCAATTTTGCAGTAGTTTTTATTGACAGATGTACAGTAGGTTTNATGCAGTAGCTTTTATTTTCAGATATGCAGGTAGTTTTTATTTTAAGATTTGCAGTAGTTTTTATTTTCAGATGTACAGGCAGTTTTTATTTTCAGATTTGCAGGTAGTTTTTATTTTCAGTTTTGCAGTAGCTTTTATTTTCAGATGTACAGGCAGATTTTATTTTCAGATTTGCAGTAGTTTTTATTTTCAGACGTGCAGGTAGTTTTTATTTTCAGATGTGCAGGGGTTTTTTATTTTCAGCTTTTCAGGTAGTTTTTATTTTCAAATTTGCCGGTAGTTTTTATTTTCACATTTGCAGGTAGTTTTTATTTTCAATTTTGCAGTAGTTTTTATTTTCAATTTTGCAGTAGTTTTTATTGACAGATGTACAGTAGGTTTTATTTTCAGCTTTTCAGGCAGTTTTTATTTTCAGATTTCCAGGTAGTTTTTCTTTTCATCTTTACATGCAGTTTTTATTTTCAGATGTGCAGGCAGTTTTTATTTCCATCTTTGCAACAGCTTTTATTTTCATCTTTACAGGCAGTTTGTATTTTCAGATTTGCAGTAGCTTTTTATTTTCAGCCTCACAGTAGCTTTCATTTTCAGATGTGCAGTAGTTTTTTTTTTTCAGATGTGCAGGTAGTTTTTATTTTCAGCTTTCCAGGCAGTTTTCCTTTCCAGCCTTGCATTTGCTGCTCTTTGAGCTGCCCAGGTTAACTCTGCCTCCATCAGGGAGGGTCGTTCCCGTTCCCTCTGGTGGGGATTCATTTTGAGTCATTCAAAACCCAAAAAGCAAAGGCTGGAAGAGGAGCAGAGCTCTGCAGGAATGTGCTCAAGGGGCAGACATGGATCTGTGTGTTTGCACTCCTCCCTACCTGCCTGCACTGATAATTCTCCACTACACCCAGCCCTGTTTGCTCAGCTGCTCCCCAGCAAAAATGGTTCTGTCCCAAAGCTGAATCTGAAATCAGGTAAAAGAGTAGAGCTTGCAGTCGTGGCATCTCCACGTGGCTTTGGGGGGGCTTTTTGGGTTTTTTAATTCCCAATTATCACTGTTAATCAGAGGCATCACTTTCTCTGGCTCACTATTAAAAGTTTGCACAGTGAAAACCAAGGATTCTTTCACCTGGAGAGATGTTGGCCGAGATTTATTCCATTTGACTGTGCTTAAAGTCAGGAGTTAATTTTTAAGAAATCACCTCATTAGCTGAAGCACAGGAAAAACTCATGGACCAAGTGATGGGGGAATTGAGAATCTCCTGAGAGATTTTCTTACTGTGCTTTGGCTGAACATTTCAATCCCTGGAGAGGAGGAAGGTTAAGCAGGAGGAGCCTATTTCCAGGTGATGTTTGGGACGTTGTTCAGAGCACAAAATACACTGAAAATTAATTCCTTTCCATAGGACACAGTAAAAAGCCAATCAAACAGAGAAATTCAGCTAAAAGATGTGATATTCCTGCTGCTTGGACCAGAAAATTGGCAGGGGCACTGATGATTTCTGAAAACCAGCAGCACACTGCTGGTAAATCTTCTGGCCTGGAATAGTCCCCAGGTTACATTTCCCTCTCCCCTGTAGCTGACACTGAATTTTTACAGTCTAACACTGTCATTATCACCTCTGTGAACAGCAATTGTACACAGGGATCCCGAAATCTGAGCTCAGGACCTTTGGCTTGGTCCCGTGTCAAAAAAACCCAAAACAACCCCTCTGAACTTGAGCAGAGAACTTAAAACTCATTTCTTGTGCATTTGCATAAACATCAGTTCATTTGTATTCCATTGTGAGGCATCAATACCCACTGGGTTTTTAAAGTGCCTTTTTAAAGTGCCTATTTACATCAGAATGACAACTTGTTAAAATGTAAATGTTTTTATTAATCTTTGAGTGCGTGGGGAAGAGAAATGGACATTAAAAAAAAAAAAAGCAACCTCCAGATTTTTTATTTTTATCAGTGACCAGGAATTCTGACTGTGTCTTTTTCAAAGTGCCTTTATTTATATCAGAATAACAACTTGTTAAAATGTAAGTGTTTTTATTAACCTTTGAGTACGTGGGGGAGAGAAACAGACATTAAAAAAAAAGCAGCCTCTAGATTTTTATTTTTATCAATGAACAGGAATTCTGGCTGTGTCTACAAGAAATCTGTATCAAGGAGATTAAAGTATTAATTAGAAAGCAATTAGGCAGTCCCCAGAGAGGAGGTGCTTCACTGCTGGATTAATCGCACAAACCACAAAACTGCATTTACTGAGTCTTAATCTCTATTTACAAATTAACCACAATCAACAGGCGACCCAGAATTTAAAGTTATGGGGGAGTGTGTCTTTTTAAGCTCACTAAGACTGGGTGGGCAGCAGATTTGGGGCTTTTCCATCAGATCCTGAGGGTGTTTTCCCCTTTTTCCAGGTGATCCACTGCAGTGGCTACTTGAAGATCCGCCAGTACATGCTGGATATGTCCCTGTACGATTCCTGTTACCAAATCGTTGGCCTGGTGGCCGTGGGGCAATCTTTGCCTCCCAGTGCAATCACTGAGATCAAGCTCCACAGCAACATGTTTATGTTCAGAGCCAGTTTGGATTTAAAACTGATATTCCTCGATTCCAGGTAAGCAGCTCTTCCATCTCCAGCACTGAGAGCCTAAACTGCCGCGGTTCCCAAACTGCCGTGAAAAAATGGAGCCGTCCAAAATAGAGCTGGAACTTGGAGACTTCAAAGCTTTGCAGGCAGCTGGATAGACCAGACTTTGTCTGGAATGCCAAGAAATAAGAGCCTGTCCAATTTAACCTGGAGTTACCTGCACTTTTAGGGTCAGCTGAAAGCTTCTTGCTTGTGAGGATTGGCCACCGGAGCAGTGATAATTTTTTACCTGAAAGGACACAGATTTTATTATACAAAGCCAGCAAAAGGCATGAGGATGTACCAAACAGCCCCCAAAAAACAATTCCAAAAGTGGAATACTGAGATCAAACGGGCTGGGGTCATCCAGAAAGCTTTTGAGAGAGCAGTAGGGAAAGAGTTCTGTAATGTTTTAACCATGAAACCAACACTAACAATGGGGTTATTAGAATGAAAATGAATTCCATTGGCTACTACACATGAAAATAGGACTATGTTAAAAGAAAATTTTGGGAAAAACAGCTCAGGAAGGAGACCCCTGCCTCCACTTCAGCTGATGGAGCTTGGATGAGCACAGAAGCAGAACTGAAATTCATTTCTCTGGTTTTGGAGCAGGTACCTCGTAGGATACAATACTTTGTCCAGGTCAGTCCAGGAGACTTTGAAGGGAAAATCCCAAATACACAAAGTAATGACAAGATGATCATTCTTCAAAAATCCTTTCCTGTATGTTTTCCCCCAAACTCCCCACTTCCCTGGCGGGCTGGATTTGCAGGGAATAGATTCATGTAATGAATATGGAAGAAAAACCTCTGTATCCAAGAGAGCAGAGGTCAACCACACAAGAAGAGGCTTTTCTCCATGCTCAGCCCAGGAGACAGTGGCTCCATCAGCTGCTGGGACACAAAGAATTTGTTGTTTCTGGAACCCTTCCTCATTTTTTGGCACGCGTGGCTTCGTGCCGCGGCTCCAAAGGAGCACGAGGGGTTCAGCAACACGTCCTTGCATGTGGGGAAAAGGGAATGATGTGCCTGGGAGGAGCTGCCTGCAGACAGAAGTGTCTTCAAAGGCCACAGAACAAGCAGAGGTGTTGACAGGAGCAGGGATAGACCCAGAGCTGTTGCAGAGCTGTGTTTGCCAAGGAGCAGATGGGTGTCATCCACACACGGGACAAGCAGGGGAATTCAGCTTCACCAAAGCTTTTTGCTCTCCCAGCTGAACAAACCAAAGTGTATGTGCTCAAAACAGGGGCACATTAGGAGTCAGGAAAAACTGGTTTCAGGCTTGGTTCTGGTTTCCATACAAGGGGATGGATCTTGAGATGTAACAGCCACAGCAGACAGCACGAAAGCCATGGGAAGGAGCAGCTCAAAATCCCCTTCTAGACACCTGACACAACATAAAGCACACAGGAGTTCATTCACTGCAGTCACTGGAAGGAGAAGTCAGTCACTTCCCTCCAGAGTGAGCAGCTCACTCTGGTTTTCATGGTGCATTCATTGCCAGGGTGTTTAAAAAGACTTTGAAGAACTCAAAAGACTAGAAGTGATCACTGGGGCGAGCTCTGCTTCCTTCTGTGTCCTGTCACCTGCACAGCACAACCTGGAGTGCCCAGGCTGATGGAGGGATTGATTTGATATCAGGGAGGTAAAGAAGCTGAGTTTATTTCCAGAGTCAAGCTTTCCCAAAATCTGAGTGTCCTAGGAACTGTCAGTGATGGGTTTTTTGTCACCAGCTTCAAAGTGAGACTGCACCTTTGGGAAAACGAACCCCTGGCTCAGGTTTGTGGTGCTTTGGTTGGGTTTGGATGAGCTGTGTCTGTCCTCAGCAAAGGGGCAGGATGCAGCTGCCACCCTGCTTGCAAGTGCACTGAAGTCAGAAGGAGAATTGAAACCTGAGCAGGATCTTCTGCCAGGATTTTGTGATCCTGACCGGCTTCAGTGAGGGTTTGGGACGAGCACATGCTGCAGAGGAGAAACACAGCACCTATTCAAAGGCATTTTGATGTTGTTGTCCTTCAGAAGAATCCAAGCCCTCAACCCTCTCCAGCAGAACATCCTCAGGCTCTGTGGGGTCCACTGGGCTGGTTAGACTCAGGGTATGAGTACAGAAGATGGACAATAGTCACAAAATGTAAAAAAAAACCCACAAATCCGAATGTACATTAGCTGCAATCCCACAGTGACAGGTGTTGCTTGGGACCCCCTGTTTGTTTCTGTGGACACTCCTGTGTTCTCTCTGGTGCTGTGCAGCCTCACCAGTGGTAAAGTCCAGACCAGGCACATCCTTCTGAAGTCCAGGTTCTGACCATCCCTGCTCAGTTCATGGCATGGGGCATTTAGACAGGATTCCTTCGATCCAAACTGAAGGATGACCTCGAAGAGCACCCCTAGGATGCTCCAAATTTAATAAATATTTCAGTCCACAGGCCTGGGCTAGAGCTAGTCCCAGGTGAAACTCCTGGAATTAAAATGTGCAGATGCATCTGCTCCTGCAGAAGTAGATCCTCAGCAGGGACAATTTTGCTGTCACCCACCTGCTGAGGGACTGTGTCACTTGTTCATGTGGGCATTCCTTACTGTTCTGCCTTTTTTTAGGCAAAGAAAGCCCAGGACATCACAAACCCACCCCAACAACGCTGGGTAAACAAGCCACAGTTTGGCTGAGTGGCACACTGTCCTTTAAGGACTATTTTTTCGTCAATTAAATAAAAAAAAGTCCATTTGAAACATGAAGTTTGACTCTTCAGGTCTGACCCAATGTAAGTGACTTCTGAATTGGATTCTTTAACATCTGCAGAGATGCTGCTGTTTTGAATTCATTCCATTCTTCTACTCCTGGGATTTTCTTTTTAATTTTTTGTTTTTGAAGTCTTGCCTCAGCTTTCCTTTCCTCACCCTGTGGTCTTCACACCTCCTTGTCTTTCCACATTCTCAGCTGGAATAAGCTCCTGCTTTTTTCTCCTGTTAGGCACCAGGCTGGATTTATTCACAGGCCATGATCACATGTGGCCCAGCACACCTTCTACACTCGTAGCTTTGCAAAAGCAAATGAAAATGTGTCAGCAGCCCACAAGAGAGGTTTTATTGTTTCACGAGCAGCTCCTCGAGTGGAACTTTGTGCAAAGGATCCTGCATGGCAGTGGTGAAAGCCCAAGGTGGAAATCAGTCAAAGAGCTCTTTTTCCTGCCTGGGTGTACCAGGGAAAAGCTGCACCTTGCTTTGGCTGGGCTGAAAGGGTTTCTTTTCTTGTCAAGGTGAGGTTTCTCTTTCCAAAACCAACATTTCGTCCCGCGGCTTTTCAGGCAGTGTTTTGTTGGCACAATCAAATGTTGGGTTAATGAAACTTAATAGTCCTGGAGATTTTGTTTAGTGCAGATTTCTCCTTTTCCAGGGTTACGGAATTAACTGGATATGAGCCCCAGGATCTGATAGAAAAAACCCTCTACCACCACGTCCACGGCTGCGACGTTTTCCACCTGCGATACGCTCACCACCTGTGTGAGTACCTGGGCTGGGGCACTGGAGGGACCTGGAGCTGCTGGAGAGAGCCCAGCGGAGGCTCCAGGATGAGCAGAGGGCTGGAGCAGCTGTGCTGGCAGGAAAGGCTGGCAGAGCTGGGATTGTTGAGGCTGGACAGGAGAAGCTTTGGGCTGAGCTCAGGGTGGCCTTGCAGGGCCTGCAGGAGCCCCAGGAAGCATGGAGAGAGACAATTGCCAAGGGCTGCAGGGCCAGGAGCCAGGGAATGGCTGCCAGTGGCAGAGGGCAGGGCTGGCTGGGATCTTGGGCAGGAATTGTTCCCTGGCAGGGTGGGCAGGGGCTGCCATGGAATTGCCAGAGCAGCTGGGGCTGCCCCTGCATCCCTGGCAGTGAGGAGACTTTGAAGGGAAAATCCAAAATACACAAAGTATTGACAAGATGATCATTCTTCAAAAATCATGTTATGTTCAGAGCCAGTTTAGATTTAAAATCCCAGGTAAGCAGCTCTTTCATCTCTGGCAGTGAGAGCCTAAACTCCTAAAGGTTGGACATTGGGGCTGGGAGCACCTGGGACACTGGCAGGGGTCCCTGCCATGCCTGGGGTGGCTCTGGATAATTTTTAAGGTCCTTTAAACCCAAACCATTCTGGGATTCCATGAAATACGTTGAGTACAGTGAGAAGTTCTGCAGACAACAAGCAGTATGCTGGAAAGCAGGAAAAGTCCTTTCCAAATCTCGACTGGAGACAGATTTTCAGAAGTTCTTGGCTATCACATAAGGAAACCATTCATTGTGTAAATAAGCTGCATACTCAATATGCTGGGCTTTAGAAAAGAAAAAAAAACAACAGAAAAACACCCAAACCAACTTACCTGGCCAGTTTTATCTTTGTACTTGGGGGATCAAGGCTATTTTGAATATTTGGAATTGATTCTGGATAGTGATCTCTTGAAGGAAAAGAAAACCAAAAGAGCAAGTAAAAGAGAGGGGAAAATCTGAACTTCACTAGACTCTGTTGTTAAAACAAAAACTATGCAGCAGCTCCGCATTCCTCTGAAATATGTAAGTAATAACCATCCTGTGTTTGAAGGGAATGCAATCCCAAAAACTCCTTGGAGGGACATTCATTAGTAGCATGTGGATGAGGTTCGGAGAATGGATTGTCAGGAAAAAAATGACACATTTAATAATTTCCCATCTTCCAACAGAGTCACTAATCATATCTTCAAACATCTGGATCTGGGAAGGAGTTCATTCAGTAGCACATTAATTTGAAAAGCAAATTGAGTGAATGGCTGAACTCTGGATTTGGCTCTGTTTGCTGCAACCCATACGAGGCAAAGATGACATCCAAAAACCAATGTCAGGGAATTTTTTTTCCAGATTGCTCCTGTAGGCTGGAAGCAGCCAGAGTCAAATCCTTCTTTAAGGTTTCCTTCTTACTTAGTGTGTGCTATTCATGAGGATCTGGAATATCAAGGAGGTTGTAGCTGTGTTTGGCAAGTCCAAGGTGAAATTCCAAGTGCTGAATTCCACCGGTGGCAGGGTGTGCTACACCTGGGAAAGCAAAAGCTGATCTTTGCTGTGAGTTCAGATTTACCAAAACATTACTGAATGTTGATTTACCAAAACATTCTTGAATTGGCCCATTTTCTCTGGGCCACTGAGAACTGGAAAAAAGAATGACCAGGGCACATGGAATATCCTGTCAGGGACACCCTCTCTGTAGTGGTGACATCTACGTGTGGATATTGACCTGTTCAAAATAAACTCAGTATTTCCCACCAGACTGTTTGAAACACCCTGATCAATCAGCACAGAGATGATGCCTCCACAGCCACAATCACCTCTGGCAAACAGTTTTCCACTTTAGAGCAGCAGGGTGGATAAATCTGTGGCTGCCAGTTTGATCCATGTACGACTGGAGTGTGAAATGAAGAGACAAATCATGTTCACTGAATTACCCACCACATCCTTCCATGAGGAAAAAAAACCAACCAACCAACCCTCAGCCAAAGGGGATACTAAAAGCAGTTCTGTAGATTAAAGATAAATTACTGTAAACTTTAAAAACAGAAGAAAAATGTGAGCCATGCATAGGAATTTATGAAAGCAGATAAATCCCGAGAAGCACAAAATAATGAGTAATGCTTGGGCAGCAGAGGGAACAGTGCAGGGTCATGGTTGGAATACCAAGTAATGGGAATTATTAAACCAGATGTAAAGTGCACAAAGCCCCTCTGGGGAGCACTGTGAGAGCTCCCCCAGCATCCATCAGCAAATGTCTCAGGAACATGAACAGTGAAAGGCTGGCAGGTTTGCTGTACCATTCTATAAAGCAATCTGATGATGAAGTGTCACCTGATGCAAAAATCCAAAGAGAAACATCTTACACCTAATAAGGGTATTAAGGGGGAAAAAAATTATATAAGCAACCCTAAACTAGGATAACCATTTTCTATATTTAAGAGGAAAAAAAAAATAATCCCAAACCGAAGACCTGAAGCAGCTGAACTCAGAGTGAGGCAGCACAGAGAATAAAACAAAGGAAACAGTGAGAGGAACAAGTCAGGAGGATTAGAACAAGAACATCAAGCTAGGAGGGAAATGTAGAAGTGAATATTTGCCTAAGGTGTGCTGGCAGCAAAGAGAGTTTCCTGCTTGAAACATTTGATTGGCTTCCAGCTCCAGGGAAACACTTGTGGCGTTTGAAGCGCTGTTATTTATTTCCAGAGCCCCTTTCATGCACACAGTGTTTGCCCTGAAATGTGGCCACACAAATAAGGAGGCCCTGCCCAAGGATCCTGCATTCTAAAATACAGGACAGAGCTCCAGTACAGACAAAATATCTTTGTGCCCTCTGAGAAATCTCTCTGTTTCTCCCATTGTGAGGGGGATTTTGGGCATCCCATGTTGTTGCAACATCCCTGCTCTTTCCACAGGATCTTGAACAGGAGTCGGGTCTCTGTGGCTTGGCTCAGCCCAGCTGTGTCCTCACCAAACCCTTCTCCTGCTCCCTGGAAGTCACCCTGTGTCTTTATAGGGTTATTTTCTAGAAAAGCACAGTTCCACCATCTCTGGTGTTGGGTCTGCCTCTGCTTTGCCAGCAATTCTGGCAGAGCAGCACCAGATTTTAAAAGGTCCAAAAACCCAGTCTTGTTGGGCACTGTGCCTTGCCCAGGATCTGAGCCCATGAGATGCCATAGGGCAGCTAAAACAGGATCTGCTGAACCAAGAAATCCATTTCTTGGAGTGGTATCCCTCAGTGCAGGCTGGGAACTCCCAGCCACACGCCTGGGAGCCTGGTGGAGCCTTTTAAAGTAGCCCTGTCTGACAGCCCAGAGCCTTCTCCAGCTTCCCTGCGAAGCCAGGAGCGAGGCACAGCCCTTGGAACACCCAGTTTCAGAGGGCACAGCCAAGGGCCAGGGCTAAAGCCATGGAATCCTCCCCCTTGGATTGCAGCACAGGCCACCAAGAAGCCTGAGCCTGCACAGATTGTCTGGGTGGTGGATTTGCCTCATTCCCATTCCTGAGGTTTCCTTTTCAGCATCAAACAGAGCACAGAGCCAGATGGAAGCTGAGCTCACTCACTGTCTCAGTTACCGTCCCTTAGCCAACGTCAGACTTTCCCCAGATCGCTAAAAAAGCAGGAGACACGGAGTCCTCTCCCATCCCTGGAGATATACTGGTTAAATCCATATAATTGGGAAGGAAAGCTGAACACTGCAGCCCACAGTGGTTTTCACATCTTTTCAAACGCTGTCTTAAGTGCAGAGCTAAAACAGGGATTTAAAAAAAAAAAAAAATCAGTGAGACAGGAGGAAAGCCAAAACTATTCCCAAAGCACACGGAAGAACTTTGTTTTAGTTAGTGATCCATGACAGCATTAATTTCTCTTTTGGAAGGCTGAGTGTAGCAAAGCATTTTGAACTCGAGGAAAGTGTTCTCATTAAACCAGCACAAAGACCTAGTCCTGAAAAGCCCAGACCACATTCCAAAAGCTACCTGTTACATGGCCTGTGCTAAAATGTAAAGAGCATTTCCTGGAGGGGGACCATTTGGATTTTGGAATGAATAATCATAAAATCACAGAATGGGTTGGGATGGAGGGGATCTTGAAGATCATCTCATTCCAACCCCCTGCCATGGCAAGGACACCTTCCACTATCCCAGCTTGCTCCAAGCCCTGTCCAGCTTGGTCTTGGTCACTTCCAGGGATGTGGCACACAACCATAGAGCACCATCCATAATTATAGAACACTAAGAAATAGTAAAACTGTGGCATAGAGACAATTACTAATATTTTTAGAACAGAATCTTTTGAGTAGCCACTCCAAGACTTTCAACTTGCAGTGATAAATTGCACTTGAAAAACACAAATGTCCTTATATTTTCTCGTGGTGTTTACATACTTGCACACACACACGCACACACTCCTCATGATTTTTTTAACTGTATGTACATCTGCACATCCTGATCCTGTAAAGAATTCCATGTGGAAACGTAGGAGTGGAGGGAACAGCAGCAAGAATGAGGCAAAAAATCAAAGAGATTTGAAACCACAAACAGGAGTGGCCTGGTGACATGGAGGGTTGGTTTTTTGAGTGTCCTGCAGGATCATGGAATGTCCTGAGCTGGAAGGGACCCCCAGGATCATGGATCCAGCCCTGCCCTGCCCAGAGCCCCCACAGCCCCAGCCTGGGCACCCCTGGCAGCGCTGCCCAAACGCTCCTGGAGCTCTGGCAGCCTCGGGGCCGTGCCCATTCCCTGGGGAGCCTGGGCAGTGCCAGCACCTCTGGGGGAAGAGCCTTGCCCTCAAATCCAGCCTCAATCCCTGCTGGCCCAGCTGCAGCCGCTCTCTCAGGTCCTGTCCCTGAACCAGAAGCAGAGATTGGAGCTGCAGTTTTAGGTGCTCATTTTGTTGCCTTCTGCACACACAGGCACCTCATCTTAAAATGGAAGAAATGACACTTCCAGAAAGACCTGGCAGTTTTGTAAGAGCCTGATTTTCTCTGGGAGATTTTGGATTTGAAGGAAAGTTTAAATGGATAGGGGAGGAAGCAGCCCAGAGAGGTGGCCCAAACGCTCCAGACTTTGGGGAGACCCCACTGGGTCTTCCAGTACCACAAGAAAATGGATGAAAAGCAAGGAGATGGGTTTTTTATATGGGCAAAAAGTGACAGGACAAGGGGAATGGTTTTAAGCTGACAGAGAGCAAGTTTAGATTCCATTTCTTTCTCATATTTACATAAAGGAATTTCTGCCATTGCCCAGTTTTTTTTAACACAATTTGTGTGGCGATCTCAGTCTGTGATTCCCTGATTTAGAGTAAATAACTACAGGAGAGTAAGAAGATGGAGTTTCCCAGAGGAATGATGCAAGGCCACACAAAAGAAGAACCAGCTTCAAAGGCTGGGCATTATCTTCTAGTGAATCCTGAGATAAAGGCTTGGCACTGAACCAGAAATATTTGTGGCTGGATTAAATATTTAGAGATGCTGCACAACTCCTGTTACAGCACAACCTCCTGCCAAAACGTCCTTGCTCACAGAGGATCCAAAATAGCTCGGGGAGGATTACAGGGCTGGTGAATTTATCATATCTGATTCCCCTCTCTGTGCTTGTCTTTGTTTGGGTGCTTCACAACCAGAGTTTTTTAATTTTGCCCTTTTAAATCAACCTTCATGATAACAGAAGAAATAAAGCCACCACAGAATAAAATCCATTATAAAATATATGATAATCTGTCAAGATAAGAGAGAAGTGCTTCCAAATAATCTGGAAAAAATCTCAAAACCACAGAATCCTCAAGGTTGGAAGAGACCTTCAGGATCATGCAGTCCTTACCTCAAACCCTGTCCCCAAGGGCCACACCCAGACTCCTCTGGGACAATTCCAGCCACTCCAAACCTCCCTGGGCAGCTCATCCCAAGGCCTGACCGCTCTGCCAGGGAAATTTTCTTTCCCATTCTCCAACCTGAGCCTCCCCTGGTGCCATTTGAGGTCATTTCCTTTCCTCCTTTCAAAAGAACTGTGTCCAGCTCAAAATTCTTTTGCTGCCTTGAACTTTTCTTTTGCAGTTAGACATTTTAAAGCAATGCTTGTGAAGAAGGCGACCATAGGTGACCCAGAGAAGAAGGAAGACAAAACTTAGGCATCTTCAAGTTATATAGAAATAATAATGTGGTGTTATGAATCTACAGAAAGGGGGAGGACAGATAATTTTGCAGGGGGTTATTTAAAGTTTATTGTGAGGAAGAGGAAGGAGTGCATTAGGACATAGGTTGGACTCCAACCTCATTAATTCCATGATTCTGTGAGGGAGAAAAACAACTTACCTTGCACACAAACCTCTCCAGGGAGCGGTCATGAATCTTAAAAATGTGACATTAAAAAAATTTTTTCTTTTCCTTGCCTTCACAGTGCTGGTGAAAGGCCAAGTGACCACCAAGTACTACAGGCTGCTGTCCAAGCAGGGAGGCTGGGTGTGGGTGCAGAGCTACGCCACCATCGTGCACAACAGCCGTTCGTCACGGCCTCACTGCATAGTGAGTGTCAATTATGTCCTTACGTAAGTCCAAACACTTTGTACCATTATTTGTACCAAATTCTCTGTCCCATTATTTGTACCAAATGCTTTGTACACCATTATTTGTACCAAATTCTCTGTACACCAGTATTGGTACCAAATATTTGTACCATTATTTGTACCAAATGCTTTGTACACCATTATTGGTACCAAATTCTCTGTACACCAGTATTTGTACCAAATAATTTGTACCATTATTTGTACCAAATGCTTTGTACACCATTATTGGTACCAAATTCTCTGTCCCGTTATTTGTACCAAATACTCTGTACCATTATTTGTACCAAATTCTCTGTACACCAGTATTGGTACCAAATATTTGTACCATTATTTGTACCAAATACTCTGTACACCATTATTGGTACCAAATACTCTGTACACCAGTATTTGTACCAAATAATTTGTACCATTATTTGTACCAAATGCTTTGTACACCAGTATTGGTACCAAATACTCTGTACCATCATTTGTACCAAGTGCTTTGTACACCAGTATTTGTACCAAATACTCTCTACACCATTATTGGTACCAAATACTCTGTACACCAGTATTGGTACCAAATTCTCTGTCCCAATATTTGTATCAAATACTCTGTACACCAGTATTTTTACCAAATACTTTGTATACCTTAGGTTCCCCAAACAAATTTACAATTTACAAAACCTCTTGGCCTCTAACCTAAATACTTAACAGAATACCCTTTATCCAGTCACTCACGTGCCTCTGTTCCAGGGGTTCTTGGCTCTGACACCTCTGGACTTCCAGCAGGGTACAGAGGGTTTCTCAGATGCCTCAGTGTCCCACCTGGGCTGCCAAAATCTGGAAGAGCTGGAACAGAGGCTAGAAGGAGTTAGGGGAATAAAGGATATTCAGTGAGAGGTCATCCCCAGACAGCACCAGTGTTACAAATCAGGCTCTGTCTGGGTGGCTCCGAGGATGGAGGCCAAAGGGAGAGAGGAGCCAGTCCCAAGATCCCACTCTTTTTATATTTGGGTCCATTTGCACACAGGAGTCCCACTTGCCCTCCCTCTTCCTTCCACGTTGTTTTACTTCGAGCCTGAAGTTTGGAAAAAGTGTCCTTGAATCCCAAATCAGAGTAGGATTGTTGTGTATTCATCACCCTGTGAAAGGATCTCAGCACCCTGAACAAAAGCCACACACACCAGTGCAGAATAGAAAACCCAAAAGCCCAAGGCATCACCTGTTATTGCTAATTGAGTCCTTAATGATTAAATCCCCCCAGGTTTTCTCTGCTTGCACTGTCCAGTGACGTTCAGGGCTCACGCCTTGCAGCTTTCTCTGCTCATGTGATCCCATCCCTTCAGCTGAGAGAAAGCATTATTGTGTTAATTATAGTTTTAAATTATATTCTTTATTATTATAATTACCTTTAAATTATATTAATTGTTAATTTATCTATAATTGTATTAATTATCATCTCCTCTCTGGAGAAAAGGAGACTCAGGGGGGACTTCACTGCTCTGCACAACTCCTTGACAGGAGGGGCAGTGAGGGGGGGTCGGGCTCTGCTGACGTGTCCCAAGGGAAAGGAGGAGAGGAAAGGGCCTTAATTTTGTCAGGACAGGTTCAAATTGGAGATTAGAAGGGCTTTTTCCTTCAAAAGAGTGGTCAGGCCTTGGGATGAGCTGCCCAGGGAGGAAGTGGAGTCATTGTCTGCAGAATTATCCAGGAGGAGCCTGGATGTGGCCCTTGGGGACAGGGTTTGGGGTGATGCTGGTGGTGCTGGGTGATGGTGGGACTGGTTGAGCTTGAAGATCTCTTCCAAATTTGAGTATTCTGTGATTCTTTTGATCAAAACCAACCTTGCAGCTTGTGTGGTTTAGTTGCAAGCACACGCTGCTGACAGGGGAGGAACGCTGCTCCTTTTCCTTTCCTCAGGGCTGATTGTGAGAACCAGGGCAGAGACCAACTCCTGACTGAGCTGGAGGCAGATTAATTGAGTTCTGTCTTTCCATGATTCCAAACCACAGGGAGCCAGGGATGGCTGAGGGAAGATGATACAGCTCAGGCTCAGAGACGGGGGACACTTCATCCAAGGGTGCTTATGTGATTCCCAGTGGAATTTTTTGATAGGTTTGCGTGGGAATGAGGTCACCCCATAAGATTCTCTTCCTCCTGATATTCCCAGACTCAGTGAAAATCCTGGAAGAGTGAAAATTCAAGCTCTGTGAACGCTAACACATGTTTTTACAGGAGTTAGTTTGGATTTCCCTCTGTTTTTAATTTACTGGGCTGTTCTTTTGCAGAGATATTGAGTACAAGGAACTTCAGTTGTCACTGGACCAGGTTACCATTTCCAAGTCACAGTTTTCATGCAGAAACTCAGTACCTACCTCGCAGGAAACAAGGAAAATAGTAAAACCCAAAAGTAATAAAATGAAGGCAAAACTCAGAACAACACCTTACCCACCACAGGTAAATTTTCCAGCAATATTTAATTACCAGTTGATCTCACAAAGTGCTTGGGGCAGTGTGGAGATAATCCAGGACTGAATTTACTATAAAACAGACTATAGGATTGTCTAGTCCAGGAAATCCCTCATAAAGCAGGATAAAATTGGATCCTTTTGTTCCTTGGGGTAGAAAGCACAGGTAGCACAAACCAGCTGTGACAAGTGATGTAAAACCTTTGGGATGTGGGGTGTGTGAAGCCCTTAAACCACTACGTACTTTCTTGGCAAAAAAAGAAGAAAATCCTGTGCTTGGAATTGTGCTGTGAAAATTTGTGCTGGTGTAGATTGTGTGTCATTTACTGTAGGTGTGTGGAGTTCTTCATGTCAGCAGGAATTTGCCCATGGAAAGGGAGCTCAGGCCTTGGCAGGGGCTGCCCAGGGAGGTTTGCAGTGCCCAGCCCTGGAGGTGCCCAAGGAAGGGCTGCAGGTGGCACTCAGGGTGACAAGGTGGGCATGGGGAAAATCTGGGGTTCCATGGGCTGGGAGGGCTCCTCCAACCTTAATCCTGGGATTCTGAGCAAACTGAGCTGCCAAAATGATCCAATCAAAGCAGGTTTTTTGTTCCCATGTGAAGGCCAAGTCGTGAGGAGAGGAACTTTAAACGCATCGCTCAGTCAGCCCCTTGAGCCAGCGAGGCCCAGCTCTGGGTGCCTGTCTGACATGTTCTGCACTTCCCTAAAAAAGTGCCTGCTTTAACTCTCTTGCCCTGCTCCTTTCCCCCTCTTTCCCCCAGCAATACAGCTCGTTCCAAGCAGACAAACTGGAATGCAGCCAGGTGGGGAGCTGGCGCTCCAGCCCCGCCGCCAGCGCCGCCGCCCTTCAGGAACAGAACTTCCATTCAGAGAGCAGCGAACTCCTGTACACCCCTCCCTACAGCCTGCCCTTCTCCTACCACTATGGACACTTCCCTGTGGATTCCCATGTCTTCAGTGGCAAGAAGCAAATGCTGCCTGCAAAATTCGGGCAGGCCCAAGGGGCACCCTGCGAGGTGGCGCGGTTCTTCCTGGGCGCGCTGCAGACCAACGGCGAGTGCCAGTGGCACTACGCCAACTCCCTGGTTCCCAGCGGCCAGTCCCCCTCCAAAAACCTTCCTGAGCAGCCAGTGAACATCATCAGGCACAACCTTGCCCAGAGTTATGAAGGTGGGTGTTGCTCTGAGCCAAGAGAAAAAGCTTGGCCCTGTGGCGGCCGGGGAGGATTTGTGTTTGCGGTTTGAGAACCGGTTTGGATGCCTTGGAGTGGCTCCCTAGGACAGAGGCCAGCCAAGGTTAAGAGAATAAAGTGGGGATTTATTAAAGGCCTTCAGTAGATGCACCTTGGGCAGTCAGAAGCCTCCCAAGGTGGAAAAGGGTCACGAGTTTTTCAGACAGTTCTAAGTTTGGTCCATTTACACATCAGGGGTTAATGCTCCAATTCCAGCTTCAGCTCATGAAGTCATTTACCCCCAGCTGGCTCCCCCAAATTCACTTTTGTTTATAATTTTTGGGGCCTGAAGCTGTGGAGTGTCCTTGGATCTCAGGCCTGGAGGGATTGTTCTGTCTGACCACAATGTGAATGCAGTGACCAATGCTCTCTGTGGAGTTTGGAGCTCTTACACTAATACAGAACAGGATCTGCAAAACACAAAAGCTGAAGCCCTAAAGCATCAGTTTAAGAAATACAGAAGATCAGAGGCAGTGAAGTGTAGCAATCATTCTATTTATGGTATTCCCATGCTCCTTCTTCCCATTTCCATCAGCCCTGAATTGGGAATATTATCAAAGCTTCAGGTGAAAAAATTGCACTGAGCAGGATTTAGAGCAGCACAGTGATACCCCCTCCTTCAGTCCTGGCACAGTTCACCCTCATGTTTTTGCACTCTCAGAGTTATTTAAGTGGAATTGCTCAGGTAAGTCATGGCTGAAGTCCGACTGAAACTTCACCTCCACAATAATTTTTGGTAATTTTAACACAGAAATTAAAATAAACACCATCTACTCACATAAAAAAACTGAAGGTTGTCCTTTCTCAGCACGAAGCCACTCTGAATGTCTTTCCCTTATAGAGTAATAATTATGCTTTATTTGTTAATAATTCTGAATTTGAAAATGTCTCCCATCACCTGCATTATTTCACTGTGCAGATGATCAGGGATGGAAATTCTTTGAAGAAAGGCATTGACTTCTCTGAGGTGGAAACCTATAAGAAATAACCTTGAAAAATTATAAATCAACCAAATGTAAAGATGCTCAAAACACCCTCCAATCACAGAATCATGGAATAATTAGTGTTGGAAGGGACTTCTGGGGATCATCTGGTCCAACTCATTTATTTCCCCTGTGTTTAACCAGAACAGGGTCAATTGCAGTGGTTTTGGCAGAGATTTATCTCTCACTTCAAGCACTCCTGATCTCCCAGCTGAACCAAGCTGTGATGGGCAAGGAACAATGTTAATCAGCAAAGGCAACAAAAATATTTGGACAAACCAGACTCTGGCAATTCAGGGATGGTGTCAAGTATCTTTAACTCAATTAATAGCATTAATTACTCCCCTGACCCAGCTTCCCCTTCAAACCAAACACGACTCTGAATTTAACTGCTTTCATGAATGAGCCTCAGAAGTTCTGCTGAGATTTCAGCTGCTGATTTTAGCAAGAACAGCCTGGGCTGGCCTGGATTTCTCCCCTCTTCCCTGCTTGATTTTCAGTCACTGTGAGAATTACACAGAAACCTGTTGCAAAAATGTACAGAAAATAAAAAACACCCCCCCACTACATCCAAGTTTATTATTATTAAATTGAATACATATAAAACATACATAATTATATATTAAATAATATATTACATTTTATAGTAAACATATATAATTATATATTAACTTATATAGTATATAATGACATATTACTATATATATTATTATACATTACATAAAATTATATATAATTAGATATAAATATATATATTAGATGCATATTATATATTATTATACATATAANAAATACAGGAACCCTCCTTTCTTGCAATGGAGGAAGCAGTAGTGGAAATTTAAAATAAAAAAACGTAGGCAGCCTCCAGGCAGGCCCTTGGGTACCAGAACCAAGAATTTATTCACTTATGGTTGTAGATATCCAAGACCCAAAGGGAATATTAAAATATAAAGATATTAAAACACATTCAAAGCTGAGTTTGCTACATCAGACAAATGATGGAATCAGAAATCAAATGTGCTTCCCACAGAGGAAGAAATAATTCCTGCCTGGGCTTTTGTCCTTCACAGGATGGTTTGACCTCACCTGTGCTGGACCTCACCTCACTGACAGCAGAATTTTATTTTACTTTTGTGTGGTGAGGTTGAAAATGAGCAAGAGTGAAGCTCTTCTCACAGCCTAGAGCAGGATCAAGCCTTGGCCTCAGCTTGTGCTTCTCTAATTTGCTGCTTCCTTTGGTTGTTCCTGTGGACTGTGGGGGAAAAGGAGGAGTTTTAGAGCAAAAATAGGAAATGGTTTTGTCCTTATTCCAGAGATGTTGTGGGGGGGAAAAAAAGAAAAAGAAAAAAAACACAAACAAAAAATAAAACAAACAAAAAACCCCAAAACACCACAAAACCTTCCCCAAAACCTACATCTCTTGAGGATAAGGAAAGAAATCCTGCCTGTCTCCAGTAAATCTGAAGGAATAGGGTAAAAAACCCCAAATCCAATAAAAAACCTGCAAGAAACTGCTGCTGTTCTTCAATCTCATCCCACATCACCATTTCCTCACCAGGAGGAAAATGGAACTGCAATGCCAGCGGTTCCTGTTTCTGCTTCTGCTCCTGCTGAGGGTTTTGCTGCTGGAGTTGGGAGATGTGGGTTCTCCTTTGGGCATTTTAATGGGGATTTCATGAAAATTGGCTTGGTACAATTCATTCTCTGTAAAAACACTTTGAGTTGTGTTCTTTAGGTATCAAAAAATATGGTCAAACTCAGGCCTGGTCAGAGATCATGGCAAAAGGGCAAAGGAAAACAAAGCTTCCCCTACAGAGAGGATTTCCACCAAATTTTTACAGCCTTCTTTCCTCCTCGAGCAGACTCAGCACTGTCGCACTTTTGCTGAATTCTGAACCTTTGGACTTTTATTTTTTTTTGTTTCTCTTTTTTTTTTATACTTTTTGCATCTGATCTCCCTGAGGTCATCAAGTGCTGCTTTTTTTTTTTTTTTTTTTTTTTTTTTTTTTCCCCAGTGACTCCACTGGAGAACTGACAGCCAGGGAGCTTCAAAGCAGGGAGGATCTGCTTAGCATCATCATCTTCCATCCAAAAGGCAAAGCCAAATCTGACATCTGGCAGCCGGCTTGGATGCAAGGGCCATTCCACATCACATCCACGGCAGCATCTGCCAAAAACGCCGTGGGCCAAAGGCATTTATTTTTTTCTCCATGGAAAATAACTCCTTTTGGAGGGATCAGAGATTGGGAGGGTGATCGTGCCAAGCCATCAAAGCTCTGAAGGAGCACGTAGCAGATACAACTGCCTGCAAATCAGATGTTTCTGCTTCAGGATCTGGTTTTGAAGCTTCTTCCACTTTTTCCCAGCTGGGCCAGTCATCCATGTTATTAAAAAAAAAAATCATTTCAGTGAAGGCAACTGTGTTCTTAGTCAGAAGTTTCCTTTTTAGCCTTGAAATTGCTGCTGTGGGCACCACAGGAGCTGCTGGGCACTCAGTGGTGCTGTTGGCCCTTCTGAAGCACCTGTGTGAAGCTTTGTGCCACCAAAACTCAGGAAATGAGGAAAAAGACTGAGAAAAATCTGTGAAAAGGCTCCCCAAGTTTAGTCAGTGCCTATTGGAAGGAAGAAATGACATTTCCCAAAGGAAATTCCTGTCCTGGAGACAAAGAGGCCTGGGAGATCACTTTGTCTCATCTTTTGGAGGGAGAATAATGGAGAACAATCAGCCTTGGGTGATTTGAAATCAAAGTTCAGACCAGGACAAGCACAGCCTGAGCTTTTCACGGGCAGGGGTTGTATCAAAATCTGTTCTATCTTTGCCTTGGAGAGAAAGGGACTTTTTCTAGGGGCACAAAATGGCAGGACAAGGGAAAAATAAAAAACTGGCACAGGGCAGGGTCAGATTAGAGACTGGGAAGAAATATTTTGCCCTGGCCCAGGGTGCCCAGAGCAGCTGGGGCTGCCCCTGGATCCCTGGCAGTGCCCAAGGCCAGCTTGGACATTGGGGCTGGGAGCACCTGGGACACTGGCAGGGGTCCCTGCCATGCCTGGGGTGGGATTTGGGATCCTTTCCAACCCAAACTTTCAGTGATTCTGTGATTTACAACCTGAGGGTTCATCCCCAGCCCTGCAAGATTGGAGGTTACAGAATTAAAGGTGACAAGGCAGAGGCCAAGGGGTGCCTGTGATGCCTCAGCTTCCTCCAAGTTCTCTTGGCCTCTAAAAATGGGAAAGGACAATATTTTGTTCAGAGAGTTAAAGAAGAGCCATAAAGTGAAAATATTCCAAACTGCAAGGACAAACTCATCCCTCTTGTGGACACCTTAAACCCAAACCACCTGATCATTAAACCATATTATTTACAAGTCAGTGGCTCTCAGCATCTACATTTCTTTCACAATAAAACCACCAAATGTGGAGTTAAAATCAGAGCACTGAACTACAGCAGGGAAATTCCCAAGCTATTCTCACAAGCACGTGGCTGAACTCTCTTTGGATTTGTGATCTGAAAGGGCCATTTTCAGCAGCTGGTGAGAACTCAGCTTCCTTCAGCTTCGACTTCTTGTGGCAATATACATACAAAGAAATGGGAAAGAATGACTTGAAAGGTTATTATTTTTAGGAGGGTGAAGAAGAAATTGGAACCAGATTCCTGTTTAAATTCTGGTGTTAATTACATAGTGCAACTCCCTGTGAAATTAATGGAGCTCTGCATATTTAAAAGAAAAAAAAAAAAGGTACAATTGAGCTATTTCTGCTTCCTCTGTTATCCATGAAGGCTTTGCCAGTCTGTTACAGCACAGGGAATATTTAATTATTAATGGACATGGTTACATCAGCAACCAATAGAGGGGACCTCCAAAACTTTTAAGCTGTTGAAAAAAAAAAATTGTTAGACAAACAGAAAATCCATTCTAAAAAAGGCACTGAAGTGTCCAGGGCTTCCAGTGAACCTCACACAAAACAAGAGTTTGGGTCTGAGAAATGTGCTCAGTGTGTCATTTTGCCTTTCACATAAAACTTTGAAATGTGCCTTGGAGGAGCTGTTTAACTCACAAACTGTTCACAGGAGAGTGCAGAAAAATGACTCCCATGGCACAGGAGAAAACCAGGGGCCTTTTCTCTCACTACTCGCAGGCAGGAGTGAACAGAAAGGAAAAGCTTCAGAAGCCAAGCAGAAAATGGTAAAAATAACTCAAAATTGCTTCAAGATTTCAGTTACCATGCAGAAACTGAGGAGGAAAGTGAGACTGCCCTACATATTTTAGAGGAAAAGCCTGAATAGGCATCCTAGGTTCACACTCTTGAAATATTAAGTTTCTGGCTTCTGATTCTCTAAAAATACCAATTTTTTCTCCCCCATTCAATGTTGTAAGCTGCATTTTTATCATTATCTACCTTTACTACATGGGAATATCTTAGAAGCAGAGATCCAGCATTGCTGAAGAGGTGTTTATGTTGCTTTTCAAGAGATGTTTTTAATACCTGATGTCAGCTTTTCAAAGAGAAAAAGCAAAGTCTTTAACATGACCCAAAGAGATTTCATGGATTAGATAATGACATCTCACCTTCTAATACCTCATCTGGATATTAAACATACCCCAAATAAATACCATGAGTTACAGAATCAAGAGAATTCTGTAGAATGAAAAGATCTCTGAGATCATTGAGTTCAACCTCAGAGCTGGATGCTCTCCTTGCCAGGACAAGTGTCCAATGCACTCCCACAATGACAGGGAGAATAAATTCAGTTTATTCCGTTTATTTCTGGTTATTATGATATGATTAAAACAATTCCACTATTTTCTTCATGGAAGCATCGATAGGTACCAACATTATCCAGCTTTTAGTTGTTAAAAAAATCCTTTGATAAATCTCTGGAAGGAGCTCATTTATTAATTACCGAAAAGTTTTAAAAGTAAATAAATCCACCGTAAATTTGATGTATTTAACACGGATTTCAGTGTTCTGAGATTGCTGCCACCACCATTTATCTTGACAAGGGACAAATTAATGACAAATTAACAGCTACAAAGATAGGCATTACAGGGTTACAGGTCTCGCCATGGCAAATTACAACAAATTATGCTAAGGAAGATTTTTGATTTCAGGTTGCAGTTCCTAACAATCCTTTGGTTTAATTCCCCTGATTTAACTCTGAAAACAACCTCAGTGAGTTCTAATTACCCCAGAGGCTCGTTGTCAGTAATTAACACGTTCTCTTTCCCCTGGCAGTCCCACTGTCCAACAGGAGGTACAACCAGGACGCTCTGCCCGACGCCTTCCCCAGCTGCACGGCGCCCGTGCCGGGCAGGTACAAAGAGGATTTTTACGACTCTGGCATCATGAAACACAACAAACCAGAGCCCAGGATCCAGCCCGCAGCCCACCTCATCAAAGAGGAAAACAAGCTGGCTTTTAACAGAGACCTGCAAGAAAAAACGAGCGTCAACGAGGGCTCCTTCCCCAACTCCTTGCTGCCCAAATCCGAGTGCTGCCAGGCCAAAGCCGTGGCACAGCTGAGCCACCTCCTGCCCATGCCCTCGGTGTACGAGCAGAGCAGGAGGATTTGTGTCAAAGAGCCCAAATTTGGGCACATCAGCCACCAGCCAGGCAGCCTGGAGGAGCTGGACAGCGGCGAGAGGATGAGCGCGAAGCTGGACCACGAGGACGTGAGGCCCTCGGGCCAAGTCCCCTTCGTGCTCCTCAACTACCACCACGTGCTGGCCAAGCATGGAGCCTTCCAAAGCTCCCCCTGCACGGCCCCAGGACACCCAGGAGAAGGTTACCCCTACAGTTCTGAGGAAGTCAACACATTTCTTTACAGAAACCAAAGCCCCTCCTCGGCACCGTCTCCAGAAACCCACAAGGAATCTGCACTACCCCACTACATTGGGACCTCGGTGATCATTGCCAACGGCAGGTGACGGTAGCACAGGAGGGTTTGGAGTTTTAATTGAGGAATGATTTGCAAAAAAACAAAAGAAAAAAACAAAACCCACAACAAACAAACAAACAGCAAAAGCATGAGGAAACATTTACTGGGCAAAGCTGGAGGGCAGTGAGGGAGAAGCTGGTGAGTCCCAGGCAGGAAAATTCCCTCCATCCCCTGCCGTGCTTTGGTGTCCCAGATAAAGCTCTGGTGCCAGGGAGAAGCCAAGTTCCAGATCTTATTTTTGTTATTTTATAGTCTGCAGCAAAAGGAAACGAGAGCTGTTATATGCAGAGGTTTATAAGAAGAACATTTTTCTTTTTTTTTTTTTCCTTGACCCCTCCTTAAGGTAAACTCAAGATTTTTCTTTTTTTTAAAATCATTATCATAAAATATACATTCTAGTTTAGGGATTTTTTTTTTTTTTGACAAATTGTGTGAAACCTTGCCTCAACTCTCCACCCAAGCCCCTGACAAATGGACTTTGTCCAGAGAGTGGTGATTTTGAGCAACCACAACACAGCTGTCCTACCCAAACAGAGAAAAAAAAAAAACCAAATTATTTATTAATTACCAAGAAGTTTTAAAACTAAATAAATCAACTGTAAATTTGATTTATTTAACTCGGATTTCCATGTTCTGAGATTGCTGCCACCACCATTTATCTTGACAAGGGACAATATGACAAATTAATAGGTACAAAGATAGGCATTACAGGGTTACAGGTCTTGTCATGGCAAATTGGGACAAATTATGGAGCAGGAACTAATTCCCCACAAATAAAAAAAGGAAACTCCTAAATCCTGTGTTTCCCTGAGCATTCTGGGAGAAGCCTGTGCAGATTTTCAACCCAGCCAGTCACAAATACATCTTAATAACAGCACCAGGAATGTTTTCTTTATAGTCAAGAGAATAATGAACATTTATGCCTTATTTTGAACTTACCAGTGGAATTGTGAGCTTTGAAAGGTCCAGCTCTTAACACACTGAACTTCCTCCAGCATAAATCCTGTTGTCAGCACCGAGGTAGGGCTGGAATTCCCTGATCTGAGCACTTCACAAATCCCTAGGAGCACATTTGAAACACTCACATTCGGCCCAGCCAGCCAGGAATTGATTTTCACCCCTTTATTTTTAATTCTTCGTAGAGGATGCATCTGTGAGAGTTTAGCTGCCAACACTCAGGTGGGTTTTCAGCCATCTCCCCAAACATTATGAGTGGATAAAACAAAAAAAGGCTCCCTGAGCAATAAATGTTGCTCCAGATCCAACTCAGCTCTGTTTCTCACCCCAATTCAAGCTTAATTTAGAATTTTTCAAACTTCCTCTCATTAGGCTCTAAAGAGAACTTCACTGAAAAACTTTGAGCACCCTGGGGTAGTGGAAGGTTCCCTGCCCATGGCAGGGGTTGGAGCTGGATGGGCTTTAAAATTCTTTCCAATCCAAACCATTCCAAGATTCTTTGAAGAAAATTCTTACCTGTTTTGTGTAATATATGGAAAAAAAACCACTTGCTCATGGATTGCACCTTGTCAGAAAAATCATAATGTCAGAAAATAATAATGAAAAGAATAATGAAATCATAGTGTCAGAAAATATCATAATGTCAGAAAATGATAACAATGAAAAGAAAATAATAATGGAAAGAAATCATAATGTCAGAAAAATCTTAAATGTCAGAAAAAAATCAGTCCTAAAAATTCCATGTGCTCCATCTTTTCTAAGCAGCAATAATTCATCCCAGAATGGTCTGGCTTGGGAGGGACCTTAAAGCTCATCCAGTTCCAAGCCCCTGAAATGGGGCCTTCCCATTAAAATACAGTAATAAAGTTATCTGTGCATGAATATGTATTGCTATGAGTGCACAAAAATACTTTAAAAGCAAAGGCTTGAAAACACTTCTCAGTATTTTTTTTTCACTTCTTCCCATTAAAGGTTAACAGAGAAACCTTTACCATCAAATTCATGTCCCCTTGAAAGTGAACTTGAACACTCCCAGCTTTCCCAATTGCATGAAAAATCCATTTTGTGCTCCACAGAACAAAAAAAAAAACAACCCCAAATCAGCGATTACAAAAAAAAAATCCAAACCAGAACCAACCCAGCACAGTCACTCCCTCAGTCACCTTTTGTTTAATGCTGGAGAAGCTGGCAAAGCTCCAGAAAAGCTGCAAATGTGCATTGTAATCAAGCTGACCCCATAAATCAAAGCCAGGAGACACCAGTGGCTTTTTTCCTGAGAACCCTCCCAGCCCCTGCTCCTCATAAACGACCCCAACTCCTGAAAAGATAATTATGCCAATTATTCCTGGGTTAATTCTGTTCAATTCAATTAAACCCATGCCCTACAAAGGAGCCACTGGCATGGCTGGCATCATTAAAAAGAAACCTGATGCCCAACCCCTCCTGCTGCATTTTCTCCCTCATTAGTGGCACCGCTGCATTTGGGTGTTCCTGGAAGTCCTGCTGGCTATAAATACACAAAAATTAGGCTTTGCTTGGAAAGAAAAAAATAAAAAAAGCCATTGATATTTTTCAACTTGGTGTTTTTCCACCTTGTTATTCCCACTTCCAGGCTTTCTTCCAGCAGAGGAGGTGTTCCATCATCCTCCCCCAGGTGTTTTAGGGGAGGTGATGGCCAGGCACAGGAAATTTCCTCACGAGGCAATAATGAACCAATTATGAATTCACAGCTGATAGTGCAGGGGAAGGTGCAGAAAAGATGGCAAAAGCAAATGGGGGAAGGATTTATTTATTTTTTTTTTTCCCCCTGCCACTTCAAAATTTAAACAGCAATTCTGAGTTCCCATCTGGGAGTAAATTACATTGGGAGAAAAATGGGATTTTTTGGGTCAGTTAAATGGCAGATGTGCTCAGCACAATCATGGTGCAGAACAGGGTGCTGCCATCACAGTGGCAGTGTTCTAATAATGAAAAATGTTTTTAATTACAACAACAACAAAATGATGGCACTGGAGGGGAATGTGAATTACAAAAAATAACCTCATTTCTCTTTAGTATTTGAGCCACACCTTGGTAGTGAGACTTCACAAGATTTTGACTCTCAGGGGAGTTCAGACCTGGCAAGAAAATCATGGAAAATGGGAAAAAAAGGGAATATTATACCAAAATCATAAAAAATTTGGGTTGGGAGGGATTTAAAGATCTCATTCCAAAGCCCTGCCAGTTAGGGAATCTTCCACCAGAGCAAGGTAAAGCTGGAAAATCCCAAATTGAGATCTCCAGCTTTTGGAAGCAGTGCAATGGAAATAAAATGATAAAAGCACAGATTTGTCCCCAGGTCTCTGTGATTTGAAAAAAGTAATTTAGGGAAAATCAGCACCATAGATGCAAAACTGGGGAATTCATCACTGAAAATGCCAATGAATGGGAAATCTACCAGAATTTCTCCAAAAATCTCAAGACAGGACAGAAATTCTTTTTTTTTTTTTCCCCAGCATTTCAGTCACACTTCAAAAATGCCACAGAGGAAATGTTGTTATTCTGTTTTTTTCTTCCTGAAGGTTAGATTTTGCTTTTTTTTTTTAAAAAAAAATATGAAGCAGATAAAAGCTATTTGGCAAGTGTAGGTGAAGAAGCAGGCAACCCAACCAACCTATTCATGCTCAGAATTACATATGTATTCCCTAAAAATGTAAAGCATTTTTGCTTATTTATTATGTAAAACAAAACTGTTAAAATGTTAATAAAATCCTGTAGCCAAAGGAAAACCGAGTTGAATTCCTCTTTTTTTGATTTTTTTAAATACAAAACAAAGTATTTCACAAGGGACACTGGTGCATATTTGAAAATTTATTTCAGCTGTGACATGTTCCATAATTGACAATTAATGTGCTATAAACACACACAGATTCTTTTAAAATTTATTGTATTTTTGCCACGTTGCATTTCGAATGAAGACTCTTGAAAAATGCAAATAACACAGAATCACTGATGAGATGCTCAACACTTGACAATTCTTCCCTGCAGTTCCCTTCTCTCCATCATTTTTTGACCTCTGCTCTTTCCTGGGCCCAGATTTAATTTCTTTGGTGTCTGATCAAGGCAGCGCATCCCCACCACCACTTAGACATGCAAATATTTTTATCAAACCAGTTACTCCCAGGAACCAGCACAAATCTTTCCCATGACAGATATTTTGATGATAAGAGAGCTCCAAAGGAGCTGCAAAAAGTAATTTTTTTCAGGCTGCTGATGCAGCTGAACCAGAGGAAGCAAAGAATTTTTGCACAGTGAAGCAGCAGCATAAAGAATAAAATGCTTTAATATTATTTCCAGGTAATAGCCCTTGATTTGTTGGATATATTTAAAAAAAAAATAAAAGCTCTGAAGCCTTATAAAAGCTTTACTAGAAGCAGGATGTGCTGCCTGGGCTCTGAAATGTGAAGAACATTATTATTTTTTCAAACCTTTGGAAGCAGCTTTGTTGCTGACTGGGCACGACCCACCCCAGACTCACACACGTGCCAACACACCCTGAATTTTTCCTATCAATAAACAACCCCCACAAATGTTTTCACCATGAGAAATGTTCTACCAGAGCCCCAGCAGGGGGAAGAAAAGAAAAAAAATGAAGTCACAGGAACCTGGACATCGCAATAAATGGGTTTTTTGAAAGCACTTCATCAAGAAAATAGTTTAAGATATGAGCTCAGCCTCACAATGGAAGAGGTGTTTTACTAATCCAGACAGCTGAATGAAATGAAACATTTTCAGTGCATTATTCCTGGCCTTGGAGCTGGCTGCACCCCTCCATCCCCACATCCAGGGACACCCCACACCACATTTGTCTGTCACACACGGAGAAGAAGGAAAAACAAGGATTTTCCTGCAAAAATGCTGTGGGTGTTGTGCAAGGAAGAGTCAGACTCTTGTACTTCCCATCTACCTGAGAGTGGCAGGCACTTCTCCAAGGACTCATCTTCATCCAGCTGCTCCTTGTCCCATGGGATTTCTCCTTGACTTTGGTTCTTCCCAAGGGAAAGCAGCAAATCCTTCATCCAAATCCAGGCTGGAAGGCTGAGCCACCAGGAGAGGCCACTGGAAAGGCAAAGTGGCTCCCACAGCACTCCCTGTTTGGGCAGCTCTCCCTTGTGGCAAGGCAATTCCACTCCAAGTTTCTTCCCAAGGCAAAAAAATTTTGGGAATAATGTGAAAATTCCAAGTGAGAACTGAACCAGCTCATCATTAAAGCAGCTGCAAAAGGACCAACAGCAACCAGGAAATGTTGCAGCATTTTGCTGTTAAAAAAATCCCTCTGCTGCTGCTCAGCCATTGAAGCTCATCCTGCCCTTCCAAAATCCCCATATTTTATCCTTTTCCCCATTTTTTTTTGTCCCTGGCGAAGGGAGAAGGAAGTTTTAAGGAAGTTTTAAGGAAGCCACTCAAGCCCCAGCCTGAGGCATGACCTGGGTGTTCAATCCCTCCAGGCACTTCCCAATCTGTGTGAAACATGAACAAAACCCAAGAGCTGCTTCCTGCAGGCAAATCCCAAAGCTGAGACAGTTTTAGCTACAAATTCTGGGTTAAGGTGAAGTTCTGTAAAACTCTGTGCCTGTAAAAGCAGCACCAGAGCTCTGCTTTCCTGCAGCAGCACAGTTTGCTCCTGAAGGAAAAGGCAGAAAACAAATGAGGATGCAGCAGGAAGATGTGAGGGTGCCATGTGCACACCCATTTTTTATAGATCTATATATAAATTTATGGGTTCTTCTTTTTATTGAAGCTTTATAAAGCCAGACTCGAGTTTCAGTTGATTGCAACACGCATTAAAATTGAATTTTGATATCAAAGGGAGCTGCCAAACGTTCTCAGCCTGAAGCAGCTTTGAAAGCATCTGGTGGGAAAAAGCTAAACTTGGTGTATCATTTTAATTATGGTAATTAACAGCTCTGTGTGTGCAGCTCTGGGAGATGCTGGTGTGCAGCCTTATGTGATCTGGATCATGGGTGAAACAAAAAACCCAGCAGGGTCTGGACAATCAAGACAAATCTTCTGTGAGATGGAGCAGAAAATCCTACATTTAACAGGGACAATTTAATTTCTAGTCTTGCTGCCAAACCACCTAAACCCTAATATGTGAGGATTGGTCAAAATTACCATTACAGATGAGTTTCCTGGTTTTAAGACTTGGCTTTGGAGCTGAAACAATCTCAAATGTTTGGATTGTTAATGAGGTGAACTTTAACCTAAAAAACCCATTTCTGGCTAGCACACGGTAGTTTCCTTTCTGGAAACCAATCTGGCTGATCCCCCATGAAAACAAAAAAAAAAAAAAAAGAAATTAAGGTGGCCTCAACACACCTGGGACAAACTTGGTTGGCACAGAATTGTTTGGGGGCCTGTGGTGGCCAAGACCCCTTGGGAGAAAAGTCCTACCAAGCTCCCACTTGGTGCTGCTCCAGGAGAATTCCCAGGCTGTTCCCCCCAACCTGGAAATGGGCAGGCAGCCCCAAAAATGAGCTGCTTTCAGGTCAGCAGGTGTTAAAACTCTTGGTTTTAGTGCTTAGCAGCAAAACCAGACACTGGCTTGGGAGAGGGGGTGACAACAGAGCTGTGGAGGAGAATTTGGACAAGGGGGGAACAGTGTGATTTCTCCTTTTCACTGGAGCAGTTGTTTGCAGCTGGGAATTTGATTTATTCCCTCAGCTTTATTGAGATGATGATATAATTACCACCAAATTCTAAATTAATTAGAGGTTCCATCCCCTGAGATGGGATTCTGCAATAACCTGGGTGTGACACTACTCCAGTGGGTTTTAATTCCAGGGGCTGAAACCTCTTGGAAAACCATGATTTAAAGGACAGGTGAGATGCTTTACTCAGATCCAAGTGACTGAGGAGAGCAGAGTGCAAATCACTTGGATAACCAAGCACAGCTCCTAAGTGCTGATGGAACACCCTCCCAAAAAACCCAAGGCAGCCATTAAGAGTTGCAGACCTGAGATCAAAGCACAGTCAATTATTGTAGAGGTCTACACAGAGAAGAACCAAACCAGCAAGGATCTTCAGTCAGACCTAGAATTAAGCACAGTGGTGATCTCAGCCATTCAGGAATATGTGATGTTCCAGCTGGTTTTAGTGCAGGCAACACAGAAAAACAGAATTTAGTTTAAAAAACACACAAAGTAAAAAAGTAAATACTGTCCTGCACTGTGCTAAATCACACAGAAATAAAAGAAATACTGAGCCACTTCAGTCTCTCCAGTACAGGGTAAATGAAGAGAAAGCTCTGTTCACCACAAATATTCCTTTGCAAGCAGACTCCTTGCAAAGAACAGAGCCTCATGAAGAATGGCAACAGAGGTGTGTTTTAAAGTTAATGAAAAAAATAAAGGCCTTCAGCTGTGAGACCACCACCTCTCTTCAGCTGCCAAAGTTACCCAAGGCAAACTCAAAGCAGGAAATCAGAAGGGAAAAAAAAAAAAAAATCAAACTTTCTTTTACCACCTGGGCTGTCAGTGCTTGGGGACAATGAGGTTGCTCAGCATGTCGAAGGAGTTGCCATCAGGGTGCACAGACTCCACGCCCTTGCCCTCCTGGTGCACCTGGAGGAATCCAAAATCATCGATGCCAACGATCCAGGCCCGCGGGCCCTCCTCGTGCCAGAGCCGCACCTGCTTCCCGCTGCAACACAGGGAATCCTGTCAGCACCTCATGGGCACTGAGCACTTCAAACCCATGCCTTAGGGCTTCAGCTTTTGTGTTTTGCAGATCCTGTTCTGTATTAGTGTAAGAACTCCAAACTCCACAGAGAGCGTTGGTCACTGCCTTCACATTGTGGTCAGACAGAACAATCCCTCCAGGCCTGAGATCCAAGGACACTCCACAGCCTCAGGCCCCAAAAATTATAAACAAAAGTGAATTTGGGGGAGCCAGCTGGGGGTAAATGACTTCATGAGCTGAAGCTGGAATTGGAGCATTAACCCCTGATGTGTAAATGGACCAAACTTAGAACTGTCTGAAAAACTCGTGACCCTTTTCCACCTTGGGAGGCTTCTGACTGCCCAAGGTGCATCTACTGAAGGCCTTTAATAAATCCCCACTTTATTCTCTTAACCTTGGCTGGCCTCTGTCCTAGGGAGCCACTCCAAGGCATCAAAACCACCTCAGAGGACTCATCAAAATCATTAAATGGATCATGGAATGGTTTGGGTTGGGAAGGACCTTAATGATCATTCCATTCCAACCCCAACACCTTCCATTGTCTCAGGCTGCTCCAAGCCCCAGTGTCCAACCTGGCCTTGGCCACTCCAGGGATGGGGCACCCACAGCTGCTCTGTGCCAGGGCCTCCCCACCCTCACAGGAAAGGCTTCACCCTCTGACAGAATATTTTATTTCCCACTTCACTGGTTCTTTACACAGAATGACTTTCAGCAGCATTTTCCACCTGCTTTAATTTCCTTTTGTGGAACGAATGGAGTTGGAGTCAATCCAAGCAATCTCTTGTTTTTCCCCCCTAAAAGTTCAGGATCTCAAACCAAATCATTCCCAATTCCCTTTGTTTGGAGATGATACATGTGAAATACCTGGAAGCATTCTTTAGCTCATGCTAGTCACTGATTTATTATGTGCTGCTTTAACTCCCCCTTAAAAATGTGCATCCTGCTTGGGAACCTATTTTAAACTATTCACTCATTTTAAAGGGAATTCCCTGGAAAAAGACACAATATCCATGACTTCTTCCACCAATTTTGTTAAAAGAAACTTTGAGAAGAAGAAAATTCTTACCTGTGTACCCAATACTTGTAGTACTGGGGAAGAACTCCATTGGGCCCTTTCTCCTGAAAAATCTCGATGAGCCTCTCCAGCACAGTCACAGTCCTTGCAATGAGACAGTCTGCACTCAGAGGCTTCAGCTCTGTCCCCTCTTCCCTGTTAAACTTTGCAATGAGGTCATTGATGCAGATGGTGGGGTTGCTGTTATTCACATTAAATCCAAAGCCTGCAGAAGACAAAGAGGGGGACACAATCAAAGAGACAAACTCTTTGTTACCACCACAGCCAGCACCTAATTCACCTGCTCCACACAATTATCCCTCAGGGCTGGCTTCTTTCAGTCTCTTACACCTTTGAATCTTCTTACTCCTGGAATTACAGCTCAGGTTTTGCTCCTTGCACTCAAATTGCCTCCTCAGAATTAGAGGCAAATCCAGCACAGCCTTTCAACCACTCCCCATCCCATTAGTGCGGGCTGGGAGAGGATAAACTGCACCTTGGTTCCAAACCTATGCATGTGAGACATTCCTCTGCTCCCTGGAAGCTGCCAGGTCCTCAGCCCACTCAGAGAACGACTGATCCTACCCTAAGATGGAGTTTTATCTCCCAGTCTAAAATTTAGCTCAGAGATCTCTCTGTTTACTGCAGTGAGCTGCGTGCCCTTTCCAAAAATCCACACTTTTCACTCAGCTGATAAGCCTTGTTTGGCTTGCTTGAGAAAGCCCAGAAGATTTGATTTTAACTCTGTAAGACTCCAGTTTGCCTAATCTATCTCACCACAGCATATCCTTTAGAAGCCTCTTGCCTCTTGCTGAGATTTCTCCAGCTGGAATTCCCAAATTCTGAGTTGGCAGAATGCCTCCCTTGTTCAAATATGGCTCTTGGGGCCTTTTCTGCAGCCTGCTGAAACAGGCTTCGAGGGATGTAAAGAAATATATTGTATTACCTGTTTATTTTTTTTCTCCTAATAATTTGGTTGGGGTTTTGTTTTTTTTTTGTTTCTTCAGACATTTGGGATAAAATCCTTTCTGTGTCAATCAGGTTTGGACATGATGCAGCTCCATCTGCGAGGAGTTGAGGGTGTCTTGATTTGGAAATTTGCTATTAATAATTAATAATTTGTATTAACTTGGAGGAGAAGGATCTCTTCAGAGAAAAGGAGTTTTTGATTTTTAACAAGTCAGGGAGCTCACACAAACAAGGCACACCAGTGATCCCAGCACACCAGTCCTGTGGAAATGAGCTGAAATGGGTTACTGGAAAGAGATAAAGGAAAATGAACTGGAAAATGCAACGAGCTGTGCCAGCAAATCCCAAGTCAGCCATTTGCACTCCTATGCAGAGTGAGGGAAGAGAAACACCCTGGCCACTAAGGGGATCACAGGGCCTTGGGGTCCATCAGGATCACTGCTCAGCAATCCCAAAAGTGGGACACAACAGCCACCCTGGGACGAGGAGCTCAGCCCCAAGGCCTGGGAATGAACGCGGCAAAGGGGAAAAGCAGCCAGGAAACCTGAGAACCACGAGGTGCTCAGGGCTCTGGGGGCATCTCTGCAGTGTCCATGAGAGAAGTGAGCACTCAGCAGTGTCCCTGCAGTGCTGATGTGGCTGATGGATGTTCCAGTGGTGGATCCATGAGGATCTGGACGTGCCTGAGCAGAGGCAGAGCAGCGTTTGCAGGTCACGCTCGCTGGCTGTCCCCTGCATTCCACTGGTGCTTGGCTCCTCCGCCTGCTCCGAGTCTGGCCCTCACATTAATGGTGAATATTCTTCTCAGAACTCCTCCTCCACAAGTCCCAACACCGGAAAGTTCTTCAATTTTAAATTTCAGATTGGAAATAAAAGGCTTTTTGGTTGTTTCTTTTCCAAACTCTGTTTAAAAGTCTCAGCGTGAAGCGTGTCATCTGCAAGGTCTGAGCAGGGAAAACACAGGTTTGTCTTTGGTCTTATTCTCCTGAGCTCCTTCTTCCTGGAGCAGTGAAGCCACAGAGATGATCTCTCATTTTCATCACTATCCTCATTTATGGGAGACTCTTGGGAATGCCATGGGAAAGAGTTCAGTGCCTGGACGTGGCACTCAGAGCTCTGGGCTGGGGACAGGGTGGGGACTGAGCACAGCTTGGGCTGGGAGGGCTTTTCAAACCTCAGGGATCCTGGGATTCTGTCTAGGAAAAGATCCTGCATGACTGTGGAAAAGGGGTGATGGATCTGACACACTTTTCCTGTTGGGGAAGTTGAACCCCATCATTCCCACTGATACAAAAACTTAAATGTCATGAGGGCTCTCTACGACTCCCAGTGAAATGGCCCTGGAATGATGGAAAAGGTCCTTGGATTCATATGGAGGAAGGAAGTTCCAATTTTAAAAGCTCCCACGTGAAGACAGACTGATGAAAAAGGACATTTATCTATACCTCAGACTTACCAGGTGACTCCTATGGATATCAGAGAGAATGGGTACAGAAAATCTCCAGCTGAATTGGAAAATTTTGATGTTTAGGGCAAGAATCAAAATGTCCAAACCAAATATGCCAAGTGCTTAAGAGACACTTGATATAATGAACTATTTCTGGATGTATTTCTGCTTTCCTTGTGTTAACCAGGCTGTAGGAAAACATGGAAGCTGCAAATGGTTGATGGGGCACAGAGAGATTTCTTTTGGTGCAATTTCCATTCTGTTCCTGTCGATTATTTACAAAATGAAGGCATAAAACTGAAGAGAAAATGTTAAGTCTGGGCATGCTTCACAGAAGGAGGAGAATTTTTCAACTCTTTTCTTGCTTACACCTCTAAAATCACAGAATTCTGACAGGAACAACATCATGACTGCTCCATCTTTGCAGGATACCTTACTTTGAATGTGCTACTTTCAGATATCAATCTTTTTTTTTACCCTTTTACACTTGATAAGGAATTTTCTTTCCATTTTTAGACACAGCAGAGACAATTACTTTTGGAACCAGAATCTGGCAGATTTCTAAGCAAAACGGGGATGCTGCTGATTAAGGGAAAAAACTTCATTATCAAATACAAGGATAATTATCAAACAAGAGATAATAAAAACATCTCAGTAATTAAAAAATGAAAACATTACTCTGTGTATGGAGCTCTTCTTATGATTTTAAAGGCATGTTCTTCATTTAACTATCTGTCATGTGACAAAAAATACCTAAGTTGGAAAAAAAGGATGGAGTTTTCAGTATATTCCACTGGTTTTGCAATAAATCAAGGAGGACAATTACCCTCTCCCAAATAATGCTCTTACTTTGAAACTCTACTACACCAATCCAGATGCTTGCATTTGTTTTACTTGTCAAGCATATGGAATTATTAAGAAGAATGAAAACATTTACTTTTTGTGCTTCCTCTGGATTTAACATTGTGCTTTATTTCCTTATGCCTGCTGTCATTATTTGTTCTCATCATTTTCATTTTTACTGATATAGACAGTGATAACAAAATCAAGAAAAGAGCAGCACAGAAAAGCTCCAAAATAGAAATTTACCAATGAGAATATGAAATGTTGTTTCAATGAGTGTTGAGTTTACCAGAACTCCACCAAGCTTCATCAGATCACTGTAGTAAATATCATTTGGCCACTTCAGTCGCAGCTCAATGTCCTGAAGAAACAAAACCAGACATTTACAGACATTTATGGCTCAGTCATCACTCTACAGTCTGTAGAGAATCCTAAAATGGTTTGGGTTGGAAGGGACCTTAAAACTCATCCAGAGCCATCCCAGGCATGGCAGGGACCCCTGCCAGTGTCCCAGGTGCTCCCAGCCCCAATGTCCAAGCTGGCCTTGGGCACTGCCAGGGATGCAGGGGCAGCCCCAGCTGCTCTGGCAATTCCATGGCAGCCCCTGCCCACCCTGCCAGGGAACAATTCCTGCCCAAGATCCCAGCCAGCCCTGCCCTCTGCCACTGGCAGCCATTCCCTGGCTCCTGGCCCTGCAGCCCTTGGCAATTGTCTCTCTCCATGCTTCCTGGGGCTCCTGCAGGCCCTGCAAGGCCACCCTGAGCTCAGCCCAAAGCTTCTCCTGTCCAGCCTCAACAATCCCAGCTCTGCCAGCCTTTCCTGCCAGCACAGCTGCTCCAGCCCTCTGCTCATCCTGGAGCCTCCTCTGGGCTCTCTCCAGCAGCTCCAGCTCCTCCCTGGGCTGCTCCCAGGGCTGGGGTCTCACCTGAGGGGCTCAGGGGGAGAATTTTCTCTCCCTCTCTGCCACCTTCAATGTGCTGCTGTCAGCTGCTGCCCGTAACCAGAATCTCCTGAAGGGCTCCACAAGTGCTACTGAAATTGTAACCCTGCCTGAGGAACCCGGCAGGAACCAGCCATGGAGACATCCTGAATTTCAGAAAGGAAATTCAGCAGGCAGGAGAAATCCCAGTTCCCAACCACATAAAAACTGCAGAAATGTCCTAAAGCTCTCCCTGCTCTCGGCAGCGCCATGGGGCTGGGAACACAAACTGAGTTGTGTGACAACGCCCCAGCCCCACAGAGCAGCTTTTGTTGAAACCACAGGGCTGAGCTGAACTTTGCACTGGCTACTTGAACAGAAAAAAGAAAGCAAAATGTGCTTCCTGCAGTTTGAAACAGTGCCCATGACTGCTGCATCCCCGGGGGCAAATTAGGGGAGGTGCTCCAGGCCTACAAGAGTCGCATTCCCTCCTATTGTAGGGGATGAAATCCCTTTACAGGATGTGTGAAAGCTGCACCTGGGTCCGTGTCTACTTTCCTGACAGATTTAAAGGCCAGGGAGGAGTCCATGACACATCCACTGGCAGGAAATACTACCTGATTTTGCTATCAAAGTGTTCTGAGGGAAAGTATCACCAACTCATATTCCTTATGGAAAAGAACTTGGCTCTTCGCACTGGGGAAAGGTTTATAGGAGACTCTGGAGACATGGGAGGTATGACACAGTGAAATGGTGCTCTCAGGGGTAAAAGGGCTTCCAGAGGGGAAACACACACCTGTAGGACCCCAGACAGTAGCTCTGTGACTGAAGTGACAACAAGCAGCAAGAACAACTGAGGCAGCTGGGTGTTCTCATGACTTTGCCACTGAGTGGATTCTCCAGGTCCCACAAAATGCCACAAAATACACTGGAAATGGAGCATGTTCTAGTGTTCCCTCATAAGAGAGACTCTGCTCTGCTCAGAATGGGAGAGCAAAGCATCCTCTTGATTTAAAGCCCATTTGCATCCTCAGCATTAACATCTGACAAGGGAATTCCAACTGAGCCCTCAGATCTGCTCTGGGAGGACCCACAACAAAGGCCTTGGCTGCTCCTGGTTCAGCAGAGCCAGGAATTGTGGCCACCCTAAAAACCATCAATGACTGGGTGATAAACAGAGACCTTCTGGAACCAGCCCAGAGGAGGCTCCAGGATGAGCAGAGGGCTGGAGCAGCTGTGCTGGCAGGAAAGGCTGGCAGAGCTGGGATTGTTGAGGCTGGACAGGAGAAGCTTTGGGCTGAGCTCAGGGTGGCCTTGCAGGGCCTGCAGGAGCCCCAGGAAGCATGGAGAGAGACAATTGCCAAGGGCTGCAGGGCCAGGAGCCAGGGAATGGCTGCCAGTGGCAGAGGGCAGGGCTGGCTGGGATCTTGGGCAGGAATTGTTCCCTGGCAGGGTGGGCAGGGGCTGCCATGGAATTGCCAGAGCAGCTGGGGCTGCCCCTGCATCCCTGGCAGTGCCCAAGGCCAGCTTGGACATTGGGGCTGGCAGCACCTGGGACACTGGCAGGGGTCCCTGCCATGGCAGGGCAGGGAATGATCCCTTCCCGATCCGTTCCAGCCCAAACCACGATTCCATGAGTCTGGAGATTATCCCTTTGTTTGTGGCTGCTGCAGCTGGCATGATATGGACAAAAAGAAAAAGCCTTGCAGAACTTGAGTGTAAAGGGGAAATTCAAGCACTCAGTTTTTGATAAATTTTTGAATTTTCTTGCTGTAACACATTTGGGTCTAGACCCTTAACTCTGTTTTGCCCCTCTGCCAAGCGCTGATGTCTTCTCAGGTTCAGCAGATCTGCCCTGGTCACAGAAAGCTCTTTCCTCTCCAAATGCTCAGTACAACACACATATTACAGATCCACATTTTTTACATCAGTATTTGGTGGTTTGCTCACCTTTTTCCTCTTGTATGGAATAAAATTTAAAAATGCCACAGTCCATCAGGGCAGGCACACAGAAGCAAAACCACCTCCATTCATAAATCAGCTCCTTCCCCAGTCATCCCTGTATTTTATAAAACTAACTCTTGTCCCTTCATTTTCAAGTGGTCAAATTATCCACTCCAGCCAAATATTTTATATTGCAAATTTTAGCCTGAAGCATTTTGTTTTTCCAGTCAGGTTATGAAGCACTGAATTTAGAAGGTTTTAATAGAAAGCCTGACAGACCCTAAACTCCAGCAAAGCTACTGGGTGCCACTATAATAAAGTTCATGTGTAAATGTGTATAAGTCATTGATTTTCTGTAATATAGGAAACATATGCTTCAGTTAACTACTTCTGTAAAATACCAAAGTTTTATAGTTAGCAAATATTAGGAAATGGTAACATTAAAAAGGAGATATATGAGGTGATAAAGAAGACTGGTTCTTCATTTTAATACTGATGACAGGACACTTGATTCTCTCCTGAGAGCAATTTTCCTCAGTTCTTGCCTTAGAAATCAGTTTTCAACCTTAAACAAGGGTTGGAAAATTCCTTTAAAAGGGATAAAGTGACCACTGAAACAGCACCAACAAAAAAGCAGAAAAGGATTTGTCAGTTTTATTCATTTTTCCCTGCTCCTTATTCTCCTTCAAAATCAAACCAAATCAACTGCTGGGCAAACAAAACTGACTTTTTCTTTACTGCAGAGGATTGAAGCTTAAGTTTCCTAAGATTAAGAGTGAAATGAGTGTAGAGCATTTGATCAGCTCAGTAAAAGAATATTCACCCTATGGATATTGGATTTGTTCAAACCTATCAATAATCAAATATCAGGAAGGTTAAGTTTAGGTTCTTCTTAGTGCTGAAGAACTGAATTATGCATTCAGCCACTCTACACAGTAAAGACACAGCTAAAACCTGAATTTCATGGAAAAGGAACCAGGATTTTTGAGATGAATTAGAGGGACATACCTCATATCCTGGTATGGATCTGACTGCCTCTACCACTGCCAAGGACACCAGGTGCTGGATAAAAGGAATTCTCTGGCCCAGGTTGGAATGCAGAGGGATGGAGATGTGCAGAGTGGACAGGGCACAGCCCAAGGGACTGAGCCAAACGTTTCCACCACGACCTGGGCAGGGAGAGGAAAAAGGGTAAATTCAACTCAAGGAAAGAATATTTATAAAAATGATCACTTTGTGAATGTAGGTAACAACTAAAGAGAAAGTTTGAAAGGTTACCATCCAGGAATGTACCTTTAATGGAGTTTCCAAACTAATTTTGAAAGAGAAAGGGTTAAAGTGCAAAACTTTTTCTTTAAAAAAAAAAATGGATTTTTTTTTCATATTCCAATCCCTCCAAGTGTTCAAGGCCAGGTTGGAAGGGGCTCTGAGCAGCCTGGTTTTGTGGAAGGTGTAGCAGGGGGTAGAACAAGATGATCTTTAAGGTCCCTTCCAAGTCAGGCCACTCTATAATTCTCTAATCTTATAATTCTCTTCTGAGGTACAAGCTGCTGCCCAATTTCCCAGCATGTCCTAAATCCCCCGATTCCAGGATTTTTCCTGATCTCTGCTAACAGACACATTGCAAAAGACCTTGCTTTGTTCAAGTAGAGCAGCATTTGTGAAGATGCTCTGCGTGCACCCAGAAATTCACCCAAACTCTGAACCCTCCTGCACTGAAAGCCAGGGAATCATCTTTTCATGGACTTGTGCTCAGAAAAGCTTCTTAGGCCACACACTCTGTTCTTCCAGGAGAATAAATGTGGCTTTTAAGGAAGTGCCAGCATTTTTCTGGGCAAGAACCACGACTTGCTTACATTAATCTGCTCAGGCAGGTCCTGCAGACTCCAGCTCAGAGCAAGTCAAGCCCCCAGTCCTGTTCCAGTGAACCCAGTTTCAGTTTTAATTTGGAGCTCTGACTTGTGTTACACTGAGTGTAGTGACGGCAGTTTTTTGTGACTGGCAAAAACTTTTCTGGCAGGAACCAGGAGACCACTAAATCATTTCTGCAAAAGCCACCAAACACCCTGAAAATGTTTACTTTGGTCTCTTATTAACTTCTGGGTTTTCAGTTTGACTCCACAGTTTGAGCGGGAGGAGAAGAGGACAGGCTTATTTTATGGATTGTAGTATCAAAAATGCTCATAATGCATCTTAAAATGTCCTGTTTTGTGCATTTAATACACTTTTATTAGTAAAATAAGGAAATTTGCTCACCTTTCCCTTGTGTTTGTTGAACAGCCACTGCTATTAAACCCATCTCCTCAGGCAACTCGAACATTAACCTGCCAATTAGGGAAAAAAACCAAAAAACCTCACATGCTTATCAGATGCAACACTAAGCTACATTCATGAAAATCGAGGCTTAAAGATCAGGTAATATTTTATGTTAACGTTGCACCACCGTTTTTTCAGTTAACATTTAGTCCTGGTGCAGACCCATTAAAATATTTAAAAATGATGGGCTGAAAAACGATAATGTAAAACATTATTTTATCTGTTAGGCTGAAACAAGTCAGAGGCATAGCTCATTTAAAGTTCTGATAACACAGGTTTTGTATTTCTTCACTTTTTCCTCAAGTGCTCATTTTTCTGGTGTCTCTATCTTCAGCAAGTGACAACCAGCAATTCTAAACATTTGTTTCTACTTACAGCGAATTTTTGTTCGTACTACAAAATATAAGAGCAGCAGTTTCTGATTATTAAGTAAACCAATATGGTGGCAATAAAGCAGTTTAAAAGATACACTATCCCCTGAGAACTAATTATGATTTAACTACAGTAAATAAATCTACACCTTCTGAGAGCTCTAGAGAACACTGGCTTATTTTAGGCTTGTGTTCTGCTTTTAAAATAGTTTCACTTAAAAGAATACTAACTTTCCTCTGGGGATAAGTAGAAAGTGCATTTTTAACACCACCAAATGAGTCAATGAGGAGAGGAGAGGAGAGGAGAGGAGAGGAGAAAAGAAAANAGAAAAGAAAAGAAAAGAAAAGAAAAAAGAAAAAAGGAGACCCTACTGTAAGAACTTTGTTCAAGCCACTTTTAAACAGATCTGAACTGCACCACGATCCTCCTCCATTTCACGTTTTCAGGAAGAGTTATTGAAGAGATAAAACATATTCAAGATGTTGCCTGTGAGGTAAGCCCAAAGAGGGATCTCTGGCCCCATAGACACAGATCTGCTTCCCCCATGGGCACAAACACGATGTTGTTCATTCCTACAAAGGCAATCTTGTCTCAGGGCTGAGGGCAGCCCAACCCAGAGCAAAAGGTACCATTCACAATGATTTTCCCTGGATTTCAGATGGGTTTGGGAGCTGTTTCAAGCTCTGCAATTGAGGAAGTGCATGAGCAGCTGTGAGTGTCCCACAGACACAATGTCTTTGTGCTGGTGACAAGATGAGGAATCATTCACTGCTCCTGCTCCACACACTGATAAATGGGAAATCAGCAACTCCTGGTGCTGTGGCAACACCAAAACGCAAGAAACCCAGAGATTTCAGAGTATCTCTCAAATGCCTAATTCAATTTAGGCTGGATGTTAGGAAGATAATTTTTATTGAAAGAGTGATACTGGAATTGTCTGCCCAGGGAGGGGGTGGA
>VWYI01047920.1:0-55000 GCA_013399455.1 Anthoscopus minutus
TTTTCCATGGAAACTTGCGTAGCTGCAGTTCTTAGTCGTGCTGCATATAATCAGTACACTGAAACAATTTAAATGAGAGCTGCGTTTCAGAACGATGTCATACAAACTACAAAAACTGAGGATGCTTTTCATCTGTCATTGGGCATTTTAGGGAAGTTAATTTCCGTTTTTGTGCGAGAACAGTGAAATAAAGTCCTCATGCTTTTAAGGCAGTGGGAAAAAATTTCCTGATTATGTGTAGCATATTCTTCAGCTGGAAGAAAGTAACTGCTTGCAAGGTAGAGGTGCTGCTCTGCTTAGTTCATCTTCTTGGTCCAAGCTTTCTGAAAAGATAATGAAAATGTAAGCACCATGAACCTGTAATTCAGATCTGTGACATATCATATTGATGAGAAAACACAGAATTTGGGAAACCATTTTCTCTGAAATCCTCATACTAATCAGGTAATTAATACAACTATTATGTATTTTAAAATCTATGCAAAATTTGATTCATGAAAGAAAAATTAAAACCCCTAAAATACTGCAGAGTCGTACATTAAAATCTATTAAACTGATTTTCTTTTGAAGTCTATATTAATATTTTGAGGGGTTTTTCACTGATAATATTTGGGATGGGGTTTTCAATGGAATAATAAAAAGAACCATGAAAACACAAAGCATATATTGTGAAAGTTTAACCAGCTAAAGGAAATTTTACAACATTCAATTTTTTATATACTAGAAAAACAGAAATTGTAAGTGAATAGATAATAACCAGATAATTCAAATTATTTGTAAACTTTTCTATCTGTATTACATATGTAGTTTGTGTGTAAAGTTAATTGCTTTCCTCATTACTTGTGAACAAGAAAGCAATGAGTAAAAATCACCTAAGGAACTTTGTTCCTATTTATACTTAAGCTGTCAAGTATCATGCATAATGCAACAGTGTACCAACTAGCAACACACTCACAGAAGACTATTTAAGTTTGTTTTCTTATGGACACAAGAAGATGATTTTAAAGCATCCTTAAGAAGATTGTCCTTGATTTTACATTATCCTGGGTGGGTGTTTCAATTTCTTCCATTTACTATCACGCTCGCTGGGGAAAAAATATCCTAGTGTCTGCTTAATAGTGATGGAATTTTCTACATGAAGATGTAAGGAGGAATTAGGTTTTACCCCATAATTATATATTAAATCAGTGTTAAAATACAGTTGTAATCAAATCCTTTCATATCCCAAGGCCGCACATTTGATACAGTACATTGGAAGGTCAGAATACTTAGCTGAGTATACACCCCTTGAGACTCAACAGATGTACAGATACGTGGCCTAATCCCAAAAATGCATTCATAAGTCTGGAAGATCAGAATTGAGCTTTAATTCTCTAAAGGACTGCCACAATGTTGTGTGGTCCTTTCATCCAAATTAGAATGATTCATTATGCCTAGTCCATTAGCACCATCAGGGATAGGTGTGGGCCATAAAATCTGCATTAGGATTTCTAAATATGTCAAGGATAATCTTAAAAGGAGATAAATTGGGATGTTTCAACTGAACTAAAAATAATTAATCAAAGTCATACATATAGGCTTCTGGTTGTTGAATCATGTGTTAAACTTCTATCTTAAATGATTATTCTATCTTAACAAATATAAAACTTGGGCAGAAGATTGCATGTTGGATTTATGCTCTTAAAGTACCATGTTTCCTCTTAGTCAAGAGATGGATATAAATAGCTAATAGAAGAGTGCATAAAAATCTTTAATAAAAGTCCTCAAGAAAGGCATAGATTCTTTTCTATTCCCCAATTCTTTTTCAAATTAGAGAGGAATTTATACAGAATATTTTTTGTGCATTCAGTGTGTGCACCAGTGAAGTTAAAATATTGTGTAATGCATCTCCGAGAGAATTACACTGCAATACCTACACCATCAACTACAATGCCTTTGTATTGAATATGTATTTCATAAAGACCTCACAATATTAGTTGGAAAATGTAATCCTAATAGAGCTGAACTCGTTTATACACTTAAAATATTGGACAAGCATATACAAAGAACTTTTTATTTTCTCCCTCTTTATTTCTGAGAAAGAAAAAAAAGGTTGAAATTAAAAAAAGTTATCTTTTACTAGTGCTAAGCGTGACTTATTCACTATTCATGACAAAAACATTCACTTCCTAAAGTAAAATACATAGCCTGAGTTTGCAGTTCCAAACAAAGTAATAAAGATATATAATAACCAGAATCTATAACTAGCTATTCTGTTGTTCTATGTGATGGATGTTTTGTCAAAGGCTTTATGCATGTCCTTTTTTATTTTGTGTATTTTTAATGGATTCATAGAATCATGGAATGGTTTGGGTTGGAATGGGCCTTAAAGATCATCCACTTCCAACACCCCTGCCTAGGTCAGGAACACCTTTCACTAGACCAGGCTGCTCAATGTCCCATCCAGCCTGGCCTGGAACACTTCCAGATATAGGGAATCTTATTTTCTGGGCAACTTGTGCCAGTGCCTTACCACTGTTGTAGTGAAGCATTCCTTCCATTCTCTCATTGTGAAGAAATTTCTTCTTCTTGTATCTAATCTAAACCCACTCTCCTTTAGTTTAAAACCATTCCCCTTTGTCCTATCATGACCTCTTTTTCTATTCCTTAGATAAAAATAAGCATATGATATATGAAATTTGGATTTCTGGAAAAGGTGATTTAAATCATCCTTTCCAAGATAAGAAAAAGTATAGCAAAGAAAAAAAATACAATATTGTTCTAAACTGGAAATTATTCAGTACCACATTAAAAACCTGGAGATGTAGCAATCATTTTGTGTGGCTTTGGTGTAAATAGCCATACTGTGGGATCAGGCAGAATTAATCCACATGCAATATAACTGTCTTCTGAAAAAACCTCTGTAATTGTCCCCTTGATCATCTGAGATATTTATTGTTACATTAATTGCCCCAAGCCCCTGTGATACTTGCACAAAGTGAGAGACCAATTGCCAGAAGCTTACCAGGGACCGATGGTTTATCCCACAGTTTGAGCCATCATCATATCCAGAGTAAATTTGATGTTTGCAGGAATGCAGCTGAGCCATACTGAGCAAAATATTCATCTATCTTATGTGAGAAATGTTTGGCAAAAGTGAAATAAGTCACATTCAAGCAAGTGCAATCAGAAAGTGTTTACTGGCAAGTATCAACATGGCCTCATTAGTAGAAAGGGAGATGAAATTTTTATATATAAGAGCACACAATATATTAATATAGAGCATACAATAATTTACAACAGTGAGGATAACCCAGTAGAAAAAATGCACTGATAATTCAGTGTGAAAGTGAGCAAGCAGCACTGCATTATATCTTGTCTAAAGATAAGTTATATAGTGTGTGATTTCATCAGTGCAGGTGCATGTCATCTCTGAAATAGTATTATCCAAAGTATTCAACTTTACAGTAAAGCAGGAAGGTTCAACATCCATGGCAGATACCTGAACACTAAGACACACAGTGCTCATGCTTCCCACAGGTAACAACTCACCACAACAGAAATGATTCACTTAGAGTTGTCAGGATATTTTCAGAATATCCTCAGCACATTTATGCTAATCACAGCAGTGACTAAGAATATAAAATTTCCTTGTTCTGGTCATTGTGTAAACACACAATGCACATATACACTGCTTTCCCAAAGAACAAAATAAACAGGAAAGAGAGTAAAAGGAAAAATAAAATGACAAAGTGAAGTCAAGAGAATGATGGCAAAATACACAGCTATCCATTCCACACTCTTTGAGAAAGGAAGTTATCTATACTTAGTCAGGTATTTATAAAATGGGGAAAGAGAAGAGGGGAAGAAAGGGCAGGGGAGCAGCAACTGTGGAGTGAAGCCGGATGAAGGCTTTAGAGTAAGGAAGGACCAGAGTAGAGACACCATTGAGACAGAATGATGTGGGCAGTGGAAAGTCACTGAGCGTTCAGAGATCCATTTTCCAGCTTTTCCATTCCTGTTCCAATCAGTTGGTTCTCACCTCCTCCAGGACCACAGAAACAGACAGAAGGAATCACTAGGACTCATCTAGGTCCAGGTATTCTAGAATAGGAATTTATTTAAAAGTTTTTATAATTGTTGGAATATGGGTTCCAAGGATATCCTGAGTTAAAAAGAACAAATTGAAGTTGCTTTTGACAGCATTACTTTGTACCTAAATCATAGTGACGTTTGATTTATGTTTATTTTACAGATTTGAAAGAAATGCACTCTAGTTAGGTAAAATGAATTGAACCCCATACTTAGCAGACATTTAATATGCATTAGGCAGTCACATTTGATAGTAATAAAAAATGTTGAAATCAGACTAAAATCCTGACAAGTGTTGGAAAATATTAGCATACCTAGAGAGTGGGTTTTTTTTGTTTGAATTTCTTTGGTCTGCTTTAGGTTTGTGGATGAAGTGTACATAGTGATACATAGTGAAATGTATGTTCAGTCTTGTCGCTTGACAAGTGATGATCCCTTGGGGTAAACAGCAGGGTTTCGCAGTTGCAGAGAATCCCAGCTGTCTTTTGGGATTCCATCTGTGTGCACATTTTTTTCCTTTTTTNTGTGTTTGAAACACTTAAAGGCTTTGGTTTGACCACAGCCTCTTCAACTGTTACCAATATTTTTCTTCTACTGTCACCAAAAAAGATAGTGGGAAGTAGATCCTTCTTTTCTTCATCACTAATTTCAGGGCCCTTCACAACTAACAATATGTGCAGATATACAGATTCTTGAACAGTCCCTCTGAGATCCTGGATCCCATAAAGTTATAAAGTAGTAACTGCAACAATTATCCCATGCTGTCTGAAGATTTAGGTGAAATTGATTGCATAGATTATGCTGGTATCAGGTTTTCAAAGTTTGTGGATTTAGGGTGGTTTTATTCAACCACATGGACTAAGGATTGCAAAATTTCTTTTGCATTTAGTTCAAGTTTCAAGATCTGCCCTGCAGACATAGTGGAAGCTGTGAAAGCTGAAATGCTGGTGCAATTGTAAGATTCCAGAGTGGGTTTTTATAGCTGGAGACTGTCATGTCTTTGCTTTAGTTAGTGATGGAACCACAGCACTGAAAACCTCCTGACATCCCCAGTGTTGTGTTAGTGGAGAGGAGTTGCCTCTGCATGTCTAGCAAAGAAAGCTGTGGCACTGTGAAGTGCTGCCACGGGCCTTGACTGGCAGGTTTTCCAGAAAAGCCCTTAAGATAAATATTCTTCCAAGACTGAATCCTCCTTGGAAAAAGATAAGAATTTTCAGGGAAGCTACAGAAAGTGAAAGACAGACCAGCTGATTGCATACAAATAAATAAAATGCGGATCTCTGACCATTGGGTTGTTCGGATGGGATTGTCTTACAGCTTCATGAATTTGTAATCAGTTATAAGGTAAAGAAATGCAATTAGGCAGTCAATGTGAGAGGTGATAAAATGGAGATACCACTCTTCTTGTTATTCAAAAACAAATATTTTAAAACAAATATTAATCAGGGATTATCTGAGACCTATACAAATATCTGTTATTGAGTTGTCCAGCTTGACCCTTAGGAGCCCTTCCCAACTGAATTGATTTGATGAGCTTACAAAGTGTGCCAAATTGAGTGTGGTCATCATCAAAGGTGAACTCAACCACTCAAGAGGGGTTGTTCTGCAGTTTCAGCATGTCAACCCTGTGATGATCCAGTTGAATTTAAATTGAATTTCAAAGCAGAAACCTCCATCAGTGTTAGCTGGCAATTGTTTTGCTAGTCCAGACTCATATCTGAAGGCACCTGAGATATGTTTATTGCTCTCCTCCTGGTACACTCTTGGTTTTAATTGACTATATAAACTAACTCTGCCCAGGGGACATTGGAACTTTCTCCAAGGTCATGAAGATATTCTGGTAGTATTCTGTATCTTTCATGGGAACTCAAGCTCTTTGGAAGATTTAGGAGGAAAATCTGTTTGCAGTAAATACACTATACAAAAAAAAATACAGTACTAAAATACTATGAAACACAGTAATAAGCAAAGCCTTTGAGTATCAGTACATCTCCTTAAATAATGTAGAACCCTCCTTGGAACACTGTGCCTAGGACAGGATGGTCATGTCACAGTGACTGAACGTGAGCTCAGTAGCTCAGCTTCTGAAGAAACAGCTAGCACTGATTAGGAATTTGACATCAGAATTTCATAGATTTCAAACAACCTGATCATGCCGTATTTTTCTTCAGCGTGGGGGTTTCCTCAACTTTCTGTCAGGCCACACACATCATATGTTAGAAATCTTTTCAGGGAAGAGCCCATCTAATGTTACTTGTCAGCACTGATTCCATTTAGCAATAGTGCAAAACTATTTTCGGCCTGCTGTTATGGCTATTTTTGTCTCCATTAACCTCTTGACTGAATATAAACATTTATTGAGGGTTACCTCCCTTGTTTGTCCAGTTGCTTCAAAGGTTAGTGAAAAGTGGATGCCTGCCTGACCTCTTTTATCCTCATTAGCTAATTCTAATTGTTCCCTGAGAGATCACAGTTTTGACCCTGCTTGTCCTTGTCAAATTTGTCTAGTTATGGCATGAAAACATTAGCAGAAATTGCATTTTCGGAGAAACATGGCTCAAGTGTAGAATATACAGTTACCTAGTGTAGAGCAGTGAACAATGCTGTGGGTCTACAATGTGCCTTCATTTGAAAAATGTGAGGCTGTTACTGTATGGCCCCATCTTACAGACACCCATGTTGGCAGATCCCTGTGATTATGCTTGGGCAGTAGGGAGAATGTTTTGTAAGTATTCGAGTAATCCATAGCAGTTCTTTTGGAGGGAGAAATAAAATTATGTTTGGTTTTTGAAGTCTTATTTGTAGACAGCTGCAATATTGTTGCTTCTGTATCAAGAAAGCTTTTTTTGCGTGTAGAAAGGTACTTTTCTTAAGCTAGCAATATTCCTGCTAGCACTTTAAAAAAACCCAAACAAAAGAGTGTAAAGTAGGTAACACCTACCACCACTATTTTGGGAATGAACAACTAAATTTTGCAGTATGACAAATACATCTTACGATTTATGGGATGATTTTCATAGAACTCTCTGAAAGTTAGAGCGTGAACGTGCTTTAATTCAAGGAGGATGATGTCCCAAAGGTAAAAGAACTGTCATGAAGAATATGTTGCTCTGCCAAAACTTTCTTCAATGTCAAGCCAAGAAAGACCTTTTTAATGTTCCTTGGTGGTTCTTCCTGTGGTTGTACAGCTGAGACAAAGGACCTGGCAGGTCTCAATTAAGTATCTCAAAGAGACAGGTCCTAGGCTTCAGAGGTTGCAACCAGTGCCTTAAATTCCACAGACACTTAGTGCAAATTAAAAAGCACTGGTGTAATGTGCTCAAAGCACAATATCCTGCTTTAAAAGTGGGTTGCCGCATTCTGCACCCGCTTCAGCTTTCAAATGGATTTAAAATGTAGCCTCAGGTATAGCGCATTGCAGTAGTCTAATCTTGAGGTGATAAAGGCATGACTGATTTAACCATAGCTTCTTGTTATCTTTGACTGGGGTCTTTTCATTTTAACCATTTTAAGGAAATGGCCTTTCCTGAATCAGCAGGCTTGCTTCAGTTCTTACTATGTAATAAGGCACAACAAGAGCAAGCCTCTCTCAGCGGTGAACACCTATGAACGTGTAAACCTCACAGGCTGCCAGACCCCAAGAGCTGCTGCCATGGTCCTGACCTGCCTTACAGCTCACACAATATGCCAGTAAGGTGCATCAAAGGGAAGCCACTGCTGGTATCCCTCAGTGGAGCTGCCAAGCTTTACAAGCAGCCGGGGTCTTGTGAAGTTTTGCTTTCATATTAAAATAAGTGTATTTACATATCTGTGCAGCTTGGGAGCAGAGCTATGGAAGAATAGGAAATTCTTTTGAGGTGTCCACCAGTTCTTCTGGGCTAGCAGAGCTGCGAGACAAACACCCTGTTCCCCCTCCAGCCTATCTCTAGTGCTTAAAGACTGCTTACAGCTGCAGAGCTGATTACAAATTTAACTGCCAAGCCAACCTGGAAGCTAATTTAGTGATAACCATGGAGTTCTTTAAGTTCCAAAAGAGCCCTGTAAATGGTGAATGGCAAAGCAGACACACATGCTGACTGCTGGTGCTCAGTCCACCCACTTCCATCACTGCTTCACCTCCGAAGGGATGGGGCCTGGGCCCCTCTCCTTGTCTGGAGGAAACTGGGGCGGTGGCCTGGGACTAAGCCTGCCACTTACTAAAGGAAAAATTAATCTCCATGAGAAAGTCAAACGGTATCTCTGTATCTCATTCTTCCTCAGCAGTATGTGGTTAAGTATAATCCTTTCCCGGGACATATTATTTGTCCTGTCTATGTAGATAAACTATTGCCCAGCACAAGAAGATCCTGATATTATTTGAGGCTTTTTGATACCACCTTAATGCAGATAATACCCTCAGAGATGGAAGAGACACAATGAAATGTCAGACGTCTGGAAAGAAGTAAACCAGAAATAGGAATTAGATCTTGTGAAAATTAAATAGATGATCCCTTCTGGTCTTAAAAGATAGAATTTTGGGGTTTTTTTCTGGTTTTTAACTTGGCCTCCAACTTAGGAAAAAAACCAAAACTTTTTTGAATGTCTTAATCATTTGTGGTGTACTTGAAAAGGTCTCCTAGCTGGATAATATTTCACTGTCTTTTGATTGTACTTGGGATTACCAGAGGCTGAAAGCACATATAAGCACAAAAACATGTTAAAGGCTTGGCTGAAATGGCACTTGGAGAAATGCAGCAAGTATTGGAGTGTGTCCTGATCCTCCTCTTCATTACTGCTATGCAGTCATAGTTGCCAATATTCTTACTCCAGCTTGTATTCAGTTTGGGTATGATTCTCAGCTGTGTGAGGAACAGCCACTCTAAATTGTTTCTGTGGCAGCCTTAGCACTGTTTTGGTGTAAATTACAGTAAAGTTCAGACTTTTCTATGATAGAAGATAGAAATAATATTTTGATTACCTTTCATCTCATCTGCTGCATCTCTTTTTCAATTCTTGCCTAATTTATGTCATTATTTTCTATGTAGCACATATGTATATGCTTTACACTAATTTCATAACTGACAATATCAGGCTTCTTAATAATTTACATAGAAACTTAACCACATTTTAAAAATTAAAATTATGTTGTTTACTGGTCAATTAATCATAAGAATTCAAATTCAAAATACAAGTGCATGCAGTTGAGTTGACTCTTGTAATACTTCATATAAGCAAAGCATACTTTCTGCAACTTCTCATAGAGAAAGCATTATTAGGAGTTGAGACACTGCACGTCTCTTGTTTCGATATTTTTTACACTAGATAGGTAAATTTTTGTTAGCTGTTATGTTCCTTTTTCTAATTTAATTCATAATTTCTATCTGGATTTTGCCAGTACAGAGGGAAGATGTAAAATTTGATGACTGAAGTGTGACTTATGCACAAGCATTTGTATGAAAAATGTTAAATCTGAAATGAAAATTAAGTAAGAAGTAGTGTATTTGATAAAACAGTATTAGTCTAAACAGATAAAAAGCCCACAAAAATATGAAAACCTGTGACATTTAATGTCTTCTTCTATCATAGTTATTAAAATATTAATGTAATTATAGTAAATATATATTATTTAAGATTATTGATTTAGTCTTATAAAACTAAAATATTTTAAGCAATATCATATTTTCAATAAATATTTTCAGGTATATATTGTGAATGTAATATGTTTCGTGGTAAATGTTTATATTCTTCACTAAATTTCCAGAATTGTTAGCAGTAATAAATGTTGGCAAAGCATCTGGAATGTCCACAAAAAATTATTTTCTATATCTTAATTTTTTTTATCTCGGTCAGTAATACAGAATATCACAAAAATAGGTTGAGACAACTAGAGAATACTTGGTGGAGCATAAAAGTAAATATATTCACTTACAAAATGCTGGAATATCTTGGACAGAATCATATTCTGGAAAAACAAAATTAAAAGTTAGGTTGTGCCTGTTTTACTTTGTACTCTGTGTTGTGGTTTTATTCTTGATACAGAGGAGAAAAACTGTTGAAGTCCAAGTGCCACATACTGACAAACTCGGGACTACCCACAGGATTTTTGCCATTTAGTAAAAGGAGTTACATGTTAATAAATTTGATGCCTCTGCCTTATCGCCTCAAATAAAAAATTCTCTAAGTATAGAATCTGAAAAACAGAGAGGAGATGGTAAATTGCCTGCATGCCTTTAAGGTGTTATGATGTCATGCTTTACTTTTAAGTCTTTGAATGCATTAATGCAATTTGGTTTATAATCTTTTTGCAGTGAATCATTAGCATTATTACTATTTCAGACATAATAAAATCACACATCAACACATAGATAAAAGGAGAAAATATCCATTATCCATTCAGAACAATTTCCTATAATAATACAAATTTTACACAGGACAGATCTTGGAAATGGATACCAATTCTTTAAATTCTTTCCTGTCTGTTTCAGGAAATAGTGAGATCCCATTGATAATGAGTTACAATGTGTTTAAAGTTCACTTCTTAACACTTGGCTCTTTGCTGTGAAAGTCATCTGCATTCCCTTTATAATTCTCAGCCACCAGAGATCTGTGTAATCTTGGAGATCTGATCCAATATAATTTGGAAAAAATCCTTGATAATAGTTTCACTATTCAATCAATGAAAGGACTAAAGCTTCCTACTTGTGTCTCCTTTAAAAAAATCATCAGGCAGGGGAATAAGACTTTGGCTTATGGGTTTCGAGATTTTGTTGTTTGCAAATAAAATGATTATTACCATTATTACTCAAGTTCTTAATCAAGGCGAACAAATGGCATCTGTTTGTTATCATCCTTTCTACAGAAGTCAAAGGCTTCAGTCCCTATGGTACTGACTGCTGGCCCCAAGTGGCTGCTGGATGTGACTTGGCAAGGAGTAGAAGACAACAAAAACAACTGCATTGTGTACAGCAAAGGTAAACACAAACTGATTTCTTTCCCTTCTTGTGTAAGCTACTGAGATAAATATGTACCTGTTGCATACCAGGAAAGTTAATACTGTGTCTCCCCTTAATGTCAGATTTTGTTCCCATATTTCTTCCATGTTCTGGTTTCACCTTTTTTTTCTTTTAGTGATATAAAAACTTCTCATGGTGCCTGTAGTTTATTAAATGCTTTATAAACACTGAAGGACATCAGCTGGCATAAAATCTACCATCCACTTCTCCTGAGAGTCAGGGCTCTGGGAATCATCAGTGAAAACTATATACTTTGAATAGGTGAATTCTTTTTGACTTTTTTTTTTGGACATACTGGATATAATTTCTCTATTTTACATTACGTTGTAGACTACTAACTGAAATCCAGTTTCATATGAAGAATGAGAATTTGATTGGGCTATGAAAAGACCTTATGTCAGCATGGTAGAGTAAGATAAATGGAACTAGATTTCAGGGTTGTCACCTCTGACATTCCAATCTCTGCGTAGCAGCATGATGTGATGATGCTTCACTGGAATGTATTGGTGAGTGGCAATGGGTATCACTTGTGTCTTATGTGAGTTTTCTGATTTGTTCAAGTCAGTATGAGTACTTACAAGGCTGCCTGCCAAAGATGCTTTGTCTAACACACCACATCTAACAGCTCCTTTGGTTCAAGGTGCACAGGTTTCTGTCTTGCACCTCAAAACACAGAGAGCCCCGAGTTCAGTCCATAGCACCATGAACTATGCACTACTCTGGTGCAGTCACTGTGAAAGCTTTCTAAATGCAGCTACAGAATCATTACAATATGTTTTTAAAAAAGAGAAAAAAACCACCACTTGAATACATAGAACAAAAATAACAGTGAAGCTGTGTTTGGCATTTACCCTACAGATCAGGTTGCAAAACTATGACTTTCTTTCCTTGTATTTCAATCACCAATCTCAGCACTTTGTGAATACTTTAGAACATGCAGTGTTCTTGTTGAATTTCTTTTAGGCTTTCTTTCTAACCAAACAGACCTACTGAGATCAAAGATTTGTTTGCTGAGGCAACCTAGTGACCATTTCAGCATACAAGCATCCAGGCAAATAAGCACCCATATCAATATATTAACATACAAAACACTAATCATAACATCAAAGACTCCTAAAAACTTACTAGAAACAATTACAACTTGTTCCTATAATCATTGCAATTTATACACTTATAAGAGGATTGCCTTTAAACTGCCACAAGCCTTTGAAAGTTGAAACGCTGAAAACAGGGAATTTGCATGTTAAAAATGAGTCGCACACCAGGGTCTTATAAATTCTTTCTATTATAATTACAGAATGTCAACACAATCATTCTACAACCTGAAACACCTGCAGCACTAGAGAACTGGGCTCAGATCTAAAAAGAGTTGAGCTGCCCTCCCTTCACAGCTTGCTGATTGCAGCCCAAGTGGAAGAAGCAGAAAAGTGCTCTGAGTAACAAACACACTGAAGCTTTTTGCATGAATCCAGAGCTGCAGTTTGCTGTTCATAATATTAAATACACACAGGCAAACTTTTCTGGAAAACTTCTTAATGTAGTGGGAAACTAGTTTCACTCCAAAACATAGCTCCTGCAAATTCCAATAGGATGATGTCTTATCAAATATTATATTCTTTCTGTAGTTATAATAATACTTAGCACATATTTACCAGTTGGACTTTTCATCTTCAAAGTATTTTACAAACATTAACTAATTCATTAGACAGTTTTGGTCCTGTCTGATTTATTCTATTGAAATACAACATAAAACAAATAGTAAGAAGTTGCTGCAGTTTGATGCAATCTGATTAACCCAAAATAATAGTATTTTCATTCAAAGGTAATGGATTTTGTTTCACTGATCATGCTGGTTGTTTTAGTACTTGGTTGACAAGGTACGGTGAGACAGTTAAACAGTACTCAAGGTGAATTCTATTGTCTCTACCACAGATGCATATTATAACTGAAGCTGAAGATAAATTTGAGGATAAATACATGTTATAAAACTGCTACTTCACTAAACTAATGCAGGAAGTAAATTGTAGATATGCTTTGCTTTCACTGTGTTCTGGTCCTCTCTTTGCACTCTGAGGTGTCTGCTCTGTCGGTCATTAAGCATCTACCCTTGCCTTGAGCTCTGTTGGGATTTTTGTACTAGAAAGATTAATTAGCTGGGATCACAAAACAATGTCAAATAGAAGATGGTAAAATAAATAAATAGAATAATGTTTCTTCCTTCAATTTGTATCTCATCATTCCAGATTACATTGCTTTGATTTGTGTTAGCTTTCTGTCTCCTATAGTGCCATTACTTCTAATGAAATGGTGTCAGCTGGCACGTAGCTGTAATTCGATGTTATGTTGTAGTTGCATGTGTATAATTTTGTTAGTTTGCTTAGCAATACGTTGTTATTTCCTAAAGCAATTAGCTGAACAAATGTGTGGAATTGTCCATGTATCAGATTTGGTCACCTGGGAGCTGTTTTCCATACTAAACTCAGGATGAGATGCGTGGAGTAAATTGGCACATTTCTAGGACGAAGATAAGTTTAGAATCTGCTAATACTACATAGTAGTTGTCGATCAGTTGCTGACTCAGAAGCACATGCCATATTTCCTTTTAGCTCATTACAGAGATATCTTTGAGAGCAGAATTTTCCTCAGATCCTTCTGGAAAACATAGGAATGTCAGTCTGATTTCCAGTTCGCTAGAGGCTGTGAGTGCTGTAGTCACCCACATATTGCACGATGAATAATCACAGGGACAGGAGCCTAGAGTTTAGGTTCTAGTGAAAGAGAATTTGAGCTGGCTGGCTAAGTCCCTATTTGCCTTCAATGCTCTCTTTCTCTGCATAAAATACTTCATATTTTTCCTAGGTAAACAAAAAGAGCATATGTGTGCACATATATGTGTGTATGTATATATATACATCTATGTTTATGATGTACACTTTTAGAATTATATTTCTAAGTTATTACAGTGCAATCACAAGTCATCTTCTATATGAATCTTTAGATAAAGAAACCAGTTATTTAAAATCACACCTCAGAGCACATTCAAAGTGAATAGCTATGTAATAAATATTTAGTATTTGAAATAAGTGCTATTCTAATTATTCAATTTATTCTAGGATCACTACCTGTATTTTTTATAACTACATTTCCCCAGTACTAGGAAAAGTTAGCAAAGAGAAAAACAGTTCATTAGGGACAGTTAATTATTATCCCATTTTAAAAATTCTGATACAAGCTGGCTACTCATGGCACATGCCATTATTTCACTCCCTTTTCTTGAAAGGCAACTTCTATTACTGTAATTACATTCAAAAGGAATGCTGTATTTGTGTTAATATTTATTATAAAATTCTCTCTTGTTTCAAAAATGGACTTTCAGAAAGTCTAGTCAGTAATTTGAGATATGTCCTAAAAACTGAGATTTAAGAGACAGATTTTATGAATTAAAGCTTATTTAGAAGTATATATTCTTGGAATGAAAAAAAGCTTCAGTAAAATTCAAGCAAGTTACTGTGCTAGGAAGTATTAATGCATGAATTGTATTGTCATTGCTACATAGTGTACTTTAGAACCATTTTTGCCTAACAGAGTTGTGCACCAGACCTGGAAAATCTCTAAGACCACAGTTAAGACTCTCCCCACAAGCTAGGAGGGTGCTAGGATATTTATTTACTGCAAATCTTTCACTGGAACAGCAAGGATTTTAAAAAATAAATTATGACTGACCAGAATAGAAACAGTGTAAAAACCACAGCTACATAGACTAAAAGCCATGCTCATGTAACAGACAGTTTTCTAGATATTATTTAAGCCATTTATGTGAAATGTATGGATACCATATGTTTAGTGGCATTGTTAAAACGGGGTGTCTGTACAAATATTTAGCTGTGAGAATTATAAAATCATAAGGCGATTAAGTTAGCTAGTTGTGAAATTCCAATATTGCTTTTTAAATGACTTCAGGATATAGGAGGTGCTAAGGTTATTATCTGTTATCAGGAATACAGCGGAATTGTACGACTGGATAATAACTAAACAACTGACACAATGTAAAATTACATTATCAGTGTGTTAAAACAAAATTGCGCCCTAAAGGAGTCTACATGCCAGCTCAGAGCTGCAGTGTAATTATGCTTAACTCTGATAATTAAAATACAACGGAGATCAACAGAATCATTTTCATTAAGAAAATTATTAATGATGGTGGTATAACAGTAATTGATTGCAGAGCACCACAGGATAACTGTGCAGGAAAGCCAACATGTGTAACGTGTGTCTGGGCCGGCCGGGATGCTCAGCGTCCCACCGGGCGTGCTGCTGCCCAGGTGGCAGCCGTGGGGCCTGGGCCACATCTCCGGCTGCAAATCCTAATTTAGGGAATGCCTGCTTTGCAGGCTGCCCCTTGGAGGGACAGGGATGGGTGCTGGCCACGGGATGATGGGATGGGGTCAGGTCTGGCTGCCAAAAGGGAGGTGGCTGCAGGCAGTGACTCACAGAGTTCTTAAGCCAGCTGTCATCTCAGTTTGTGCGAGGCAGTGTTTGGTTTTGCATTTCCGTTCGTGATTTTCTGATGTTATTTCCTCCTCTACCTGGCCTCACTGAGTAGCTTATGCCCTTTGTTATGTCTGAGAGGATGCGGGAGGAGAAAAAACCCATCCTTGGCCCAGCGCAGCTCCACAGGTACTGCATGACATCTCCATAAGTGATTCCACAGGGTGCTCCCCTTAATTGTGCTGGTGGGGCGGACACAGGATATCGAGTGCCATAAAAAGCCTCCATCTCTCCATAAGTGAAATCACAGTCGGTGCCCACTGAGTGACTATAACAAAATCCTTGCTAGGGAGAATTTTGCCTAAGGGTGAGATCCAAGAATTGTGATTTTCTTTGGTGAACAAAAAAATGGGGAGTGGGGGGAGGGAATTTCAGGGGAGTGCTGCTCCACACAGCTAAGGAATCCCTGCTCAAACAGACGTGGCTTTTGAAAGCTGCCCAAAAAAGAATATTCTCCAATCACAATAGAGAAGAAGCCTGCTAGGGTGGATTTACAGAATGATATTAGTTAAAATGACAGCTGCCCACACTGAAACTGTGTCATGTAGTTAATTTATTAATAGAAGCTTGAGGAAACCAGCACAGAGGAAAGGGCAGGGCAGAAGTCAAGGCTGGAGGCAGAGGGCTGTGCTCAACCCTTCTGGGGCTTCCACTGGCTGCTGAACCCCATAATTCACATAAAATAAGTCAGTAAACACATAACTGGTTACTTATTTCACTGATACTGGGGTGACTTATTTAGCTGATGTATGTGTCATTTACTGAAAATACAAACATTGTAAAAGATTTACATGAAACCACTAGGAAAAAATTAAAGGGAATTTTTCATTAATTTTGCTAATTTAAAGTAATCATAATAATTTTTATCATAGAGGAAATGTCAATTGATTCAATAGAAGGATACTTGAATTTTTGTTTGGTGACAGGATTATTTTTCTTGATTATTCTGTGAGATCTTTGATACCATGTTTTCCCCAGCAAGAGAGTTTTTAGCTTACAAATACTTTTATTTCTCCTGCAGCTTCAGGCAATGTAATGGTACATTGCACCACAGACATACAGCATCAGGGACCTTAATGAGACAGAGGTCAAACATCATAAGAAGTTTAAACACTGCTGCATTAGAATATGAGTATAATTTGGTTTGGGTCAGAGAACAAGTTGTTTGGTAGGCCAAAGGTTAACTTGGGGCATATATTTTAGATTGCAAGGGGCTTTTTTCCACATATAAAAGCAAATTGAGTAAATTTACTAAGTCTATTCCACATGGACAGTCAGAAAACCTACAGTATCTGCTGTCCTATTGGATGCCTCCATTAGCTATGCAATGTGCTGAAGCCTTTGGTGGTGCTAAAGGTTTTTGTTCTTTCTATGTATTCACTGACAAAAAAAATCTGAGTTTTTAACAGAACACATATGACATCCTAATATCAAAGCTCTATGGAAGAGCTTGTTTTGGATTTCTTTTTACACAATACTGAAAAATTGCGAAGTATTTCTCAAGAGAAGTATAATTTATGTGCATAATACTTACATAGAATAATATATCTGCATTCACAGTCATTGGAACAAAATGTGGATACAGACGTAAGGGCATGAATGGTAAGTAGATGTCAGGCTCCCTGTTTGGTTTTGCAGGGATGTTGAGAAGGTAGGATGCCAAATGGCATTGTTATGAGTGAAACTATTGCAAATCAGTCTTGATAATTTCCTTCCTGGACACAGAAGGAGAAAATATTTAGCCTCCATCACCAGTGGTTCTTATGGCTTGCTGATGGCAGTCACAGTGGTATGGACTTAGGTCAGACACTATTCAGCTTCAAAGAACTCATGGAGCAGGACTGTGCTTTTTCCTTATTTTTATTTTTTGCTTTTGTAAATAGATCCAGTGGGGTATTTTCTGCTTTAGAGAGTTAGAGGTCAGAGGCTTGTATATTCTATTAATATCAACAATAAAAAGGTTATTTTATGCAGCTTTATGGATATGCATGCAATATCACACTGTATATTATTATATGCCCTTTAAATTCTACGCATATAGATAATAAAGGGAAGATGACAAGAAGTACCGGGGTGCAACTAAATTTCCACTTCTAATATGAAAACGCTTTTGTTCATTATTAATGCATCTCATTTACGTAGCAGCCAAATGGTATGGGTTGTTCTCATATGTATATTGATTTGGGTCTTTTTTCTTATGTTTTTATCACTTACTCTGTAGTGTATTTCATAGTTTGAAATTGGAATTGTTTTTCATTTGAGGAGAGACAAGGAAATACAATCCTGACATGATTTGCATGGAATTATGTATTTTGGATATAAAAAGCTGTAAACTGAGTCTAAAACTCACCTATGACAGCACGTTCAGGATGGAACAGAAGCCCAGTCTGGACTTCACACTGTGACCATATGAAAACAAACATTGCTTCATACATTGAGACCACTGGCAACAATAAATGCAAGCAGAGTGCTGAGATTTTTTTTTTTCATTGTATGTATTTGTCCCTCGTTTTTCAAGTCAATTGTGGTAGAATCAGTCATTTAGAAATTTTTCTAAGAAAAATATTGTCATTATTTTCAGGATATGAGATATAAGCTAAATGTGTTTTATTTTTAATTAAATTATTTTTTTACTCATTATGCTCAGTAACTATTGAGGACTGCAATGACCTTGTGACCCCTGGGGTTCACGGTACCATTACCTCTGTCATCTTCCCTACAAAGCAAGAGGGAATAAAAAAGCCCCAAATTTGCTGAGCCACACATTTCAAGTTGTCGACAGCCCCATCCACAAGAAAACAGAAGAAAATATATATGCACTCTGTCCTGTCAAAAGGCTTTCACCTTATCTTGAGAGACTGTCAGGGCAGGAACATCATGGAATGGACAGGAGTCTATTAAATTAATAAGCTGCTGGATGGTGTCTGGAGAGTTATGATGCTCCATAAATCCAGTTTGATCATGGTGGACAAGTTTTAAATCTGCAGCCTCCTAATACACATCCAGGTCCTGGATTGGATTTGAAGTTTTGTGCTGGAGACACAGAGATAGTCCCATAGCTTGTGAATTAAGATTTATCATTTTTTCATACTTTTTTTTTTTCCCCCTATACTTCCTGACAAAAATGAAAACACCTTAGGGATCCTGGGAAATGTTACAGCTTGAAATGAAAGAGCTGTTGTCAAGGTGAAACCATGACCTAGAAGCCTAATATCAAACCTGGGTCATTCTTTGCAGGCAGCTCCATTGGTGCCGAGTAAAAAATGTCTATGTGAGGAAACAGGGCTGGATCCATCTGCAGCCTGTTTTGTAATGATTTCTATTAAGTACTTCCACTGTGTATTTGTGATACAAGACAAACTAATGGCGTGCCATGTAAAAGCAAAAGCTGAAAAATGTTGAAATATCTTCTTCACCCGTTAAAGATGGTTGTGTGTATAATGGACACTGAGGTGTGAGAATTCTTTGTCCCTTATCTCCAAATGGATTAAGCCTGGTGCTTATCCATTAATAAGAGAAGACCTTTCTATAGCAATTCAAGGTTCCAAGCTCCTAGAAAAACCCACGTGATGTGCAGCCATGATGTCCAAGTGGGTAGTGGAGCTGCACTACCTGGAATGCAGCACTAAAATCATGTTGGATGTGTCTCATCTTTAGCAGCTCACAAGTAAGGCCATTATTAGAGCACAATGGGTGGAATTCAGGTGTTTCTTGGCCACATAATTGACTTGCAAGCCAGTGATTTATTATTTAGGTTCCTAAGCTCCTATTCCTATTACTGTGAACACTCTAGCTGGTGACTGCTGTGCTTGCCTGCAGAGGCAATGGCAGAGCCAGCAGTTCTCTCTTCTCAAGCTCTGTAGCCATATTTTGGATCCTGATTAATTTTGTTATTGATGATACTTAGACTCTGTTTTAAAGCAATTTGTGCTTATTTTTGTTCTCATTGTTAATTTAGGAGCTTAAGGAGGCTTCCTGACATTAGAGAAGTTTAAAACCATTGTATATGTTAAAGGAAATGGATAGCTTGTGTTGCCATACTGGAGACACTGAGATTTGTTTTATGCTCTGGAAAATGGATTCAGAGCCAAAAGCAATTGAAAAAAAAAAAAGAAAAAAGCTCTTCTGGAATGTAGGTTTCCTTAAACAGAAAATGGGATCAAGATGTAACCCCCAGTCATCCATCCATACATCCCCCTCCACCGCCTTTCAGGAATTGCTTAAGAACTGCTAGAGATCATGTGTGACTGAATCCTGACCTCTCTATTGATCCTCAGGATCAATGTGTGTACTGTCTGATCCAAAGATCAATGTTGGTGGTTTTCTCCTTCTCCCGTGGTATTCCAGCACTGCTCACTAGTGTAGGCAGAGGCCACAAGGAGCAGGACTTCACAGCAGGGCACCATGTGCTGGGGCCAGCACTGCAGACCACATCTCTTTTTCCTGATGCAATGGCAATTGCACCCTGTTCTTTGAGGCAGAGTATGAAATGGGTATAGTGAAGTGGGGAAAAGGGAGACTGAAGGTTAAGGAAAGAACTCCAGCACAGCAGAAAAGAGAGGAGCCGCTCACTGCAGTTCTCCTTGCACTTGAGGCAGGATGTTCTTGGTGCCTGCAGGTGCCCTTCTTTTCACCAGGACTGGGGCACCCCTCGGTCTTCCCAACTGAAGAAGCTGAAGAAAGTATGGAGAATTTTAAACCTGTTTCAATATGTTTTTGATATCTAAGGAATGAGCTCTTGTTTCTGCAAAGAGGGAGAGAACTTAACAGCTTTTTAAAAATGTAGTTTCTTTCCTTGTTAGAAAAAGAATAGAAGAAATTGCTGTCTCATATTTGTTTCTTTCTTGTTTCAGTTTCATTCTGTAAGGGTATACGGGGCAGTGGCCAGGCAAAACTTGCCCTTGGTGAAGCCATGCTAACTTCAACTGAAAACTAAGATGAAGTATTGTTGTTGGTCTTTAACTGAACAAATGTTCCGACATTTGTTACATAGAATGAAGGAATGGAAGCATCTGAGATATAGGGGAGATAGTGTTGTCTTTGGCCAGACAAAACATTTGCTGACATGATAAGATGGGCAATTGAACTTCAAGTATGAGATCAAAAGGAAATGTTTTACACTAGGAAATGAGAAGGGTGGCATCAAGTGATCACTATGCATCTTCTATTAATAATCTGTTCTTTTAAATGTGAACAGGCTCACTTTTATGGTGACTGCACGTGCATTTTAATGGATTTAAATTATGTGAGGTTTAAATGCATTTTCAAGTTACAGTTAAATGAAAATTTAAAATAAGACTGACAGATTGCTAAGGCTAAGCCAGTTCTATGATTAACGTTCAATTAAATTATATTTATCATGGGAGCAAATGAAGTATAAAATCACAAACAATGATATTTTTCAGTGGCTTACTTTGGTGGAAAGTGTAGTCTGAAGTATGACTTTGAGACTTTTATCTTTCATTCCCTCCTAAAGTAGAAATTAATTAGGGCTAAACAAGCATTGGCTGTAGGTTCAGAACCCCATCCCGAGTCTTTCGTGGACCAGTGGTCCAGGAGCAATTTACTGGTTTTCATGCAAAGTATTATGTATTTTATTTGTGTTTAACTAGCTAAGTTAGGGGAAAAGTTGAAATGTTAATAGTTGTTTAAGCAATTAACTATTTTTGTTGCTTTTATGGAAGCCACTTCTGCCCCTTTGCTATTTCTCATCAGATCTGCTGAGCCTGATTCTTGAAATATGGTTCTTTCTCTTTCCATGTACTTTCTACATAAATCTCTAAATATCAGAAGCTCTGCAGTGAGTCAAGAGAATGCTGAGTTTGTACATGTCAACTGTTTTTCAGGTTCATCCAGTGTGCCGTAATAAGTGAGGCATGACAATTTTCTAGCTTGCCTCAATATAATCTTCAGCTTTATGTAGGTGTGGCACTGGTGCTCTTATTTTTTATATACTTCCTAAAATTCATTCTTTATTTGTTCTTCCTTTTTCCTACAGAAATATGTGTAAAAGGAATTATATTCTGCATTCTCTTAATTTTATCATCTAGAATGTAAGTGGGTTAACTTTGGACATTGAGCAGCTTGAATTTTTTGATATCTTTAAAAAATTATCCACAGCATTGTAAAAATTGTTCTTTCAAAATGCCATCTCTCTCCTTTTTAAAAGACTAATGTTAAACAGGAAAAAAATTTGGATCAATTAAACCTAAAAAAGCTCTATAATATATTCAGCTAGAAGATTCCAAAAAAGTGATGAGCTGATGTATGACCTTCTTTTCAAGAACGTATGAACACATTCAGGAAAGTGAAGCATGATTCTTGTGCTAGCGTGTCCCTAATTATTGAAAAGCCTAAACATTTGAACAGTTGAATACTCAAAGGACTAATTGTACAGAGAGCATTCAGTTCCTGAGTAAGACACATGTCCAAAAGCACCCTTTGGGAAGTACTTTGCTTAACAAAAGCATTTTCTTAAATGGGATTCTTTTCAGCTGTTAAACTGATAAGCAGGAGATCTAAGAATTGATCTTCAAGATGAAGATATTGAAGAAAATACTAAGTTCAGGACTGCTATTTTTGTGTGTTAGTCTTGTATGGCTGGATCACGCCCCATGTGTCATCTCTGGGATGTTGATGTTACAGAGGAATCAATAGAAGCTGATTAGCAGAGGTTTTCTTTAAGCACTTTGGCATGACAGTATGCCATTAATATCCAGAAGCATTCTTTGTTTTTACTTAGTTTCTTTACCTTCTTTCTTTCTAAAGAAGAGTTGAGTCAATTTGCTTTTGAAGTTGCGCTAACATTGTTAGTTAATTAGTTAGTTATTATTAATATAGTTGGATACTGAGAGAAAAGAGAGATCGTGCAGTTCTTAACACTAAATCTGAATCTGTTTTGTCTTTTGGAAATGGCCCAAACAGATTTTAGCTGTATACTACAAATCAAACACCTGTTTTATCAAACTGTATTCCTTTCATAGTAACAACTTGTCAGATCCTGGTTGCCTCTGATTCATGTTTCAATGAATTAATTTGCTGTGGCCCCACAGAATTAGCTAGTGTATGCACATGCCCAACTAAACACAATAAAAAATATTGCACACCATTGCTCTTACTGTTATTTTCATATGACAAGTGTCATGAAAATGGGTTAATGTTTGCTAAGAGTTTGTAGAATAATACCATAAGTAGAGGGCACAAAAAGAAAAAACTCTGAGAGAAAAAAAAAGTACTTGGAAAAAATCTTTCCTATGATATTGTTAAAGAAAGTTTTAAACTCAGTATTCTTGTAGAGTTGCCATATTATTTTGCTTTATCCTGACATAAATATTCTTTCTGTGGGAAATAGACTTCTTTCATAAAACCCATTAGGCTGTGTCCTTAACACAGGGAACAGCTATTAATGTTTTGGTATATCTAAAATATTTTCAGTATATAGCCTTTGGTTGGTACATTATCTTGTTTTTTGCATCACAGTCAGTTACCTTCATTGGCATCTACTGGTACAAAATGGATGCAGTGGAGCAAAAGAATCATCCCATAATTTTCCTCAGTCATTGTTCTAATTTCTCTCCTGATTTTCTGACTCTGCAGAAATTCAGGTGCATAGAGGAAATGTCTAAAGAATGAACCATATCTCTGAGTAGTCCTTTCTTATCATGTATAATGCACCATGAATTGTATGTACCCAACAATAGTGAACTCTGCCCTCCAGAGATGGGAAAAAAATATTGCTAGTCAGGGTAAGTAATCAGCAGGGACTTACAAGTCCCTTGACATCCTTTGATCATAGCTCCTAAATATTGTCTTAGCAGTAGGGCTCTTTGGCAAATTAAAGCACAAGAGAGAAAGCACATAGGACTTAATGTAGAATTCAGGCAATGAAAAAGAACTGCCAGAAGTAACCAAATTCCAGCATTTTGATATGTTGCTTGCTTAATTACATTTGCATATGTTCCCTTTTGAAAATGGCAAACATCATTCTGCCTTTTTCATTGCTTATACAGGAGTCCATGTGTGATAATCTAGCATTTAACTACACATAGCTGGACTGCTAAATAAGTTTTGTAGAGTGATAGCCTGCATATGACATGGCATCTTCAAAATCCTTTTGTATTATCTGACCAGAATATTTAGTATAAACTGAAGTAATAGTACACAACAAAGAAAACAATTACACAGCATTCTCCATGTCTGAGCAGCCCAAAGAGTGAGTGTATGATTTACAGCATTTGTCACTGAAATGCAGGAATATTTTTCCTGATTTTAAGTATTTTTTAAATGCTCTGTAAGATGTTTAGTATCAGAATGCATGCTTTTAAGGCAGGAGGTAGGAAGCAAACATTTCAAGCCATATTATTTAGGAAGGCATGTCTATTTACATCTATCACTATAAAATCAAGCAAATAAAGAATTATTTGGAAGGATATTGATGGATTGTTGAAATGTAACCACTCAGTCAGTGAGACTTTTGATAACACTTATATACATATGGAGGCATATACATACTTGGAGGCAAAGGTGCTGACATATAACATGGCTATATTTCATTAGGTTTATGCAAGAAAAGTGAGATTTTTTCTGAATTCATTTGATATGCTCCTTTTTTTTTAGTTTTTCCTTTTTCAGCATAAATAATTTTTGTTTAGGGAAATTTTAACATACAATTTTTTACTTACTTATCCCATGGAAACTCACAGCTTAGCAAGTTCCTTAGAATAGTTCCTTAAAATTTTAAATCTTTCCAGTTCTTAGTTTACCGCAAATTTGTTTCTACATGAGGTCACACTATTTCTTAGTCATAGAAACAAATTTGTAGGAAACTCATTATTGGCCTTTCATAAGGAGAAGAAACTAAAACTTTAAATACAAGCAGCAATTTTTTGGTATTTCATTTGCATCACAGTGACACATGGCTTTGAATCTGGACCTTAATTCGCACTAACTAATATTTTTCAGACTTGTACCTTTCCTTAATTCAAAGTTTGGGTATTATGTAAATTTTTTAATTGGGGGAGATTGTGAAGACCTGTTTCTCTTGGACAAAAGGAAATACAGACAGGCAACTGAAGAGACTGAATGCAGTGTTATTCCAAACTGTCAGGTTGTTCATAGGTCTCTCTAATACTTCTCAGGTTCTAGTCTGCTGGTGATATAGTTTCAATAGATACACTAAGGAAAGTGCCAAGGCCAGCTTTGACAGGGTTTTCTTTTTTTCTTTTTTTTTTTTCCTTTTTTGCCCCCCTCCTCCTCTTTCTCTTTTAATCCCTGCGGGGCTCTGTGATTTTTCATAGCTGGACTAAAGTTGTGTCAACGGGAGACTTGCACCATAAAGACTGAAATGTTAAAGAAAGCTACAAGGAACAGCTTTGAGGCAAGGTTTCAAGCTTTGTCATCACGCTTGAAGAATTTTCTGTTTAATGTACTGTAATGCAGTATTCAATGGGGACAAGTTTAATTGAGTTTTACACAACCCAGTTGGGAGTAGCGCTGCAAGGTAGGTGATGTCTAGGTTTTTAATCTTCCACTCCAGAGAGGCTTGTTGACGAAGTGGTTCTTTCTCTTTGTAAGAAAAAAGGGAAGCATGAGAAATGATACATCCGTGGATAAAACCAATTGGCAACCCCCAAAGGAATGAGGGCGATAAGGCGAATCCAGCACTTGTAAGAAATAAAAGAATCCAACTGTTCATTTAAATGAGAAACAACACATGTGATTGAGGAGGCAGGGAGGCTGGGCACTGGAGTGGGGAGGAAGGGACTAATAAACAGAGTGGCTGGTGTTGGAGTTAGGCGTCCTGCAAAAACCAACCAGGGTGTGTTAGGCAGATTTCCAAAGAGATAGTTAATGACATGTATTTTTTAAAGTAAAGGGAGAGTCGAGCATTTCCTGTGCTGGAGAAGGTGGCTGAAGAGGCAGGAGGGAGGAAGCTGCTGTTAGGCAAAGCCCTACTTAAAGAATCACTATTCCTTCCCTGAGGCCTAACAGCCGCTCTCTATCAAACAGCATAAAAATAGCACTGGACCCTGTCAAAGAGGAAATAATACCTTCTGTGTAAGCCTCAGTGTATTAAACTCTAGTCCTGTTCAAGTTACTTCTCCTAGAACTTAAGCAGCCGAAAGGATAAAAGCATGCAGTCAATATACTGCCAAATCATCTCCCTGCTCTGGGTCTGCATCTCTGCTAAAGCAAAAAGTGTTTATCTCTCTCTAAAAGTACTGTCTGCCCTTCATGAAAACTTCTGCTCTTGACAATCATGTACTGTTATGTGTTGGAGCCTATTTTAATTTCCACCTTCCAACCAATACTCTTCCACTTGTTTCCTCTTAAGATATTCAAGAGATTTGACCTGGTATGAAACTGAAACTGTTTGCTTCTTTGCTTATTTTGTCCTTTCATGGTTACATTGCTGGTTTTGTTTGGAGAGGTTTTTCTCTTCTCAGAGTCATTTTCTGGGGAATACACTGTGCTGTGCAGTAAGTGTTTTCAGGTTTCTTCTGCCATTTTGCCATCTCTCATTTTGCCCCATCTGAATCAAGAAGACTTAACACAGTGACTTTTTTGTAAAATGCACTGAATAACAAGGTTGGCACGTGCTTAAGCAAGCAGTAGTTGTGCTTTGCTGCCAAGGAAGGTGTTTGCACACCTTTTGGGAAGGCTGTGGGGCAGAGGGCAGCCAGCCAGGCCAGCCTTGCACACGCCTCTTGGGCTGTCTTCCTGTTCCCCAAGCAAGCTCCAGAACCAAGTTTAGCCTCTCACCTTTTTACAGACTCACCAGCAGGGCCTTCTTTGGCCTTTGGCTCCCACACCCACCCCAGGGGAGGAAGGCAGCTGTGGCTGTGGTCCAGCCTGCTTTAGGGAGGAGAGCTGGGGATGGGTTTCATAATGGTGCGGAAAGCCTCGGTAATGAGCTATTGTGTGGGAGGGTTGAATTTCTCCCACAGAACATATACGGTGAGAGAAATTGGAAATTGCATCAGAATAAGCAGAATTTGCACTGTGCTGCTTTCTGAGGTACCACCAGAATCCCTGTTAAATTTATAAATATAGTGCACATGCAAAGTGTAGAGCTGAGCAAATAATTCACAATGAATAATTTATCTGATAAATTTAGCCTTTTTTCTGCTCATGAAATATCCATGAACAGATCTGTGATTTGTAACTGCAACCTTTAAAGTGCATTAGCATAGGGGTTTTTTTAATTTAATTTCCTTGTGTAGTTTGGTGTAAAAAAGTAATACCCTGTTATTGTTCCTACTATCATTTTAAATAGACCAAAAGTAGACTTTGAAGTTGAGACTTGGACTAAGGGAAGGGGCGAAGGAGGCAGGTGTTTCTACCTTGCTGCTGCTGCTGCTGTTTGTCCATAAACACTTTTTCTGTAGGCTACATTTACACCTCACAGTAATTTTTATTTTTGCAGCCTCTATATTTGGTATAGAAAAACACAGAGCTGCCTCTTCTTTAATGGAAGAGAATATGAGACATAACACGAACATGAGAAATAACATCCAATAATACTAAACTTTCAGGTAAACTGAGGCAGGAGGTCTTGGAAGGATGGAGCTGCACTCACGCACTTTGTTAAGAACTATGCATATTTTGAAGTACTTGCCACTTATCTCTGTTGTATGACATAGACTATATCCCTGTTATATCCTGAAAATGGCATCCTTATGGATGGGCTGAAAAATGGCATCTGCATGGCCTGAAATATTCGGGAGAAATGAGACTCATATTTCATAGACCTTAGCAAACTTTGTAGCCCCATTTTCAGGAGAAATTGCTTGTGGTTAACAATCATAAATTAAACCCCTCAGGTTTTCTGAGATAAATGGCTTGAAAATGTAGCATTAACATACATGCTTTTGGAATATTCTTAACATAATTTTTCCCCCCATTGTCTCTTCATCTTTCTGTTCTAATACTTTCTCTACAATCAAACAAACTCATCACTGTGTACTGTGAATTAAACTATAAGGAGTTTAACCAGTTTCACTTAAGTTATCAACTGAATCTCTTTGCAGCTTTGTTACAAATAGAGGTAGGAATTTTTACTGTTGCTAACCTTACAATTTTCTGAGTTCCTACCATGATTTCAAAATTTCCAAAATATTTTTAGCATAACCTAGATTTTTTCTTTATATACGTAGAACAGAACCTCTGATATAACCTCAGAGGTAATGCTTAAGAGATGGGCAGAGATACAAGAAAATTCTGTTGAGATACTGTAATTAAGTGGGCCTACTGTACCCCAAATAATGTATTTGTTCTTCATGGGTAATACTTGGTTTGTGAAGCTCTCACAGATGTAATGTATAGTTATGCACAGAAGAACAGCTTTAACAATAACTATCTGGTCAATAATTTCAATAATCTGCTTATTCTCCGTATGCAAAATTAAATCCTTGCAGGTGAAGAAGGTTTACTCCCTCTTTTCTGACCTTTCTCTTCTCTTTTTGGAAAAGAAAGAGTCAATTGGATTTTACCTACATGTTTTCTTCTCAGAACAATTTAATAAATTAATTCTAAGTGGTTCTATATCAGTAGAAACCTACTGAGGGTGTGGAATACCATCAAGAGCTGCCATTAAATAAAAAACAAATTTGGTCCTCAGGAACACCATGCTCAGTGATGAGTGATACATAAAGACCCCAGCTGGACTTTCAAACTCAGGATGAGTTTACACAGCTGCTACTTCTTATAAATTGATCCACTGCACTCAGAAAGAATTGAGGTGTCATGAAAATTCCAGCATCTATTTATCTATTTATAATAGGCCATGAACATGCATAATAAAAATGAATAGTTCACTAACTCATTTTTTGGTATTACATAATAATAGGAAGATTGCAAAGCAAATCCCATAGCAGTCAGCTGAAAGAAGGAATTTTGGCATTTCTCCATCCTGCAGGCATAAGACAGTTTCAGATATAAGAAAAATAGGCATAAAATACTCTTCTTACCTTCTTTACAAAGCTGTTTCAAGCAAAGAAAAACCCAAATGCTCTCAGTGAATGAAGTATTCATACAATCCCCAAAAATGTTGGTGTATAGATTAGCATATAATAAAAGTAGATACTGTAGCAGGTTGTCTGGAATAATTCCAGATGTCAAAATCCATCCATTCTTGTATCCATCCAATATCCTTGAAATCAGTGCTCAGCCTGAATGGACATCTCTGAGCAGATCTAGCCAAAGCCTGGTGAAGGGAAATCTAATTTGGCATCAGTGGATCTGGGATTTAGCTCATAGGACAGACTATGTCAGGACTCTAGATGTGATTCTGACTTGAAGCCTTCTCAGCATCCCATTTGTTCATGTCATAGCTTTACACTGAGACTGGCATAAAATCAGAGAACAAAGTCTTTTCCAAGAGGCTCCATGTTGAACATCTCTGTCCCTCTCACACAAGTAAAAAGCTTGATGGTCTTCTAAGGAAAATGAAGTAAAGCAGAGCATCACAGGACATCCTGATGCAGAAAACTGAAGCACTATATAGACCTATATCTTTCCTTCAATTGCACTCATGTATTTTGGTGAAGTACATATCTCCAGCCTTCATGCAGACATATAGACCAACAATTTACATAGCTCTCCATCCCAAAGTTTGGTTTGTTTGTTTTTTTTTAAGTAATAACGAGTTGAGAAATTTTCTTCCTTTAGCAAGTAAAGGGTTTGTACCCAGGGACCACAGACAGCCACACCTGAAAACATCTGGGTGGTCACTCCTTTATGTGCTTGTTCTAAAAGGAGGCTGTTAGAACCATCCTGGTGGAAAGGAAAGTACTGTTTCTGCACATCATGCTGTGGGAAGGAGACTTGGGGGGTTTACAACATGCAGGAGATGGAGCAACTAGAGAAGCAAAAAATGCAGGGACTGCTAAACAGAGAAGTCATAGATGATCCTATGGAGGAAAATAAGTTTTGTTCAAACCTTGTGCTACGGGGATGATTGTGCAATTAATAATGGGAACTATTTCAAGTTATTTCAAGCCAGTGTTTCAATGGCAAATCACTGCATTTAAATTGATAACTCTTGAGAGCAATACAAATTAGACCTAAATACCTGTGCAGCTGCAAGAATTTTGTTTGATTGTTTTTTCTTTCTAAAAGTTACAATAAAATAATATATTAAGATAACATAATTAGGTTGGAATCTGCAGAGCTTAAATGCAGTCAGTTTTATAAAGAAGTGTGGAAGTGTGGATACTGTTGCAAACAAATGAAAACATCACCCAGAAGCGTAGACTGAGGAGATAAAAACATGCAGGGAAAGAATAAGAAAGTGAGAATTAATCTTTCTTTCATAGATGATAACATCAGCACACCTATTATTAATAACATAATATGCAATCATGAATATCTATACGTTTCCTATAAATATCTATTTGTTCTTACATTGTAATTAATTTCTGATATTGTCTTGATGCAGCTGGAAACAACTTCTAAGAATAAACTCTCAAGATTTATACTTGTAAATATTAAATCTGAAGACTAGTAATAAGCTCATCCATGGACATTATTCATTATTTTACTTGGAATTCAATGAAGACTAGAAAATAAGGATAGTGATGTATTATGAGTAGAACAAACTTTACAGGAAATTTTATTTTTGTCATTAACGAGTTTAGGGCAAATTGGAATTGCTTTATAGAAAACATTTTTTTTCCCTTCCAGTTTCTGAATTTACAGTGAAATTGAAAAATGTGTTCATTTTCAGATATTTTACTGCATTCCTACAAATGGTGCCTTGAGCTCTCCCACGCATATTTAGGTTTTGCAAAAACAAAATTCTGGTTTACATCCACTTTTTCCAAATTAAGACCTTAATTTCCATTTCACCAGAATTTAGGAAAAGGAGTGCAAATGTGAGATCATTGAACTGTGATTTCACCTTCTCAGTGATTGCTTGGTATTTTCAGAAAAGATTAAATTAATTCAGTTAAGTTTGATTTTAATTTAATTTTTTAATGTAAAATGATAAGTTTTCTGTTGAAATGGAGAGCTGTACATTTCTGGGGTACAGCCCAATTCTGTTAGGAAAATGTATTGCAATTGCTAAAGAATTGCAAGGAGTGAATTATTCCCAGGAAATGAACAATAGAAAATATGGACATGTTAATCAGTCTAGTTTTCCTTCCTTTTGCAAAAGAAAAAAAAAAAAAAAAGAAAAGCAAGCGTGCAAGTAAGGATCATACTCTCTCTGATATTAAAATCTATGGGAATTTGATAAGATAAAAGAAATGTTAAATGAACGTTCTTTCTCTAAACAGACATGTCTAGAAAGGCAATTTTAGTAGTACAGCAGTGTAGCATTTTGTTTTTTCTGCAATAAAGCCATCAGATCAATAAAAAATTATGTAGCAGATTATTATTACACTGTGCTCACTATAGCTCTAATCGTAAATAATACAGCAGTTATCCTGGTTATATTAATTATAATTAGAATGCAGATAATGCAGACGGTCTTTTATTACTAGAGCCAAATCAATTTTCCAGTGTTATTCAATGCAAGGTCACACAAAGTTGTTGAAGCTCTTAGACTTCTTATGAAATGACCTGCATATGTAAGAGAGGGTTTGGCTCAGCTGTGTAAGACACATTGACTGGGAAGTGCATTGAAATAATTACAGCCATGAACTCTTGCCTGTAATGGCAGAATTTCATTTTATAAAGTAAGCATAGCTGTAATCCAGACTCCTTTATGGTGGGAAGCCTCATAAATCTTTCAGAGAAGACCAAGCCTTTCTCTTATTTCTAAAGCAGAAATCAAAATGAATTTGTTTCAGTTGTTATTCTTTCCATCTGTACTGTTGTGTTAAACATACTGAATGTGTTCATATTGTGTATCAATACAGAAAAGAAAATAAAATAAGAAAATACTTAATGGAAACATTTCATTATTTTAACACAGACTGTTTTAAAGTTCACTCGTTTGGGCTCTGGCTGTCCTGGATCGTTTAAAGCTTTTATCGTCTTTTAGGATTGCATTGGCTTAATGTATTTGTCTTCTATCTCCCATGGCTTCAGTTTAACTCAGAATCACAGAGGAACTGATATGCTTAAAATGTGCCTGTCTGTCCTGTAACTGATGAGCAGATTAGTAGCACACTGCCAGATAATCATCTCTGAGATGCATTGGATTCATATGCGTAAATGACACATGGCAGAGAGGGGGAAAGATCGAGGAAAGTGTCTTTCAGTTGTGTGCTTTTCTGCTTTCTTTAAGCATGTGTGCAGATGGCCATTAGATATGCTCTACGGTGGATTCTTGCAGTTTGGAATTTACTTTTCCTCTTTTTGTTCTATGTGGTATGTGTCTAAGTGCTTCCACAGAAACAAAGCAGCCAGTAGTAAATAGAGCGGAGGCTGCAAGTAGGAGCTGGTTTAGTGAGAGGCACAGTGCTTGGAAAAATGTGAAGAATAAAGGTTTGCTTGCCATTTGCTTGCTCACTTACTTTTGTTTTGCTTTTCTTTGTTACTCAATAGAACATATGCTAGAGAAAAAAAATGAATTGCCCTTCGCGGAGAAAAAAATGTGCATTTATTTGAAGGATTGGTGATACTTAAATCTTTAATTGTGCTCTCCAATTTGCTTTTAAATCAGTAGGAGTTTGGCATGTGTATGGGAGCATAGCTGTCCAGACAATCTCCTACATGCCCACATGTGTTCAGCCTTACATCTGGCCTCTTAAGTCATACTTTCAATCAGCAGTGTGATGGCATTTAAAAAAGGGTCTCTGATCACTTTTGGCTTTTTTTTAGCTTGTCATAAATCCTATTATCAGCAGTACCTGAGCTTGAGGAATTCAGTCATTTGAATCAAAATACTTCCTTCTGACAATAACCAAGGAAGGAGACAAAGCCATTTGGCAAGCAAATGAATCTTAAGTACACACACTGGAAATGTTTATACTTTGTTCTAGATAAATGTAGGCTGCTTTTTGATAGTATATCAGTATTCAGCTTATAGAATGTGAATGGGATTTATGTGTGAGAGGAAATGTGAGAGAAATGGAGGAAGGAGTGTTAAGGAAAACTTGGTATAAATGGACTTTGAGGCTTTACTCAAATACTGGAGATGTACACTTTCAAAACAAATTATTCCAAATGCAAAAAAAATATAAATAAATTCTCTTCAGATATACTTTTGTGACATGTATGTTACACCTATGATACTTCTCATGGATCCTCCAGTTCTGTGTGGCTTGATTTAATCTCATCTGGAAATAATTTGATCTCTCTGAGCCCTACTTGCATCTTTATTTTGATGGCGGTAATTTAATCAGGATTTTCCATAAGCTTCCTATTCTCTGCAAACCCATTGCTGGGTTTGGTTGGTTGGTTTGGTGTTTTAATTATAATAATGTAGTAGCACTTACAGGTTCAGGCATCACGCCTTAAGCTTGAGGGTGTGGAAATATTGGGGCAAAATGGATTTTAGTTTATCACTTTTACTTCACTGAAGTAAATGCTCTATTTTAACTGTTCAAAGAGCCCAGCATCCTTTTCCTCCTTTTCACCTAAATTGTTTGGTTTTATACAAAGGAAGAAAACTCACACTTTTGAGAAGTTCATGTTAAAACCAAGCAGTACAAAGGTATAATACATGATTGCTTAGAGTACAACTTTTTCTCTGTGTAAAAAATTCTGAGGCTCATGGTATATATTCTTGTGAGGGTTTTTTTTAAGGCACTCTATCTCAGAGGTAGCATGTGTATCAGGGGAGGCAGGGATTGCTATGGTAAGTACCCCTGCTTCAAATAATAGGATTTGGGAATTATTTTCAGTCCAAAACATAAGGGAAAAAAATGTCTAAAAGTGACCTTGTCGTCTGAATTAACTTCCATGAGATTCCACTTTAAAATGATATGCCCAGTATTATCATTTTACTGCCAAAAACTGGGAACACTTCCAAATTTTGACTTAGAAATTATTGTACTTCCAACTGAAAAAAAAAAAAAGAAGCTTTTTGAAGTACTTCTTTTTGTTGAATACTGTAATAGATGGCTCTGTAAAATCCTGAGTAAATGGCCAAGACCGCAAGTTCGAGCTGCCCCCAAGGCAGTCTTATCTTACACACAGGCTTTTAGAAGATTTTTGTTTTGTTCTTGAATGTGTGTAGTTTATGTGTTTCATCAGAAGATGCCTGGTTTTTTGCCTGACTCTACACCCCCATGTCAATACCACTCAGGTTCACAAGGGGAGTTAGCTGCGGGATTTGTGCTGTGCTGAAGAAGAAAGATTATCTTTCCTGTAGGGTGGGGGGAAGCGCATTGTGTACATCTCTAAAGTAAAGACTGCGGGAAAAAATGAAGGGGGCATAACTTTTAAATATACAATAGCATTCCTAAGTTAATATAGCATGCTGGAATGTAGTGGAACATTTTATTATTTGGCAATCGTTTGTCTTTACGTCTTGTAAATAAAATGTTCCTTGTCTTAACGGGCATTCAGCAACAGCAGGGTAGGTTTCTAATCAGCCACACAAACCACTGCTCTAAGTGCACTTGATAGTGTCTCCAGCAAATAGCTTTAGAAAATATCCTTCGTAGTGTACGTACCCTCATGTGAGGATTACCTGCAATGATAGGATACATCCTCATACATTCAGGCAGCCTCGTGTGCTTCTGATCTATACTGGCTTTCACTGCCACTGTTTCTGAAATGGCCTTTCTGCCTCCTGATCACAACATGAAGCAAAAAAGTGCCATCTGGACACTGCATGCTAAAAAGTCAAAGATCTGTACACCGTATTATGCCCAAAAGGACATTTCCTTGTCAGTTAAGCTGCCATGTACTTTAGTCTGTCACTGATAACTAACAAAATTACAGTATGGTAATTTTAATTGGAAGCTATCCATTTTTATCCTGCAGGTTTTTCTTTTATTCCCCCTGGCAATCTCCTCCTGCAGCAGGTTCCCTGGCCATGGCACAGGCGTGGGCAGAGCCCGGTGGGAGGCCAGGCACGGCGGTGTCCAGCTGCCAGGGTGCTGCACCACTGCCCAGCAGCTCTGCCAGAGCCACCATCCAAGCTCAGCCCTGGGTGTCCTTTTCCTAATTCCTTAATTCTGCTGCTTTTTAAACTAACCTGGAATCCCACAAAGCCATTTGACAATTAAGGTTATAGAGGAAAAGAGGCAATCCCGCCCCGACTGCTGAATGTTGGGAAGATACTGACACGGGCCAGGGAGGGGGCACACTGGGGTTAGATGGAGAAGGTGAACATTTCCCTGTTGGAAAGCTGTAAGTAAGAATATTTAGGACATCATTGTTGTTGTTACTGGGGAGGCAGAGAGGGAGTAAGAGCCTCTCACCAGAAATAAGAACAGCATCCATGACTGCAGGAGTACAGAGGAGGGGTAGCTTGCTTTTAGAGGGCAAAAACCAGGGTAAGGACAGGAAAGTGGGAAGTAAAAAAGATGAAAAAGGAATCAGACTCATGGGATATGAAAGACTCTATTTTCTTTTTAATGTATACATAAAGATTGATGTTTTGCTTATATTTATTTGTCTGTTTGTTATCTGAGTGGTGCATGGTGCAGGGAATTTTACTGTTTTTTCCTTTTATCTGGATGACTCAGAAAAGTAAAAAATGCAGCCTGTAATATTGGCTTATGGCCTGGCAGAGTAGAAGGGGGTGCAAGCCAAACTCACAGTCACCTGAATCTCCTTGCAGAGGAGAACTGGGTATACATTTCAAATGTGGAAATAAATTCAGCATATGAATGCACCAAAATAAAGTCTGCATATGGACATAGATACACAAATAGTAATCGAACATCTCTTTTGAGAGAATTTGGGTCTCCAAAATTAATGGCAGATTAAAAACATGACATGCATTTCTCAAGTTACAATTTTTTAGCCAATACAATATTGTGTAAAATGAAGGAAGTGCTGTTGTCCATTTTCACAGCATCTTTAACTGTTATAGTCTTAACACCAACTTAGTTGGTGCACTACCAGCTGGAATTTTATAGAGTTTTTTATAACAAGATAAATACATACATTTAAAATTTGAGAGATTGGCACTTCTTATCATCTCAGAAATTATTTATAAATATAGCAAAACCAGAAAATGTGAAAACAAGCATCATTATCACTTTAGTCTGAAAATCAGGCTGGAATTGTGACTGCAAGCACAGCATGGGAAAAACAGAATAGCATTGTAATGTGAGTGCCCCGTAGACTGGGCACTAAAGTTATCTTTCTTAGTTTGCAGTGGACTATGTCAGAGGTCATTTTCCTTAGCAAAAGTTAAACAAAATGCTTTGTCTAAACATCATAAAAATACCAAAATTTAAAACTATGAAATGAGCACGGTCAAAATTCATCTGCCCAATGTGCAGCTAAATTTATGAAAATAAGTTATTTGTAGTTGTAGTTTTATTTTATATTTTTATAATTTAGCTAGGTTCAGTTATTGTTGTTGCTCCAATATGGAAAACCACTTAACAAGGAATTTGGTCCTGTTCTTTAATAGGAGAATGCTAATGGTGGGTCCAATTCAGTATTCTCTCTGGATTATTGTTTGTGAACTTTATATAAAAATATGTCAGTAGGAGGTTTAAAAACAGCAGAAATTACTGGATGAGAAAGATCCAGACAATGCATCAGCTGAGAAAAATGCATGCAGAGAAGTGGAAATTATGCAACATTTTTCTCCTGAAGGACCACAGCTGTATTTCTCTGCAGAGAAAGAAAGTCTTTTAAACTGTAACGTAGATCATTAGTATCCCACTATGGATACTGGCAGGGTGGTTTTCATACAGTTGTGTTGGCAGTATTTCCTTTCTTAGCTGCTTCCTGAAGAAGCCTTGCTGAGGAGAAAGAGGTGCTGAAAAGGTTAATGGGAATCCCTGATAAATCTGCAGAGACTGCCTCTATCATTAAAATCTCTTACACATATAAAATGATAGCCTACACCCATGGAAAAAAAACCAAAACAACAAACAAACAAACAAAAAAAAGGCTTTTTCGAGTTTTATGCAGTCTTTATGACAGCAAATCAGTTCTCAGTCCCAGCTGGGAGAACTGTTGGGCTTTCTGTGAGGTGGGTGCTGAAGTGCCTGAGTGGCTGGGCAGGCACTGGGTGCCTCCATGCCCTGGTGCCACGCCAGCCAGAGCATCTGCTGCTGAAGTGCTTGGAGAGGTGGCACAGCCTCCTGCAACTTCCCTTCCACAAGACAAAGAAAGATTTGGATTGCAAAAGATCAAATTCTTACATTTGGGCCAAATCTTACAAAAAATGCATCTGAAGAGGAGCTCTGTGCAGCCACTCCCCGTGCAGTTCTCTTTTGCCTGGCTAAGCCTGGGGCACGGTCCATTGTCAAGTATCCTCAGCCTGAATCACTAAAGGCAGTCTTCCAGTGCCTGTCTCCAAGATCCTCTGCCCCAATAGAAGGAGACTTTTTATCACAGTGATATTTTCCTGACAAACTTACAAAAGACATGTTTAATTTTTTTTCTAACAATGCCTTGCTATCTGTTTATTTTAGCCTAGCCACAGTCCTGTTACAACTTTTTTTATCAGACCTTGAAAACTGAGTAGAAAAGTAGATTGCTGCCTTTTCCTTCCACATTTGGAAAGCTGGAATCCAATCTAACTCAAAATATAAAATATACTTTTGTTACCACAAGATTGAAGCAGAGGTTAGTAGCAATGTGTATTTTATAGTATATTTTCTGTGGAGGGAGAATTCATACTACAGCTATTCAAACTATACAGTGTCTGAATTCAGGACAAAAATGAATAATTTATTTTTCTTTTTCCATTCATCAGAGATGAACACTAAATGCAAAGTTCAAATTCAGATAAAAATTTCTCTGTGTCTGGATCTAGTGTTTTGGGCTGATTCTTTTACAGCTCAAGGGATAGCCCTCACCATAATTGAAAATTCCTTGTTTCATTACATATGGGATGTATAAGTGGGCACATACTTTCTTGGGAGGTGAGTGTCTTTATGTCAGTAGTAATAGTACTTATAATACTAGAGTAAATTTATGATATCTTCTCTTAATTATTCTAGCTAACTTAGATTTAGTGACTTGTGATCTGGATCACAAAAATGTGCAACTTACCATTGTTTAGACATTTTTTTTGCTATATTTCTTAACCACTGCAATGGAAGTCTGTGTAACAGTTGTGTATTTGTACAGTGATTTCACCTTAAATGCTCAGTATTTTGTCACCTCATCCCCAGATTAAATATAGATATTGTTTATAGTTTGATTGTATTTTTCAATATATTTTCTCTACACAATTTTCTTTAGATTACTAGGGAAAATATTTTAAATTTAAATGTTTTCAAAAATCTTGTATCTTTTTTCATAACTGTTTCTGCTGCTGCTTTAACAGTAATGTGTAGCAATGAGAACACAAGTGGAAAAAAAAATAACAGAGGAGCAAAATATAGGCAGACAACATGCTTAAAGCAATCAGAAAGTATTTAGTCAATCCATTGGTCTCAGCACACAGCAACAAACAAGTCTATGGATATATGAGAAGGGGGAGGGAGATTTGGATTTGAAAGAAGAAAAGCTTTATGGGTGATGTTGGAAAGGGTATCAGAAGTCTGAAGGGCACTGCAGAAACCACAGATAATGCTTTGGAAATATAGGAAGTGTGAGCTGGAGACTTGGCTCATGTAGCAGGGGAAGATGGAGCAGACTTCAAGGTACTGAGTGAAAGTGGAAGAAAAGATTCTGTCCAAGTGAGGACAAATGCTATGTTTCATCCAAAAGAAGAAGGAAGACAGCAGAGAGGGGCAAAGACAGACATCACATGGCCAATGGAAAGGAAGTATCTTGGTAACATCATTCTGAGTAGATACCTGTATGGTAAAGTTTCCGAATTACCATGGGGATCTTTGCTGTGTGGATGGATAGGAAAGGCTGTGCTTTTGAAAGGTAAAATGAGAAGGGTAGGCATAGTCTTAAGTAAAATATGAAGGGAGATTAGAACTGTTTTGGACTGGGGAGCTTGACATCAGAGAAATAAGGCAAGCTGAGCAGAGTGGTATGGAGGTATGGAGCAGAGTGATGCATTTGTTGTTTTAATTAGGCTAAGATTTCTATAACCTGATATAATCTTATCCAAGAGAAAAGACAAAAAAATGTATGGAGTTAATCTGGCATTCTGCTGTAGAGTCAGAAAGGGAAACTGAGAATAAGTAAACTGAGGGAGAAATGAAAAATAGCTGGAGTCTTTTTAGAAAGGGAAAATTCATTCCAGAAGTAGCAACAGAGGAGAGAGGATACAGGAGAATATTGGAACTTGCAAACCCCAGTCGGACATGGGATAAACCAGGACGGTGTTAGAAAACAGTAATATTGCCTTGATTCCTCCTCTGAGGCAAAGTACTTGTTTCTAAAGCACGTCTCATTTTGCAGCACTGATCCTTTCTTCAACTGCAAACAAAACAAAGCCCTTAAACATATAGTTTAAAATTCTGTCCATATTAAGGATGTTCTATCTATACTAACTTATGTGTGTGTCACTTAAGATTGTTAAAAACCTCAGGGCGAGAATAGTGTTATTTGCATTTGCACATTTATTCGTATAGCAGCACCTAGGCTTATTACTAAATAAATGGTTGTTCTGTGTAATTAGTTGATCTCTGGTTTTAATGTTCATTAGACATACAGATAAATATAAGATGTTACCTCCGTCTGTCATTAATAGATTTTAGCTTTCTTTTACTCTTGGGGTTTGGTTTTTTTTTTTTGCTCCTTTTATATATCCAGCTTCCTTCCACTGTGCTGCTGCAGGAAATTACTTTTTCTGAGAGAAGAAGAAAATTTATTTTTTCACCCTTGGAACTTAAAGTAGACGACAAACCTAGAAATTCTGGAAAGGGAAATATAGGCTTGAAACAGGAATGGAAAAATTAAAAGATTGCAAAAACCTCTATATCTTTCAGCGCTTCATTTCAAAGGTAGTTTTGGTGTCCTCTACCAAAGGAGAAGAAACAACTGAGAATATTAAGAGTAAAAGGGAAAGTGGTGCAAGTGATAATAAATTAGTCACAATCATCATAGTCACAAATGATTTCACAGAGCAGCACTTAAAAAAAGAATTATGAAATAGGAATTCCAATGCAGGCAGTTATATTTTTGGAAGTGTAATGTCAAACAAACAGTTCCTTTAGCTAGAGGAATTCATGTGTCCAGCTTTACTGCATCATATGAGCATTCTGACTTTCAAAAAACCTCAACATCTATACTTGAAATCAGTCTAAGACAAGGAAAATGAAGCCCTGGGACAGGTTATTAGATGTCTTTAAGGAGAAAAAGACTAGGAGAATTAGCTTCTAGATGAACTAGAGTACTGTTGCTTGTGCAAGGAGATAGAATAGATGATCTCTTCTACAAGTATATGCTTCCAAAATTTGAGGGAGCAGAAAGATAGCATTTAGAAGATAATGTCAAATACTTAACTGATCAAACAAACAGTACTGTATGCACCTCTCAGGGCTTACATCAGTTGCAATATCAGAGATGACAGGATACCTTTTGAAAAAATCACTCCCGTGCTCTGGCAAATAGAATGTGTTGGAAATGTGACCCACTTGCACCAAATGTAAGACATTAAAGTTCTTTCAGAACAAAATGCATGAAATCAAAATGGAAATGTTTTTGATATAAAGGCAATAGTACAAGAAGTATATGGCTAGATAAAGCAGAATTTAAAGCTGAATCATCCCCATTTCTGATTTAATGTGAATTCCTTCTTTTATTCTTTTGTTGTAATATTCCTTGAAACAGCCTATCAAGTTTAAGAGTTGATCTTCTAGATCCAGTAGATCTTTTACTGTTTCTTCAAAGATAAACTGTTGCTCTAAAGGTTAAAAAAAAGTAGAGATTGTTTTCTAAATGCATTTGAAAAGGAAATGAAATGGATAAAAAACTATGTGAAACAAAAACAGGCTTTGAAATGATGTAAAGGTTGTCTCTCTCCCTCGCTAGTCTGGGTTTTTCTTGTTCAATTCCAAAATCAGATACTGCAGATCAGGAACAGTATTATTTATTTATTATTAATTTATTTTCTTTACCACAATATGAATCTCACAAGACTGCTAAGTTTAGGGTAATAGAGAAAGGTTCCCAAGTTAATCTTGTCATCCCTTTGGTCAATGGATTGTTTGCACAGAAATTACCAAGTCAAAAAAATACTAATGTCAGAAGAATGCTGACTTTTATACACAAAGTGACCTGGCATATGCAGGGCAGGTGAAAGGAGCCCTTATGCAGGTTCTCAAGCACTGAGCTGGTGTTCCTCCAAAATGTGCCTAACACAAGTGATCTGGGAGCCAACATAAAATAATTGCTTTAGGCTACACCAAAAGTCTGGGGCTACTCTTCACCCTGGCTGTTCAAATACATGGCACTTCTGTGAAGATAATGAGAAATTAAAACTAGGAAATTTTCATTTTAAAAAAGCATGAAAAGAGCTACCTGTTTCTGCCTTTACCTTCCTCCTTGAGGAACTTTTCTTTAGTTTTAGTTATGAATGAGAAAAGAAGATTGTACTGAAACAATGTGTATATGAAACGTGAATTTCCTTTTTCTCTCCTTTTATTTAAAACACAGCATGGAGAGATATAAGTATAGTTATTAGTGCTAGAGATTGTGAATATCTTTTGAAATGAAGGGCATTTGCCAGAAGTCTGTCAAACTACAAACGACCTAGGTCTTGCTCAAGAAACCATCGATTAAAAGTAGTGACCCACTAACCTCATTTTTCCAGAAAGACTGTTGAGCAGTTATGACAAGACAATCCAAGAGATTTGTAAAACTTTTCATTTCTTTAGGGGTCAGATAGAAAGATTTCAGATGCAAAAGCAACAGAAAATCACATCAATTTAAGCAGGAAGTACTGCTGCCAAATGAACTGTTTATATTTAGACAGCTTTGTGAATGTTCAGCTCTTCTGATTCATGACTCCATTCAGGAACTGCTTAAGATGTGCTTTTACTCTGGTGGAGTTTTTTTTTGTCTGGGTTCTCCAGAACTTTGTATGTATATTGGGAAAGAAAACCTCTTTATTTTGTAAAAGTGAGATTATACACAGATTACTGGACATTTGCTCTTGGTACTTGAGAACCATTTTCCTTTTAATATAAGCCTCGTATTGCATTAATTGTTTCCCTACAAATATTCATCATAATAATCATTATCAATCTGCTTTCTGTGGCAGTAGAATCCCTAAACTGAGCAGGAATAGTGCTAAACTCAGGAATGGTAAAGGCTTTCCTTCCAATTTGAAAAGAGGATGAGAGAGAACAAATTAATCATAGAATCATGGATGCTGGAAACATATTAAAAAATCTATCCAGTCTTTGCCTTTCATTTGCCTTTTATTGTACATCCTGCAGTATTCTGACGGTCTGGTTTTTCAAAAGCTGTAGTCTTAAAAGTGATAGGTTACTGCTACTTTCTCTTAAGAGTGTATGAGAATCTCACTGATAAAGAGGATTTCAGAAGTTTGGGAAATGAATGCTACTGCAGCAGTGAGGAACTAACTGTTCCAAATACATATAGAAATGCAAAGGGATTTTTTTCCCCCGGTGATTTTTTGTGCTGAGTCGCCATCTGAGATGTCTGTGCATGTGTCAGTTTATCTATGTCTGTTTTAGAGCTGGAATATGTTCTCACTCCCTTAGCAATCACCTCCTCACTTTCTGTACAATTTTAAAATTACATCTGACCATAGGATTAAGAATGTCTTAGTGGTAACCTAGTCTTGCAATTCATTTGACTGTGCATTGTTCTCTAAAGTGCCATATTTAGCTTTTAACAAGCTTGGGAATATTGTTTATTTTGCCGTATGATGTGTTAGTTGCTTAGCTAATTCTGCATTTAAAGACGTGTGTTCTCTGGGCTCTCACATGGGGGGAGGAAAGTGTCTTCCTTATGTGAGAAAGCTGCCACAGCAGCTGATTTATCACTTAACACTGGAGGCTCTCCAGGGCTTGCATGTGCTGCACATGCTTGCAATGTATTTTGGTGTTAGTATGACCAACATTAATACACAGCACTAATGCTGAGAATAAAGTGAGTGCTAAAGCTCAGATTCAGATGCTCTAAATGGCAGCATCTTTATTGCTCTACACAAAGAGGGAATGAACAAATAGTTCTGCAGTGGGCAGAGAAGACTGGTGTAGCACCCTAACCCCAGAGGCAAATTTATTTCCACCCATCTGCTGTCTCAAATGCCAAGTCCAGAAATGCCACTGTTTCCAAAGCAGCAGACATTAACCATGTGTGTGAATCTTAGGCATTAGTAAAAATTATTCTCAAAAATTGCCTTTGTTTGACTTACATGAATTGCCAGAGCAAAGAAAAAGGCCAAGGCTCATTGTGGACTCCGTTATCCTGGCACTAACAGGTTCATAATTTCTGTGATGGAATATAATGTGTGGCTATAGGAAAGATAGTAATTTCATTTCATTAAAATGCTGCAATTAATAAAGGCATTTGTAAGGCTATAAGGTAAGGTCTAGGGCTGGGTTCTGGTCTAGTTTGCTGTGGGACTTGCATGCCCCATATCACGGTATTCAGCTGAAAGGGGATTGTAAAACACTTGTATATTGTGGAATAAAATATGTCTGCAGACTCCTGGAGCCGAAGGTGGGCAAGGAAAACACAGTGGCTGGTGGTCTTAGGTCTTCCCCCGAAGGACCTTGGTTACTTCTAGTGCCTCTCTGTCCTCCTCTTCCTGCCCACTAGCACAGGTTTGGAGAAAACTCTCCTCTTGCTGCTTCTCCTACCAGTAAATGGCAGAAGAAATTATATATTATTAAGTGCAGAAATAGGTCCTGCTTAGAAATCCATGTGTCAGGGAACATTAGTGCTGCCCTTTCCTTGCCAAAACTTACCAATTTCCTCTCTGCTGTGAACTGCTTTCAGACATTTGTGTTCCTTTTTGTCTAGGCAGACTGCGTATTCAGCAGAGTGACTCAGAACACAGAATCTCTTTGAACTGTGTTTCTGCTCTGGGAAAGTCTTTTTTGGTTTTTGTTTCTTTAATATATATATATTTTTTTAAGTGATAAGGAAATATGTGCTACTTGCAAGTTGCTCCTTTTGGCAAACATGGGATATCCCTTTTTAGTATGGATTCTGTTCCATATGTGATCGTTCTTTTTTTGCCAAACTTCCTTAGATGTGCACCAAATTGCAGAAAGATGAATACCAACTTTGCATAATTTGAACAAGAAAGCCTTGCAGTGCTACTTTTCTGTTTAATTTACAGGGGGGAAAAATTATGAGATACGTAGGACATAAGTAAGGGCAGAATAGAGCCCTTAATCTTAATTATTCATTCTGCAGTATTATAAATGACTAAAGATTACTTCCAATGTTTGGTATAATCTTACAGTGTGCAGATGTGGTTCTCTTTGGTATATGCCATCTTTACTGAACTCACAATTTCCATAATGCTGTCACATTCTGCATGGGAAGCAGATTTGCAGATAGGTAATCCATGTAAGGTATTTTAAAGACAGCTTATTAAAGGATTGAGGCCTGCTGTTAAATTACATATGCTTTCAATTGCTATGAGGAGCAAACAGTATCAAGAAGTACAATAATTTAGCTACAGCTGGAGAAAGGCCTATTTAAAGTTTTGATGAGAGATCCTTTAAAGTTTTCCTTTAAGTTCCTTTCTGCTTTCTATCTTCTCCTGCATAGTACAGAATTTCACTTTACACAGTGTAATTTCACCGGCAGGTCGACTGTATACACACTAAGAAACTGAAATGCATTCCTAAACTGAGAGACAGAGTTTACAAAACGACCGTGGGTGCCAGGCTCCACACTTGATGGCATTATCTAAACACCTGACAGCAAGGATAGATTCACTGCAGTTTAGTATTGCTAATTATTAATAGCTCAAATTGTGCTGGGCACTGTCGCCGTGCCGCGTTCCCCGCCGCCGCCGCCGCGAGCTGGGATGCTCTGCTGCATTGATGTTGTTGAGCATATTGGATAGTGCCCCCATCTGTTTCTGGAACACAAGGCGATGTGTCACTTACGTGCTGTCTGCTCCTCGTACCCTTTACAGAAGGAGCTACAAGAGATTGCATTTCCAAACAGATAAGCTCATTCCCCTCTCTTTACCTGGAATAAAAGGCAACGAGTGTAGTTTAGAGTCATCCCTTAAACTGGGGGGCCAGGGAGGAGGGGGAATGTTTGGAGCGTTTTCCCTAAAGTAACAAAATAAATGAGAAAATAGTGATGCTGTTTGGAGGTAACTTTAAGTGTCGCATGGTAAGAGGCTAAAAGAGGCACATTATGCAGACATGAGGCTGCAAAGCCTGAGAAGGAATGTGTTAAACAATCATTTTATAACGATGAGTCTGGCCATGCGTTTGCATGTGAACGTTATTACAGTCTGAAAAAGAGAAAATGTTATTATGCCATGTATCTTTGAGCCATTATTGGAATTAGGTTGCAAAGCTTTGACTGCAAGGTTATTTGAATCTAGTACTTGTTGTTAATGTCATGCTTTCTATTTAGTATTTTTTTCCTTATTTGTTATGAATTAGTACACTATGAAAAGCAATTATTTTTTTAAAATGTGTCTGTAACCACCCACCACAAGCATAAGTATATTTTTTGATTGTATATATTTAAAGATCACTGTACACTGTGGGAAAAGCTGTGTAAAGGTCTGGAAAGACAAAGTAGTAAAAAAAAAAAAAGGGTTCTAAGAATTAAAATACAGGCTTTTTAAACTTATGTTTATTTTTTCCTTTAACATTTCTGTGTAATCTAAGCAGACATATGAAAAATAGTGACTCTAAATTTGGCAAAATAAAACATTTTCTTACAATGGGTGATCTAAACATATTTCCACATAAATATATTAAGACTTCTTTTTCTTTTATTTTTGCTTTTTTAGTAAATGAAAGATAGTATTTTTATTTTGATGTATTTACTGTGTAAAATGTGCACATGATATTTCTGTCCTCATGTAATAAATCTGTTTTTACAGAAGTTTTAGAGCTTAATAGATTTTGAATTGCATTAGATTTCTGTAATAAATGGATATATAAGACAAGACCTTATTAGGTTGATCTTTGTCTGTGAAATCTGTTTTCTTCAAATAATTTCAGAAACCAAAAATGCAAAATACAAACTTTGCCTAATCATGAATTTTTAAGCATATATCTCTGTAAATATTAGTGCAATTTAATTGCAGAAAATTACGTTGTAACCAGTTAGTAGCAAAGTTCTGTAGAGTACCTGAAACTAGTATTTTTATTTCAGTATTTATACTGGAATATACTTCTTATAAAGGAAAAATGCTATTGATAGCTCAAAATGAACTTCGAATTAATGTAATGTCAATATTATCAAATATTGATATATCACTCCTAGACAGCAAATGTATTATTAAGTGACAAATAATTAATTTAGGCAAAAATTAAGCCAAAAAATTAAAAGGTGATGCTTAAATAAATAAAGTATCTCAGTTGAAAATATTTCTCATAGGCTATGTAGCTCTCATTGCATTGTTTCTGTTGTTACCATGTCTTAATGGTTTTTATTGTTTATTGGAAAAATTGTTTAAGACAGCAAGAATCTCAGGTCTTCTCTTTTTTATGAAGGTCAAACTAAATTCAGAATTATAACTGAAAAATGAAATGTAAATACCAAGATCTTTGATAACAAAGTAATTAAAATGTATGGTTTTGCCTACTGTGTATAATAAGGGCTTATATTTGATCAACCATAAAAGTTATTTAATCATTTTAACCTTGGAATACTACCCCACAAAAAACTACTTAATGGAAGTTAGCTGAGAAGCATTAGAGTATCACAACATCAAGAAGGCTGAGCAAGAGGGCACTGAAAATTCAAGCACAGCTTATTTCTGCTATAATACTATAGCAGGTTGCATGGCAACCAGTGGCTGTGGATTTTGAAGTTACTTTATCCTTATTCAATGAGCAAAGACTTAGCCTGTATTTATTTTGGTAATTTCTAGAATTAATCAGGTATTTAAGGCCCAGTGTAGCATAAACTTGCTGTGATTTTTTGATTGGCAAATGAATGTTTACAACTGTTGTTGGGAGAAGACCTGGAAGAAGAGGAGAGCTCGATTGTTCCTCCTAGCATTGCAGACAGTAAGTAGTAGGCAAGTGCTCGGATCAGCAGCCCATTGTGAGCAAGAGTGTGGCTTGCAAGCATCTCCCTGTGATTTAGGTTAGTCATTTTAGGAGGACACTGCAGTTTTCAAAAAAAACCTGCCATATTTCATTTTAATGTTTCCATTAAAGAACAATGCTAAGAGAATTTTAACATTTCTCAGCTGAGTAGAAGCTGTAATCATAAGCCAAAGTCACAAGTACAAGTAGTGTGGCACCCTTGTGGGCATGTATTACTTCAGAGAATACAGTAACATACAAATCTCAAAATATGTTTTAAAATACTATTTAATTTCTATTACTCTCTTTAAAGTACAAAGGCAACTCTTTCAGTATCCTGTTGTTTTATATGTTCAGGGTTCTGCCAAGCTTCTCAATATCCCCAGATCTTACTGAAATTGAAGTAAATTAAAAGCACAAAGCGCACATCATAATGCTTATAATGAATGAGAGGTGTGAACTGGTGGCTCATTTAATGAGTGCTTTTTAAAAATGCACTTTGCTAGAGCATATAAAAGTCTGTAGGATATTTCCAGGTTTCAGAAGCAGCGTATATTCTTGTAGTGAAAGATGCCATCATAATGCTTATACACAGGGATAGGATTATGATATGAGTGTTCTCTTCATGAGTTTCAGTCCCTAACTTTTTGGCTTTTATGCAAAGTACACACTGAATGAACCTTATCACATACACAGCATGAAAGGCATCATTAAATCAAGACAGGCTTTCACAACCCTATCTTACATCATGCACCCCACGAACTTAACTTTGAAGAACCTTTTTTTCATATGTTCATGAACTTAGCAGATTTATGTGACGGCTGCATTGTTCTATTTTAAAATATATTTCCGAATGTGACATTAGATCAAGACCAAAACCCTAATAAGAAGCCCACAGTAGTTCTTAGGTGGAAGTGGGCACCCAGCCAGTGGTGCTGGGAATGCCTTGTCTCCAAGGCAGGCCACTGAAACATCAAATTGCACAGCTGCACGTGTCTGGTGCGGGTCGTGCCTTTTCTGAGGCTTCCTCATTACCCAGTTACCACTCATGTCTGGAAAACACACACCCACAGCATCCACATTCTGTACTTGGCAACACAGAAGTCAATTCAGTTAAAATTCGAGCTGGAATGGGTAGTGAATGCCTATTTGTTTTGCATAGGTAGCGTGGAGGTTATAGCATATCTGTGTGCAGCAGCAAGAGGGGGCCCATGGATGTCCGCTTTCAAGCAAAGTGTGGCAGTTCAGGCTCACATGCCTGTTGGCATGTATAAAAGTCCCTAATGATCTTCTTGATGAAATAAAGTGATCAATCTTGGCAGTGAAGGCACAGCAAAGTTATTTTAAAAATGCTAAGTTATTTTGTTAAAACCTCCACTAGAAAGCTAGTACTTCTGGGAGTTGTGAATGTTGTTAAAAATATATATTATAGCCTTTATGATGACAGTTAAAAAGTTATTACAGCCAAATACTTTATGTCAACAATAAGCTACTGCAGTTTAAGAAAAATGAAAGGTTTTCCCCTGAGCCAGTTGTGTTTTCTTTGAACATTATAGGAAATAAAACTTAAATATTTTGGGTTGGATCTCTTGGTCCTGTTTGAGTATTTGTGTTTCATACTTTCCAAAAATAAGTGAATTTTGGTGACCTCATTTCTGGTCACTTTTTTTTTTCCCCCTAAATGGTAGGGTTAATACTAAAATGTGCTAGTATCAGGAATGGAATCTGCAGTTTCACAATGTTTTGTATTGGTAATAAAATTAAGAGAACTGTTCAGAGCAAATAATTGTGGCAGTAAGGGGCTCCTGGGTTTTCTAACTTCCATCCTGGCTGAAAAGCAAGCTGACCTGTGCTGTTGTCTCTATCTTCTTTTGGAGACATGCATTAAGTCTTATGAGTCTGAACAATCAAGCACAATGCAGCACTTGTCAGATCATTATGATTTATCTTTCCTTAGGCATCAGGTAAGATGTATTAACATAAACCCTGAATGTTGTTCCAGTGCAAATACAGGAAAAAATGAAAGAGCTGGCACAGTGTTAGTGCAGAGGAAGTAAGGACTTTGCATCTTCTGGTCCTTTCTTCATTTTTGCAAGTGATGACCTCAACAGAAAACTTAATAAAACCTCTGATCAAAGCACTGCTGGACCTGACCAGCAGCTTTGTTGTAGCTACACTGTGGACAAAATAGAAGTAGTAGAAATACTAGAAATCAATTTATCAGGCATTCAAATGGATTGATTTTTTATAGGGCTTTGCTTGAGTTGTTGCTTCTGCTTTTATTTCTGCATGTTATTTTTTAAGCTTAGTGGCTACATGAGAGGATAGAGTTGTAGAAGTTCAGAATATCCCTTGACACTGGCCTTCCTTGTTTTGTGGGGATGGACAATCCGATTACAACATTTAACAGGGCACCTGTGCGTTGTTGTTTTAAAAGGAGAAAATTGAACATTCAGTGATGCTCTCGGCCAGAAATTACTGTCCAGGTAAACTGCACTGCTTATGAATGAGCCATAATAGATTTATCAGGGCTGAGACCTATTTCAGTAACAGTGAAAAAGGAATAATGTTAAGGTGTCAAGAGAGGAGTCAAGGCATGGGACTTGTTTTCACTGAAACCCTGGGCAGCAATGAAAACATGAAGGTAATTCTTTCTACTTCAGTCTGAAATGTGAGCCTGGGAACACAGTCAGGAATCAACCTTTAGTTCTATTTCTCCCTGAATAATTTGCATTCTATAAAAAATAAATACATTTCATATATTTATAATACTGGAACCTGGGATTAAAATTGAAAGTCTACAGTGAATCTCACATTTGCAGAACAGAGCTTTATCAATTACTTTTCTTTTCTGACAGCAATGCCTGCTTTTCCAGAGCAACCCCCAACATTTCCTATCCTTTTGCATTACAGTCACATTGGACACAAATGTGTTAGCTAAGTTTTTTGCCACACTATCCAAGGAAATTTTAAGGAAATGGCCAAGTTTCAAAAATTTTACTAAATATTGTGTATTTGGTTTTAATTTTAAAAGTTTTTGGTCAAAATGTTAGTGGTGAGTAGATAGTGGCATGTCTAAGGGCATACCTCCTCTTAAAAATAATCATAGAACCAAAATTATAAATGTTTTACTTCCTTCACATTTTTCTCTTCCATGATTGCCTTCACTGACTGTCTCAGAACACACAGAGGCTAAATATTACAAGTGTAAACTGTCATCTAAGTCTTTTTCTTCTGCCTAACACTGGAAAGGTTATGTCCTGAAATAATGCATTTAGCAAATGATGAGTCCTTTAAGACAAGACTAGGGCTGGAAGGATTGCAGACAGAATGTTCTCAGAACTAGAAACAGTCACACAGATTGAAGACTAAACCCAAGTGCTGCCTGTCCAGAAGAGTTTTATATTGACACCTCTGTGATTGGAAAGAAGAATCTTGCAGCCAAGTGCTCTGTTGATTTACATTCCTGGGAAAACCACTGATTTATCAAAGGTTTTGTAATATAAATATTACAGTTTATTCTTGGTTTTAAGGCTTTAAGCTGCAGTAAGGTGCATCAAGGATCCTTTCTAGTTTGCACTGTATTTTTTTATATAAATTTGGTTACTCTAACATCTGTGTACCTGAGGGTATCTGTCTTTACAGCAACCCTGAGCAATGTGGGGTATGCTGCATTATTTTACACCAGAAAGATGAGAGATGTAAAGGTGCCCTAACTCTGTACAGTGAAGTATGTTCCTGGCTGAAACCTCAAGGGTTTCTAGCAGCCCAGCTATTAGCAACGGCCACAAGAGGTGAAAAGCCTCATGCATATGAAAATTCATAGCCCATCACTAAAGAGTCTTTAAAATCTGACCCAATACAATATGGGCAAAATCATGCAAAGTAACAGCAGAGCAGAAGGGAATTGATCAGTTTCTTAGAAAATGTTGCATTGTACTTAACCCTTAGAATTTGTTCTTTTTCTGGTTTTCTGTTTGTTTATTTGTTTGGGGTTTTTTGTTTGTGTGGTGTTTGGGTTTTTTTTGGTTTTTGGTTGGTCTCTTGTTTTTTTGGTTTGGTTTGGCTTTTAATTTAGAATATTTAGTAAATATATTCTGACAATTTAGGAAGTAATTTTTGCTTTGATTCATTCCTGTTTACCTTTCAGAGTGAATCTTTGACATGTGTTCTAATTCCACTGGATCAAGTATGAATTTTCATTCATTTCATAGATATATAGCTCGCTGAAAACAATAAAGCTATGCAAGAGCAAAAGGGACATGCTAGAAGGAAAGTTTAATTCTTTAAATTATAAAGTAAATTGGCAGTGACTGCACACTGAGACACATCCTAGTGCCCATGTACTAATTGGATGCCACTTAAAAACATTATGAGAAAAGTATATGAAACTCCAGGACTTCCAGTCTAAGCATCATCCTGGTTTTATACTAATATTAATGACCACAGGTTGGGTAGAGTTGTTTTTTTTTTTTCTTTTTCCCTCACTGTGGTGAAAGTAAGATGCCTGAAGGGAAGCAGAATTAATTAAAGTTTCTGATGAATATTGGACCACTACTGGCATTTGCCTCGGGATCAACAGGTAGGTTCTTAACTTTGCGAGGGAAAACATTATTGAAGAAGGTTGCATTCCTTGTGCAGCTCAAGTTGTGCTTTTAAAAAATAAAAGAAGTCAGCTGGTGGTCTTGCTTTTAATTATCGAAGCTGTGAGAATTCAAATGACATATTTGCCTCATTTACTTAGAAGATATTCTTGTATTTATTAAATCATTTGAAGAACATCTGTAACACTTTGATAAGATTTTCTTTCTCATCATGGGAAGCAGGCTGCATTTCAATACCAGGAAGTACTAGTACTACCAAGTGTTTCCTACTCCATTTACAGGGAAACTGTAATATGCAGAAGCAAAATTCACAAGAATTTAGAAATGTTTCATTTTGTTACAATAATGGACGTAAGTTGAATAGTGTGATTAAAGGATGCAGACAGAATTATAAGTAATTATTAATCTTTGCTTTCTATCACTGCTGGACTACAAGCTACTGTTTCTTAACATTTTTTACCCAGGATTTCCCTCACAAAAGCAGAAGCCTGTAGAGTCTTCTCCACCAGCAATACAATTGAGATGACAAGGAAAAAATAGAGCATTTTTAACAGCTGTTAAATGACTAAGAAAAAAGTGAAGCTGTCTTTCTGTACTGTTTATGGGTCAAACAGCCAATGTGCTTTAGATCAATCAAAACCAATTTTTAAACAACTTGAAATTTCATGTCATTGATGCTTTACGGCTTTTCTGTATTGCGAACACCTTCCTCAGACACAGAGGACAAAGGTCCAGTGCCTCCAGTTGTTTTCATATGTGACTGAGGTTTAAAAATCAAATTTCACATAACCAGGCAAAGTCACAGGCAGAGTCCACAGTATCGGACAGAGCAGGTGAATAGGTGTATCCTTCTTTTTACTGTAGGAATCCAAAAGTTAACCAAGAATTTCTAATGAGGTTTTATAGGAAGTCTGTGTTTAAAAATTAGAAATAATAGAGTAAATCTCACTTTAAAAGGTTTAATCATGGATTACATAATATTCTGCTGGAAAATGCATAGATGGCATAATAAATAAAGTAGGAATTCAGTTATTAAAAATGCACGAGCGTGTGCAAAAATGCATATGCATATACATATGCACATGCATGTGTATATGTACATGCAAACATCAATATTTTTATACATAAAAGCTTATTTAGTTATCTGTGGCTGCATGCACACAGAAATAAGTGTCTGAATGTATCTCTAGTCTTTCTTACTTCATAAAACATATTAATTGCATAAAATATATTTCCCTATGTTTCAGAGATAATTTTAAGAAAATTTACTGTGAATTATGAAGCACCTTAATTCCTCCTTAGTTTTAGTCTAAGGGTTTTATGTCTCCTTAATTGTTATAATATATGTATATAGATATATATATATATTTATACTTATGAACATATTTTTTCATATTAACATTTTAAAAGAAAAAAAAATGGCATGTGTACTATAAAGGAACTTATATTGTGGGACTTTTTTCAGCCTTTTCTTATGCTTTCTCAGATTATTTGACTGATGTTTAATTGTTGCACTGGTTAAATACTACTAGTCCAGAAGTTGAAATTAAATCACCTGAAAGTTAAAAGGTCACATTAATACTCTGTCTCTAAAGGTTACAGAAGAAAGTCAGCAGTGAAATTCCTGCACACAGTCAGAGAAGGGGAAGGACCACTGTGTTATTGATAGACAAAAGGCATTGCCAGAAAGCCTGTCTCCATAAAACACTAAAATGTTTCAAGAGCTGCTTTCACCTGTGGGTAATCCATAGGGTAGCAGTGAATACTCATATGTTCACTGTTTTATTTCTCCCACTTTTAAATCAGCAATGCCCACCCCATTTTATTGTTGCTGAGATTTTTCATTTGCTGAGGTCTCAGTTCTTTCTGTCTCTTATCCTCTTCCTGAAGAAGATGTTGATTTTAATCTTTTCTTTTTTAAGTATTTATTTATGCTGCTTCATTGTCCATAGGCACTGCTTGTAAAAGAGCCTGCTATACTAGCCATCATATAAACTGAAGTTTTAAAAAGCAGTCCCTACTCCAGATATGCCAATTTCTTCTCAGTCACCTTTCCAGGTTTCACTCTATTTCTTGCCATCAGAACAATGGGCTATAAACTGATCATTTTTCTACTTATATTTCTTTTTTCCTCCTTTTTGTCCCTTATGTCTCTCTTCTACTCTATCCAATTCTTCTATCAAAAACAGTCACACACACAGTACTCTAAAACCATAGCCATTCTCATAAATCTTCAGAATAACTTGCTCAGTACTTCCATGTACTACACAAGCTGCTGGTCTTCTCTCAGAGCACTCTGTCTTTTGCCCTCATTTTCCTGCTATACCTCAATTTTAGTTTTTCATCCTTTCACTTACAGTGTCTTCTTGCAACAGTCTGCTGTGATCATACCCCAAAATTTTACTCCTTCCTCTTAGAAGCAGTTCAAGAAAGGAATGATTCCTTAAAATATGCTAATGAGAATACTTCATGCTTTTCTCTTTGCTTGTTTGCTGCGAAAGCCTTCTGACTACAAATTTATTCCATTTAGGTTTAGCCATATAAACGCTATTGATTGTTAGGCAATTGCAATACCATGTAGTGATTTAATAAAACATATGAGAATGTAAAATATAGTATTCACTTCTAAGGAACCATGGGCTGCTCCTGTAACTTACAACTGTATATTCTAGCTAGCCACCATTTTCCGTGGCCAAGAGAGACCCTGTTAATGTGCACACCAACTGCTAGAGGTTTCTGTGGTGCTGAATCCATAGCTGAAAACACAACAGCTCATACCTTTGATTTTGTGTAGTTTATTTCATGTAACTGTTGTAGGAATATCAGAGCATTACAGAATATGACTTGCATCAGTCAATGCTTTTTTTTTATTCTCTCAAAAAAAAGTTTTGCTGTTGTTTCTAAATACTGCTGTTCCTACTAAACCTGTGCCTGCAACTAGCTATATCTTTGTTTACAGGAAGGTCAAAGAAATATGTTATTTACTCAGATGGGTATCTAATGCTTGTAATTGTATGCAATACGGTCTGTCATTCAGATACATTCTCACTATCCTTAAATCAGTTTTGGTTGTTGGGCTGGCAGTGTTCTCCTTAAATATGTATTATTTTTATAACTTGTCAATAATGAAGTTATTCTATTTCCTGAGTTGCTATCATAGATTATTTTCTATATTAAAAAAAATGTTTTGTCTACTTAATACAAGTGTGATTTGATGTCCAAATAACTTGTGTGTTTTGGAAACATACCTGGACCAATTTCTAACACTGTTGTGATGTTGTTCAGTTCTGTTACCAAACAAAAACATCCACTTAATTCTTTCCTATAATATTAATGATGTACTTTGCCTTGAAATGCCAGTTCCCTATGGTTCCCCTGCTCTTTGGATAAATCTTAAATTCACAAAAGCTGTTTACTTAAAGCTCTGTGCACTTGCTGTGGGAAGTGAAGACTTTCCTGACCCCAGTGGTCTCTTTACATTGTTCAAGGTGAATTGTTGTGGTGTTCATGATGCCTTGACTGTCTTACCCTTCTCCTCTCTGCATTATTTTAATTGACTCTCCTTATGTTGTGGCATCCCAGCGAGTACAGTATGTTGAAGCCCCAGAAGGAACTGCAAGTGAAA
>VWYI01047920.1:60000-119833 GCA_013399455.1 Anthoscopus minutus
AATATCAAGCACTGTATGTTATCCACAATAGATACATTTATGATACTGCATATGATAAAAGACAAGCTATCATATGTGAACAAACAACTGTGATTGGTGCAGATTAAGGGCCTTGGCAGAAAATGGAGGGAATGAACAACTGCTTTACGCAGCTTGATATGGGATGTCACTCTGATGTTAGACTCTTCACACGTGACTTTCAAGTGCCTTCCATTACTCACTATTATAACTTACACTAATTTATAACACTTATACACTTTACACTTACAACTAATTTATAATAATAAATAACTAGAATTAGTTATAATAACTGGTAATATTAGTCACAATTACGACTAGTATCTGCTTGCATACTTAATTTTTGCTGTTTTCTTCCTAGTATTTCTGCACTGCTAGGTGTAGATGAGGTTAGTCTGGTGAGAAATTTCAAGATCTAAATAGTGCCATGTATTAATCCTGAAGACTGCAGCCCAGCCTCTGCTTGTGGCAAGGTGTGGGAAGGATGGTAATCACCCGGTTCACCTGTGGGAGTTTGCTTTGTGTCTCAGATTTGCCTCCAGGAAGGGTTTAACTCACTTACTGTAAATCCTGTGTGCCTGAGGAGTTGCCTTCAGTCTTCAGTGTGAAACTCAGGTGATTTGGACTGGGCTCAGGTTACTGAGCTCCTTGAATAAAAGGGATGAGACATTTCACTCCAGCCAGCAGTCCAGGAGAAGCCCATATACAGCATAGAAGCTGAATCTGCCCAGGTTGCAGCAGGTCGAGTTGCTGATGAGACAGTTCCACTGCAGTGCTTGACACGGTGTGGGGACACTGACAGACTGGTGGCTCTGTGCCCAGGGACTGTGCATCCCTGGAGGCCTGGCAGGAGATGACTTGGCCTCAGCCACCAAAGGAGAATAGAACCAAGTAACATTTATAGACCTTTCACATGTACTATTGGCATAGATTATTTTTTTATTATTATTTTCTTTAAGAAAAGCATTTTTGTAATAAAATATGTGATGTGAAGAACTTGCCAGTATGCAGGATGCCAATCTGTATCTGTGGAAGAGTTATCACTGTAGTTCATTGCAGTTTGGCATTTCTGACACCTGAGCATGCCTCGCACCAAAACAGAAATTTAACTCGGTGAGACCAGAGAGAAGAGCAGGATCTGTCCTTTACAGATAAATTAGTTCAAAGTAAAATAAAGCAACTTCTATTTATGTTCTAGATATTAAGCAGGAGGCTAACAATTGTCAGAAATAATTCACCTGCTTTAGTGCATATACATAAACCATTCAAATGTGTTAGTTAATGTTTTTTAAATTAAAAAACATAAAGATCTGTGAACAAGATGAATCCTTAGCAATGAAAAAGACAGCCTCGCAAAACCCTGTCAGCTTGATTTCAGGTTGATGATTCCTATTAGAAAGAGTCATAATCAGATGTGCTAAAATGATGACAGTGCTGAATAAGACAGCTAATATGAGAAGCAGTAGTACCAGGACCATTGTGGGATGCTGTCTGCGGTTGATTTCAGAAAGTCTCAGTAGCATTTGGCACTGGTTTTTGTTATAGTATTTTAAAACATTTTTGTTACGGGAGTCATCAACAGAGAAAAGTCTAAGCCTTGTAATTCAAAGAACATTTCCCCCCTAACCCAAAAGCCTACAAAATACAGAAACCTGACATTAAAAAAAACCAGCCTTAATGACAGTCTATACTAAAAGAAGTGTTGTTTCTTTATGCAGCAACTTCTGTCATGGTTCTGCAATCATTTGAACACTAGATAAAATAAATGGAACAATAGTTGCTTCTATTTTACTTTAATATAACAGAAAGTTGGATTTTTTTGGCTACAGGAGTCAAGGCTTGCATCAAAACAAACTGCAGGCTTAGAGTTTGCAAGGAATTATGGAATGTGGTATGTGTCTGGGTTTGTATACTTTATCATCACCGTTGTCCTTTGAGGGCAGGTTTGCCATAACTCACTGCTTCACTTTTCATGAATTACAGTCATGCTTTTGTTCACAAGCAGTAGGAATGGTATAATTTCTCTCTTTTTGTATTTCTTTATACCTTTACTCTTAAGTACACTGTGCAAATCTGTGCCTCTCACTCCAGCAAAATTCCCTGTGAAGTAAAAATGCAGTTCATGTAAATGCTTGTGCACATTAGAAAAACATAAATACAACAGGCTTGTCCCCATATAGAGCAGCGTTTAACACCAGCATTACCTATTAAAATCAGTGCATTACGCTTATGGTAGATGCGTGTATGTTAGTTTAGCATAATACTGCTAAAATTGCCAATCTAAAGCCCAGTTGCTGTAGCCATTAAGAAAGCAAATGCTCTTTCCCCTTCATTTATAGCAGTATTTGGTCAGTGTGCAATATGATTAGGACAATATTCCATCACACTGGACTTTCATTAATCAACAGATAACCCTCTCAGTTGAGTAAATTCAGCTTCCCTTCATCTTAGGGTTAAGAAAAAGTATGAATCCTACCAGTCAGGTAAGTCTAGTCAGCAAAGTGGGAAAGAGAGAAATAAGGTTATTCTTTTTTCCTTGCCCTCTGGGCCACATCTCTGCCTTTGCTCAGTGCCTGTAGTACAGAGCAATGTCAGAGATAGAGACAGCCTCCTGCATGCCTCAGTTTGCAGTGGTGACTTCATGTGGATGAGCCCAGGGACACAGTGCTATCCTACACACATACAGACATACATACAGAGAGAGATGAAGAGGTTGGAGCACCCATCCAGACACCAAACTGGCACAAGATGGAAGTTGCTTTTCTGAATAGAGTAAGTCTGCAGTTTACTAGAGACCCACTCAGAGCCAGGTCACAGTCTTCTGTGAGCAGTAAGGTAGATGGATCATTCTCTGAATCAGCCTTCACCCAGAGCAGTCTTATGTCCAGGGGCTACCTCTCTAACTGTCCCATTTGAGGTCCTCTATCCCTGCAGTGCAGCACTTTTACCTTCCCTCTCTATTAGGCCTCTTTTTAAGACTTCCTTAAGCAAAGGAGACCATGGCAAAAAGTCATTGTTCTTGCCAGTGGGCACTGGGTATGACATCTGATGGCTGCCAAAAAAAGAGACTTCTTTTTCCAAAGCGGAGCAGGTGGCAGTAGCTGACTGGAACACCATGCTGGCATTCATTATATCATAGCACTGACAGCAGAGCTGGAAGCTAACAGGTTCACAGTTGCCTAATGTCATCATGCTGAAGAAATTTTTAGAAAAGTTATGCAATTGATTAGCTGGCTATATATACCTTTTTTTTTCCAAGATGAGTTGGTATTTTTAACCTACCACAGCTAATATCAATAAAATAGATTTACAGGCGGTGTTGCTAATCATGTTTTTAGCAGGTTTTGGCAGTGCATCTTACCAGAGCTCTCACACCATACCACAAGAGCTTCTTGGAAATTACATGAAATGCGTAAGTGACCACATTAATATGGTTCCTAAATCCCAGAGTAATGATTGTCTGATTCTTTTAAGAAAGGGTAGTTTTTTCCTGTACTGCTTTTGCTGTGTCTTCCAAACTGCTTCACCTCTCCCCTGCAGAAGGACACAATGCCATCTGAAAAGACAGGGGGAAGAAGTGTTGTGTGATCTCTCCTGAATGGCAACTGTACCATGCTCTACGGTCCAGATTCCCCCTAAATTTAGGCATGTATCTGAGGCACTTAAATTGAGATCAGTGTCAGCCCGACTCTTTGAATCCTGTTGCAGAGACAGATGTTTGAGGGTGTGATTCAGTTTACCTCAGATCTGAGTAAGAAGAGGAAATGTGGGACAGCCACCTTCCCTTCTTTCGGTGTCATAGTTACACATCTCAGTGTTTAAAGGATTAAGCCAGGACTGTGTTGTCTCTCCAAACTGATCCGACAGATGCGGTGAAGTGATTTACTTCAGCTTAAATTGTGGCTTAGTTGTGAATTAGCTGGCAAACACTTAAGGAAGACAGATTCTGGTAACGTCAGTATATGGCTGGATACAGGTGAAAGAAATGACAATAATATTTCTCCCAGCAATGATGACAGAATGATGACATGGCTGAGTTATCAGTCTCAGAATCTTTATTAAAGCTTAATGGTAGATGATGGAGTGAGGGAGCTTTTAATTTTGCTTTATTGTATTTGTCTAGTGAAATGATTGCAATATTTTCTCTTGGATGAGGACTTTGCTAGAGTTACTTCTGTCTCTAAACCTGAACAATCACAGAATGGCAGTATGTTGTATGAAAAACTGCAGTGTAAAGCTATGGAGCTGTCAGGTGACTCAGACCTCGAATGACCCTTTATCAAGAAAAACTCACCTTTGATAGCACAGCTTAGGTCCAGTGGGCTCTAAAAACACATTGAACAAAATCTATAATTTAAAAATTCTCCCATGCTTTTCCTTTCCTTTCGGCCTTTTCCCCTTGTTTTTATCTAGTAGTAGTAGTATAATACTTGAAGAATGGGGTAAGGATGAAGAAAAGATATGTAAAATCCAAACTTCTTGGAGTAGAGGGAGTTGAAAATCAATAACCAAATGAGCAAGAAAACAATTACTTTCTGGGGCCAATGTTTTCATTTTCCTAGTAGAACTTTTGACCCTGAAATGTTCTACCTGCAGTGGCTCCCGATATTTGTTAATTATCAACCCACACTTCAAAGCTGATCGGTTTTCAAGGGCTTTTGTGGAGGTTAGCTCAGGAAAATGAGTATTCAGTACTGCAGGAATATGTTTAATTGGAGGAGGTTTCATTTTGGTAGGGCCTGAGTTTCTGTGAATGCATTGTATCTTTCAGATGCCTTTTAAGTGTTGTAGGGATAGGCCCTTCAAAGAAAGAAAATAAATGTATGCAATATAAAAGGTACAGGGATATTTCTGACACAGTGTCATATGATTTTGCATTGCCAGATAGCATCTCCTCGAAAATGATAGATAAATGGAATGTTTTAAAATATATATGGTGTAGTAGTTGCTCTAGCGACTGATAAGGGACATGCAGAAGGGTTTCCATTTTGTTTCACTTTATTATATCTTTTAATAATTTAACCTAGATCCTATTTTTTTTGCTGGTAGTATCATTTCTGATCTCACTTGTTCTCTTCCCCCCAAAACACCTTTGAAACTATTAAGTAAAACAAAGTACCCAATTCTGCCCTTCTCATTTACACAAGATTAAAGCTGAGTTTTGCCCAAGGAGGACTGCATGGTCAGCCCAGTGATCTGGAAAACATTTAAAAATGGTTTTTTAACACTAAGATTCTCAGAAGTCATTGTTAAAATTTCTTTTTTTAATGTCTTTTTAATTTCAGAGACATTGATGGCTATGAGTAATTCTGAATGCAGCCCGCATGGCCAGCATGTTGTTAAAAGTGGAAATTTTCTTTTAGCATTTTTTGGTTTTAAGAATGAAGGAAACACTTTAGCATGTTTCATTACTCCCCCATTCCTGACTATATTCAGCCAAAATTTGGATATTAACATTTCCAACTTATATACTTTTTTAAAAATATTAAAGAGCAAGTTTAGAAATCAGTTAACCTAAAGGTTAAGTGCAGAACACCATTTGAGCCTAAAGTAACTTAACCCTTCTTTAAAAAGACCTAAGTGTAAAGAATAAAGACAGTATTTTTCCTTTTCCTTTTTTTAAAGAAGCCACATGAAATGTTCTCCGAGTTAAGTTTTACCATTCATAATGAATGCAGTCTCGCCATTCAAATGCGACCATAAGTACACAGAAGATAAGAATTTAATTAAATGTAGATTAAAACCAAACAGGAAAACACACTCGCTGATAATTTTATCCCATCCTCTGGCCATATTTTTTATACTTCCTTCTTGTTCTTCTTTGGGCTATAGCTTATCAACATGCCGATAGTACCATAACTCATTACATCTGATGGTGCTGCTGAAATATGCAGGCTTGGTGCTTGAATTTCAGAGGCACTTAAAATGCAAAGCATGTAAATGTCTATGTTAAATATATTAGTGTGGTAATGTTAGTGAAAAGAAAGTGATTTCTTACAAATCCTTGTACTTCACATCACACATTATCGTTTCCCAGTCACAAACTGGTTTAAAAAATATTTAGATTCTCTCTTAAAATATATTTCTCTTAATATTTATTAATTTTGTTTTCATATGTCTTAACTGTCAATTTTCATATTAATTTCAGTTACTGAACTAGATCACTGAAAACATAGAGATTATATTTTTAGGTCTTGGTTAAATACACATGAAGTAATAGTCTAGCAGTTCAGGACCAAATCACTGTTCAGGCTACATGGACCTGGATACCAAAACACTTTTAATCACAGATATATGCATTTTTTACAAAGTGTGGATTTTCTTGTTCCGTGGAGGGAGACAACAGTGTCCAAAATCTGTGGGGTTAGGGGGGATCTGTCTCCAAGGGATATCCCCAGTTATAAGTTAGGAAGAGAACTGAAAACAACCCTAAGGAGAAGGACTTGAGGGTGATGGTTGGTGAGAAGCTTGACACGACCAGTCACTGTGCACTTGCAAACCAGAAAGCCAGCCACATCCTGGGCTGCATCAAAAGCAGCAGCAGCATGGCCAGCAGGGTGAGGGAGGGGATTCTCTCCCTTTTACTCTGCTTTTACCTGGAGTTCTGTCTCCAGCTCTGGGGACCTTGTGGAACTTCTGGAGTGGGTCCAGAGGTGGGCCATGACCAGAGGGCAGGAGTATCTCCTCTCTGGGGACAGGCTGAGAGTTGGGGTTGTTCAGTCTGGAGAAAAGAAGGCTCAGTGGAAACCTTAGACTGCCTTCCAATACCTAAATGGAGCTTACAAGAGATCTGCAAAGGTACTTTTAACAAGAGCATGTAGTGATAGGACAAAGGTAATGGCTTTACATGTAAAAAGGTTTATAAATTAGGAAGAAATTCTTTATTGTAGGGGTTGTGAAACACTGGAACAGATTGCCCAGAGAAGTTGTGGATTCCCCATCCCTGGAAGTGTTCAAGACATGGCTGGATGGGGCTTTGAGCAGCCTGGTCTAGGGGAAGGTGTCCTTGCAGATGGCAGGGCATCTCTAAGGTATCTTCCTACAGAGAATTCTATGATTATATGAATATCCTTTTCTGTTCATTGGCTCATCTGACTTTAACAGTGGTTAGCAGCTTGTTATGCCAAAGTGACTCTGTCTTACAGCTGAGATTCTTATCTGGCAAGGTTCACTGAAGTTCATGTACTCATGCTAACACTGTTGTCAGTTGGTCCCAGTTGCTACACATAGCTACATTTTGGTGCATCATTATTGATAATCCATTTAGAAATATTATTTTTTATGTACAGCAAGAATAAAACATTTAAATGTTACAGGGAAGCAGTTAATGTAGACTGGATCCATGGATTCCAAACTGGACTGATGGCAGCCTGTGTATTTCTGCCTGACCAGTAGCCTCTAACAGATCTGCAACAAGTTCTTTAGCTAACCAACATTGCAAGATAAAAGAAAAACATGATCCATTGAACCTCAATTTGTCCACAATTTTTATTCCCAATGTATTTTTCTCACTGAATTTCCTACACAGTTTGAGGAAAGAACCTATTGGTTCAGCTCTATGATGGTTTCACTAGTAGTAGAACAGACTTTGGACCCTGAGAAATACGGAGATCAAAGTAGTAGTTTGCTTAAATATTATGCTAAGGTTTAGAATGTCAATGTATACTTTAATATGCAATCTTGATTTATTAACCACTATAAAAGCATAACTGAAATAATTTCTATATACCTGGTATTTTATATTTATAACCAAGGCCTCAAAAAATGGAACATCCTTTGGTTTTGCAGTAAGGGAAGAATTTCTTTCTGCTCTTCTATCAGCAAATAAATTATCTGTATTTTGCTTTTAAGTGATTTAGAATGCTCTGAGAGTTGCAGTGTGATTATGAACTTTGCTTCAGCTCTTGACCAAGAGGTATTTTCAAATGAAGAAGATGGATCTGTAACTTTTTATAATTAGATGGCCTTTGACCTGAGCTTTGTGGATCAATCAGGAGAGAAATTACTTCATGTAAAAAGTTTAATAATATTAAAAAGTAATTACTGAGGTAATCACAGCAAACTCTGAACCTCATCAAGAACCATACCTGACCTGCCATCACTCAAATTTAGGACAGGATTTGAAAGCAAGTTTTCCAGTACCAGATCAGACAGCATAGAAAGTATATGAGATCAATGGATCTCAAAATACCCCACCAGTTTTGTAATTTTCAGGGTAGGATCTAACCTTCATTTCTTGCACTTGACAGCAAAATGAGACAAAAATCCCTGAGAACTTGAATATAAATATTTTTTTTAAATTATTAACCTTAATAATAGTTCGTGTCAGGTGAAGCTAAACATGAGTCTGGAAGTTGGCACATTTCAAAACTAAGTCTTTTCAATGTCAAAGCCATTTGATACATTTAAACTGATGCAGCACTATACTAAATTTTTTGACATAGTAAAATAAATAGTCTTAGAAATTAGAACAATGTTTAAATAGACTTAGAAATAAAGTATATTGTTTTTGCAACATCTACTGCTGTCTTGTTACACATGCAGAGAAAAGTCAGCCCATGGGTTTGTGAAACAGTGATGCTTCAAAAGAAAGTATTTTTGATCACTATGGTGACATTTAGGGATAGTTTAAAAAACAGATTTCCAGCCCAGAGATGCTGCAGTACATTTTAAAGAAAAGGATACTGCAGGTGACAGGAAGATCTGAAACAAACTGAGTTTGTAGAGGCTTTGCTCTGAAAAGAATGGGTGTAAGATTTCATGTGTTAATACAAAATGTTCAAAGGGCTCTGTTAGCATGGAGATCTTGGGCTAGTTCCACAAAGGACTAGCCCATCAAATATAGTTTATACTTTGAGCAAAGAAACAGTAGAGAGAAAGTCTTTATTAATCCTTAAGTGTTTGTGAGATTTTTGGAGCACATTGTTTGGGCTTCATGCTTTCCAGGAGCCACTAAGTTCGGCTCCGCAACAATGATGGGCTCTTTCCACATCTGCAAGTGTAAGCACTGATTTGCAAAACAATTGATTCTTCTGTACACTTCCTGAGGAAAGGTAGAACAGGCTGCATAAAAGCTATAAAATTTATTTTTCATTCATTGTCTCTATTCCCTAAGTTCAGGAGGTGTTGGCTTTTGCCTTTCTGCTAGCACGGAGAGATAAATAATTCAGCAAAACAGCAGGTGTGGCAGCACCCACTCCTGCAGAGCACAAGAGCTGCATGGATGTGTCCAACTTTTGATCCTCAGCCAGTCCTGTGCCTCCAAAATTGTCTAAGTACCACAGCATGTGATATCAGTAATGTTTTCAGACAGGAAGTCAGCGAAAGGGGGGGCTTTTTGAAAGGAGTGCAATGGATTTATTTTTCCTCTGACAAGTTCATTGCTTTTGAGCTGATCCAATTTTGGTGGAAAGCTGAAGCCTGTCCCTGCGGATTTACCATCTGGTAAAGAAATGCTCCACGGCAAAGCAGAGCTTGTGGGACTGAGGCCCCTGGTTCTTTTTCCCAAACTGGTGATAGAGCTCCAGTTCCAGCACTGCTGCTTGCAGGTCCCTGCTGCCTCCTGGGAGCCATCAGCCCTGTTTGCTCTGGCACCACTGGGAAGCTGCTGCCATCAGTTCTGCAGAGGCAAGGATAGCATGGCCTGCTGTCAGCTAAGAGGCTGTTTTGGTATCATCACCCCTCCTCTGGGAGATGGGTGAGGATGGAAAAATGCAGTGGGACACAGCAGCTCTCTGATGGGCAGGGTGAGTCTTGAGAATTACTTCACAGGCACTGTAACTGCACTGGTGTCAGAGCTTAATAATTTTGCTGGTGTTTGATCCTGTTTCCCATTAGAATCATACCTGATATCAATGCATCAAGAAAGCCTTTAGCTTCTCTTGTCTAATAAAGACTATCTCCTAATCCTCATAACTGCATCTGTAGTGCTGGAGTGAAATGGTCTGTGTTCTGCTTCTGTTTTTTTCTGTATAGTTCATGGGTACATCATGTATGTACACAAATCTCTTTGAGGCAAGAAAGTACTTATGTATTCGTATGGTCTTTTAAGTTGAACAAGTAATTTATTAATACATATTTGTTTGCAAGTTACAATATCACCCACTAAATGTCCCATATCCTGGCCTGCAAAAGCACATCCTGTACTGCACAAACAAAAAAATCATAGTGCATGCTTACTTTTATTCTTTCTAGTGCAAGGCTGGAGCTGCCTGGCAATTTTGCCATTTATTCTGTGAAGTAAAACATTGAAGCTTTGCATGCAAATGTGTGATGTCCATTTAGCGTTAAATTCAAGAAAAGCCCTTTTCACAGCTAACTGATCCCCCAGTGCACAGCAGTACTTACCTTTATTAATTTCTGAGTCACTCAAAATACCAACCTTACCTTTTGTCCAAAGGTGCTTACATCCTCAACAAACACCATAATGATTGAATCATCAGTTCAGCATGAGTAGTTTTAAGTGAGGTACTGGGTGGCAATTTCATTAGATTAAGTATCTTTATGCAAAATGTTTGTGAAAATAAGCCAGGAGAAGTTAACAGTTGTGAAAGCCGAAAGGAGAAAATGACCTCTACTAATAAGATTGCAGCCAGTGATATTTTCTGTAATTTTGGCTGAACAGTGAATTCCTTAAAAATTCCCCCCCATTCTCAAGTCCTTTTTCTGCATTTTTCATTTTACAAACACTAGTTTACAGTCTCACAGAAGAACCTAAGTCAGTAAGCCAAGCTCCAGCTACAAACAGGCTTATATACATAACCTCAGTGGCAATATCTCCATCAGGCATTACAGAAAATACCCCCCACCTCATCACATTTTAATTGACTCTCAAAATTCAGTGCCCAGCCTCAAAGTCAGATTGGGGCTAAAGCATGTTGCAGTGTTAACAATAACATATTCTTCTCAGAAAAACTAAAATGACAGGTGTAGCTATTGATGCTTCAAGCACATACTCTGACCTATAGACTCACAATCTGCTGCACTCAATCCAGCACATACTGTGGCAACAGAGCTGTGCTGGAATAATGCTGGAGACAGACTGACAAATGCTATGTATGAACTTTAACTGTCCCCCCCAAATGTGGGTTTCATTTGCTTCTTAAGCTGACTGGTGCTGGAAATGAGCATCTCCCCATGCCTTCTTGAGAAGTGATTTTCTTTCTAGTGTATAACACTACACATTATAGGGAATATGTATGTAATGTGGTCTCTTCATATGTTACAATACTTAAGCCTTGAGTTAAAAGGCTGCTTCTTGTGAAATGTGTATCCTTCAGTTGAATTTTGCAGGTAGAGTCTTGCTGCATTATAATTGCAAGTAGTATTGCCCTTCTGATTATTTCTCTGGACTTCCCTATTTCTGCAAAAGAAGCAATTACAAAGAACTAAGGTGATAATACAGCAAACATAACTTTAATTCTGCTTTCGGTGATTTATCAGTTATTATATTTTGAATTTCTCTTCAGATCATTGATTCCAGGTTGATTTTGCTCATACATCAATTTTCTCTAATTCTAAGTAAATACAAGTCACATTTTTTACATTATACCCCTCAGAGGACTTTATTTTTTCATTTCAGTAAGCATTATTTGAATCATAAAAAAAATACATTACAGTATTCATAACACACTGCTTATGTGACTGTTTTTGAACTTTAATATTCTTTTCTGTAGTGTGAGGGCTTAGCAGACTATAAAAGAGACATATTGTTTATAATGTTTCTGCACCACAACAAATGATGCACTTCTACCGTCTATGAAATGGCAGTAGTTTTCTAAATTTGTGATTCTTCTGTGTTCAGCAGTCAAGAACAGTTGTACATCTGCTCAGCACAGACTTTAGGAGACCATGAACTTTAATTGAGGAAAAATAATGAGGGTTCAGGGACCACTGATACAGAGTCGGTTGGTAAGGCAGGTGCCCTGCTGCCAGATCAATGGATTATTTACTCCTTTGTCATAAACAAGAAACAGTTGGGTCTTTGTAGAGATTACATTCTTATTCCAAAGCCAGGCTGCCTTTTTCTGTTCCCTTGTAAACATGCAGTATATTTAATACTTTTGAAACTTGGTCTGAAAAACATAATAGCTTTGCTCCTTTATTAAATGATGTAATGTTAACCTTAATAGTAAATTTAAAGGAACAATTATAAATGCAGTGATATTCATCCCAGTGGGAATATTAATTAATACTCTGCACTTCATGTGCACAGAAAGGATTCTGGGGGTGTTGGAGCATGTTTACACATGTATACAAAGGCATATTTGTAATGCAAAAAGTTAGATAAAAATATAGAATAAGAAAGACAATTATATGAAGATATTTAGAAGAAAAGAAAAAAAATGAGAAATACAGCTGAGAACATTTAGCCAATCTTTTACAGTCTGACTACCATAATAATAATGTTGTTTCAGAATAGAGTTTATAAAAATTTTACACACCACTGAAGTGGAATTTTCTGATGCTTTAATCAGAAAAAATACAGACTGCTTTTCCATGTGAGTCAAGCAAGTAATCAGGAGTTTCAGTAAGCATCCCTAATCCTGGGTGTGCTAGTGGCTATCTTTTACACACCTGCGTAACCTAACAGGGCAAGGTCAGCCAAAAATGGCAGTTTCTGACCTCATGGGTATTCATTAGAAAAGCAAATAAAGACCACTGTGCAAAACTGCATGGAATAAGCCTTAATTTCCATTTTAACAAGTTAATCATTCTCACATTAGAATCACAGAAATGTTTAGATTGGAAAGACTTCTAAGATCTTTGGGTCCAGCCATTAAGCCATTACTCCCAAGTCCACCACTAAATCATGTCCGTAAGTGCCACATTGGCCCACCTTTTAAATACCTCTAGGCATGGTGACTCTAGGACATCCTTGCACAGCCTGTTCCAATGCTTGAGAACTCTTTCCATGAAGAAAATTTTTCAAATGTACAATCTAAATCTCCCCTGATGTAATTCTTCTTGTCCTGTCTCATGTTACCTGGGAGAAGAATCCAACCCCCACCTCAGTATACTCTCAGGGAGTTGTAGAGAGCCATAAGGTCTCCCTGAGCCTCTTTCTCCAGGATAAACAGCCCTAGGTCCCTCAGCTGCTGCTCATATTATTTACTCTCTAGACCCTTCATCAGCTCTGTTGCCCTTCTCAAGACACGCTTCAGCACCTCAGTGTCACTCACATAGTGAGAGGCCCAAAACTAAACCCAGGATTCAATGTGTGGCCTCAGCGGTGCTGAGTGCAGGACAATCACTGCCCTAATCCTGCTGGCCACAGCATTTCTGACACCAGCCAGGATGTCACCTGGGCACATGGCCAACTCATCTTCAGCCGGCTGTTGACCAACACTTCCAGGTCGTTTCCAGCCAGGCAACTTTCCAGACACTCTTCCCCAAGCCCATAGCATTGCACGGGGGTGTTGTAATTCAAGTGCAAGACCCAGCACTTTGCCTTGTTGAACCTCATAGTGTTGGCCACAGGCCAATGATCTTGATCTAATCGAAGGCTCCCATGAGAACACATGCAAGCGATTGTGAGACTTCTCACAGCTGCCTATAGAATATTTCATCTGTCTTTCCATCTTGGTTGGGAGGCCTGTGGCAGACTCCCACTCTGATACCTGCCTTGTTGCCCTTCCCCCTGATTCTTACCTAGAATCACTCAACCCTATCCTTACCATCATTAAGCTCTAGACTATAAAAACACTCCTGACACAGAGGGCTACTCCAGCACCTTCCCTTCCGAGGAATTTATAGTATATTTATAGTATATCCATTGCAGCATTCCAGTGCTGTGACTCATCACACAGTGGCTTCGTGATGACAACTATGTCTTGAATTTTCTGCTTCAAAATTGCTTCCAGTTTCTCCTGTTTGTTGTCCATGATGTGTGAACTAGTGTATATGCACTTCACTTGCATTATTGAATCCCCTGCCCTTTTCAAGGGAAGAAGCTCTAATTCCTGAATGACTGTTCTCAGACTCTTCTGTGGTTTCTAACATATCAATAAGCCTTTCATCCTTGTGGTCTCATGGATCTCCATCCCCTACATCCACCAAGAAACCAGACTGAAGGACTTCACTAGTGCATCATTCCTCAAACACTGGCATGCCACCCCCAGGCTTATCTCCTGATTTTATCCCCTTTATCCTTAAAATTTAGGTTAAAGCTTTCTTAGTGAGCACTGCTAACTCCTGTGTCCTTCCCACTCTGAGGCAGGTATACCCTTTCTGTTGCCAGCAGGCTTGGTGTCACATGATCAAAACCCCCAAAATTCTGCCAGTAACACTAAATTGCAAGCCAGATATTATTCTCCTGGCTCTATGCATTTCTTCCTTCATCATGCCCTGCACCGTGGTCCTGATGCCTTAACAAGTTGTCCCAAAGACCTGAAGGCTCTCTTGATTGTCCTTGGCATTGTTGTTGCCTCTTCATCACTGCTCATTTGAAAAATCCATAATGGCCAATAATCTGAGGGCCATTCCAGGATAGGAAGGTTTCTTTTCACATCTTTAACCCACACACCAGTGAGGCACAAACTTCTCTAAGACGTAGGTCCAAACTGCATATTGATTCTTCTGTTCCCCTTGGAAGAGAGCCTCCTAAGACAGTGACCCATCATTTTTTCTTTATGGAAGCAGTTTTGACATGGGTCATAAGGTAGCAGCCTCTGGGACACCTCCACACCTTTGTCCTTGTCATTGTCCAGTTCCACCTGCAGAACCTCCTACCCATTATGGGCGCCGGGCAGGTGGAGCAGCCTTAGAAGAGATGCACCTGCTGCATCAGGCAGCACTTGTCACCGCTGCCCCCAACCCCTAACTTATGTGTTCAGCCATGCAGCAAGGGCACAAGGAGTGCTCCATACCATGCAAACTGCCAGTTTGTCAGGCCCTCCCCAGGGAAGGAAAGGTGCAATTCCAGCAGTCTGTCCTTCGCACCTCCTGATACTCCTCAGCCTACTGACCTTCTCCTCTGGCATTGAGTAGAGGAGCTCCTCCATGTGGGTGCACAACCACAGGGTTGCTCACTCATGCCATCCATTCTGGCATCAGAGCTCCAGCTGGCACCAGGATGGCAGCGTGTCCCCACCAGAGCTGTCTCAGTGGCTTCTGCCTGGGGGACTCTGCTGCTCCCCAGTGGAGCTGCCTGGATTTCAGTGCCCTTCCTGCACCCTTTCTGTGCCACCTGCTGCCGAAACTGCCATACTGTGTCCTGCTGACTGCCCCAACCTGCAGTCCACCCTGCTGGCAATGCTCTTGGTCACCAGCACTCCACAGGGTCTTCTTTGATAAGTGTGGGGGCCTGGCCACCATTGCCCCAGCCCTGCCAGGTCCTGCCAGCTGATGTGAATTGTGGGCTCCTGGCATCTCTCTGGCTTCCACGTGAAGTTCTCCCAGTTTGGGAACCCTCTGGGCACCACACTGGGGTGCTCTGCTGTAGAACGTGTTGGCACCAGAGACTCCTCAGCAACCTTCCGTGTATGGAGGCTGTGGACCCTGTGCCATTCAAGAAAGTACATTTGCTCAAATCACTCTTCTCAGAAATAATGGGATTAAGTTCCTAGGAATGGGCTGATGGCCAAGGAGATCTGACTTCAGCAAATAGAGTGTTCATCATCTGATTTCCAAAATTTCTCCTCAAATTTCTAAATAAGAACTGTTTTCAAGAAATTGGAGTTTTTTTTCAATCTAATATCAAATATTGAAATGTTGTTCCCAAGAATTCTTTTTCATACTCCACCTCCACATTTCTAATAAATATTTCTGAGTTAATCTTTTGGGGAATCCCTGTTTTTAATGCTAAACAATAATTACATGGTTGCATGTAAAGTAAGAAAATCACAGTTTCTACAATATAGTTATTGGGGTTTATTTTTACTATATTACTAATTATGTTACTAAAGTTATCCAGACTATATCCAGATTTAAGAAATACAGGAAAATAGTTTTTTATCTTGTCAAAAATATAACTTGTCTCAGTTGTATTCCCTTAAGTCACTTAAGATATTTTCCATTCTATCTTTCTGTTCTAAATGACAAAAGACAGATCATGTTTTCTGTTCTTGGGTATAAATTTTACTCCTACATATTCCGCTCAATTTTCTCCTCATCCTTTACAAAAGTAATCTTTGCATATTCCCATTTCTGCAACTACATTTGGTATCTTCTTCATGGCCATGATGATGGGGTCACAAACAAGACCACTTTGGAGTGAGTGTGCCAACACATAGCTCTTGTTTCGAAGGGGTGGGAAACAGCCTGGTAAGTGTTGAGTGTCTGCATTGGTCACTCTTACTGCAAGGTACTGCTCTGTGGGATCAGTTATAGCCTCAATTTTGCATATGTAGAATACACTACTTTGATTTTTATGCTCAGATGTACTCAAGCTGTGCAGTTATTTCAAATTTACTCCAGAACACTTGAAAATATATTTTAGTCTGTAAATTTATCTTTCCAGTGGTGATCTAATCCACAAATGAAGCTACAAGTAATTGCATTTAAAGAATTTTCATATTATACAAATTCAATAATAAAAGCCAATGACTGTAACATGTGTGTGTTAAAATTGATAGAATACTATCAATTAAAAAAATAAATAATTTAAGAATAATCAGGAAGTTTATTACCTAGTCTGCCTTGAATTTTTGGAATTAAAAGACAATGAATTTTAAAAGAAGAAAAATTACATGATCTAATTTTTTTTTACAAGTTGTAAACCTCAAGACTAACTAGTCTGTGTTTTTTGTAGAGCCTGTTAGGCAATGGTCAGTTAGTATTTTAATAAATATTAATAAATCATGACTACCAGTAATTTCTGTGATCATAAAATTTTGTATAGGTCATACATATTACTCAGGTTTGATGCAGTAATTTTCACTTTTCATGTATAATTAAAAACCAAAGAGATAGGTACTTCTTTTAGAGTTGAAGGATGTGCTCAAAAAAATAAAGAGCTTGTCTGGTATGCCATGATCTGAAGCTACATGTAAAAACCTCAAGATTTGTTAATCTTTAAAGCTGTGCACAGAACACTGATATTTTATCTGCTGTCCTGCATCCTCAGGAAGAAAAAAAAAATCCTACATGTTTCTGAAGTGTGTGGCTTTTAGTTTGACCACCACGAGCTTCATCTGCACTTGTAAAAGCTGATGTAATAGCTGTTTGTATTTCATACAACCATCTCCCAAGTGAGCCATAGGGGTTAATCTGAAGATTAGTAGCTCAAATCCCAGCATTTTCTATATAGTTTTCAATTTTGAATTGTATACTGTTATTGACAGTCTCCTTTCCTTTCACTCATTAATTCTGATATCTGGAAGGACTGCAGTAGTATCTGAATGACAACAAAGGAATGTACGTAGAAAGTACGTAAGTGATTCTTGCTGAATTCATATACATATTAATGTAAACATGTATTTTTACAAAAGCTTACTATAAACATGGTTAGTATATGTGATCCTTTCTATTTTTCCTATACATTCAGAATATCACAAGGTCATCTACCTTTTTAATTTTGTAGTATATTGAGCATCTGTCTAATTTAACAGGTTATACTATGAATTTAGGTAATTATTGTAAAATGGTATTTTCATTTAGAAGTTCAGGGGAAAATGAAAGCTAACATGTAAATCACAAACATACTTTACAGAACAACAAGAAATAAATGTATCTTTGCAGTCCTGCCTCCATAGGAAGTTTTCAGCCCATCGCTTAGCCAGAGAACGACAGCCTAAGTGTGTCTCTGATGCCTCTGCTGAAGTTTTCTTACAGGATTAAAGTTGTTCTTGCAATATAAACAGGCTCTTCCTGAGGGCTGTATTGGATCATTTTGAAATAAAAACAATAATACACTTAAATTTTTACTGGAGTACATTAAAAAAGTCTAGCCTTTTATCTGAATTTCAGAGACCCCCAGTTTATATTAGCATTTTCAAAATAGCATTTGGTTTTATCCCTGTTTCTACTGCTATCTTCTCCTTCCCTCTTCCTAATGGCTCCCTAACCTACCAGAAAAGATAGAGCAGTATTCAAAGGTTGGACAGCAAAAAGAGCTCAAATTGGAAATAAATGCACTTTTTAGACACTGAGATTAATTAGTCATTGGAACAGTTTAATTGTGATATATTGTCTGCTGCTTTGTTTCTTCTAATGGAGTCCACAGACTTTCAGAAAAGAAAAATGTGACCAGAACTTGTGCAGCACAAGCCGCTTCCAGAATTACAGGGCAAATGCTAAGATGTGCAGTAGGCAGGATGCCAGACTTGGTAACCAAAACACTTCCTTCAGATGTCGAAACGAATGCAAATGCCCTTCTATTATTTTGTTACTCTCTTCTCACTTCTCCTATTTGCCCTGATGTTTTAAGTACTTCTTGCCATGATTCAGATCTCAGGCAAAAAGGAATCACTTACTGACATATTAAAAACAGAGTGGGATTCTCAGGGGAGATGATAAAGCATGATTGCACTCTAGGCAGAGATAGCATAAAACTCTTCCTTTCATCCTCACCTGATTCCCAACATTTGAACCTTATGCTCCAATGGCATCTGAGATTCCTAAGAGAAGGGAGTAGTTTGCTGGGTTATCAAAGGTACTTGCTTCAGACATTCTCTGAGCTGTTTATCTGCTAAAGGGGATTGATGAATTTCTGCCTTGTGGTTTGGTGGTTTTGCTTCAGTTGTATTTTATTTTATTTTATTTTATATTATATTTTACTTTATTTTTCCCCACATAGATGCTAAGATCATATTCTGGTCTAAGCTAATAGGACCTTAGGAGTCAGCAAAAGCAAAGATGTGATTTATGACCTCACTGGTGGAGTAGCCAGTATCAAAAATGTTATGCCAGTGTGTAAGGGTCTGGTTAGTGCTGCTGAGGAGAAAGGGAGGAGGAAGCCTCCCCTGGAAGCTGGGAGGCAAAAGGCAGGAGCTGCGAACTACAACAACTGTGTTTATCTATTATCAATTATTAATACAGCCACATGGCATTTTCTCAGTAACTTTTTTTCCAACTTAAAGGAAATCCAGAAATATCAAGTATTATGTTTTCATTCTTGGCATAAGTCTACAGCACAGTCACTGAAGCTGGTGTAGATGTAGGGACGGAAAGGTGAAGCCCTGCTCTGTTCCAATTCTGGCTGCTCAGCCTGCCAGGGCTCCCCCTAATACACAGATGCCACTTTCTCCATTACAGCAGTCAAAAAAAACCAAAAACTAAACCAACAAAACACCCCGATGAAAAAAATTAAAAGGAACATGAAGGGTTTTGCCTCAGTTAGTGTGGTTTACTGCAATGCAGTCATATCTTCTGCATAATACATCAGAGTTGTAGCATAGGAGTGTTAGCACAAATGAAAAGTCCCATTTTTACAAGAAATGTAATTTGGCTCACATCCAAATAATCACCCGAATAATAAGAGAAGAGCTAAGTGGAGGAAAAAAAGCATCCCACGGGCCTTCTGAAAATGCACACTTACCATGACTATGCTATGTACTGTGAATGGAGGGGTCTGTCACAACCACACTTACAAGAAGCAAAGGTTATTCTACAGATAAGCAGTTAGCACAATGCAGATTTTTCTGAGGAAAAAGAAAAGTCAGTATTTATGTTTGCATCACTATATTTTATATAGCGATAGCAAATTCTGCACACTGGATGGAACTAAGAAGTTAATTCTGGGGTATTTTAGTAGTATTATTATTATTATTCTGTAAGAATTACTGCAGTAGATCAGACAAAAGATCCACATCTTATCCCTAGAAAATGCTTCATCCATCTTCTTAACACTCACATCCCTGAAATTCATATTTTTTTTTTTTTAGAGATAAGTTAGTGGATAAGGGGGATTGATGCCTTATCTGACAAAATGACCAAAGCTGGAACACATGCAGTCTAATTGCTCCTTGCTAACTCTGCAAGCCTGACTATAGCCTCTATCACCCCTTCCTACACATCTACCTACATTTAAGCATGAAATGGCAGCATCTCATGAAAGTCTTTCCTCTTCGGTAATGTGGAGATATGAAGACAATCTTTGCCATATTAATTTCCCTCTTCTCTGAATCAGTAAAAGTACAATAGGGAAAACAACAGTTATTTTAAGAAGAATCAACTTTCATGTTGTAAACCTCAGATTAAAGAAATTAGTAAAAAAAGAATAATATACTGTATTTCATGGATTTGAGTAAGAAAAGAGGGAAACCAGAAACATGTTATCACTGAGATTGCTAGGAATAAAATAAGGTACCTTGTAATTGAAGTATTCTTGCCATATTCTTAAGCCTTTATTCCAAAAAGTATCCTCATGCAAATAGAATAAATCACATTGCAAGCCTTTCAGAAATGCCATTTTCAGACTCTACCTTCTGATGATTACTGTTCTCTTTTTTCTGTAAAGTTCTATAGAGAATATATTTTAATTAGCTTCCACTTGATACCACTTCATACACACTGCCCAGATTTGACCCAGTGTCTGATCATATAGAATGCATTACAAAAGAACTGGTCATTTGAGTGCTTTAATATAGCTTTGCATTAATGTGAGACATCATTTAGACAAGGCATTAAAAGTGTTATTTTAATGACTGAAGTGTGTAGGGTGGGAAGAAGCTTAATCTTTATAGGAAGAACAATTTCAATTAGCTCTAAAATATTAATTTGTTGGTATAACTATATACTCTAATGTATTTGGCTACAAAAAAATCTAATGAATAATACATTGCTAGATCCAGTCTAATTCCTGTGTTGTAACTAATACTGTCAGTTGAAACAAGGAAAATAGTCTTTTAACGTTCATGATTTTAGCTGGGGTGCATTTAGTCTGATTGCTTACAACAACAAATTTTGTTCAGCGTAATTTGACAAGGTAGCATAAATAAGGAAGACACCTCCTGGCTATTGGGTTATTGAATAGTTCATAAATATAAAGACATTTTTTTCCAGAAAGTGCACTTCTTTTTTATTTTTCCAGTGAATTTAAAATATATTATGATTGACAGGAATATGGTATCCATCTATGGAAAGCATGATGACTTTATCATAAAATACCTGGGGTTCTGTTAATCCCTAATGCTGCGTTTAGAAGCAAATATATTGTCCTTATGTCTCATGCTAGTCCATAATTTAATTTCTTAGCCTGATATGTCCCATTTCTTATGGCTAGCAGCACTTCACTCAACTTGAGAATTCGAGAACTTCTGAAAGAACTTCAGATAAAATCAGTGGGAATATCTCAGTTAAAATCATTAAAGCTTGTGTGCCATAAGCATAACTAAGGCCTTGGGAAGAAGATACAGCTTTAGAATTTTACCATTTTTCTTAGAAATCATTTCTAATTATTCTCTATGGATGTAGAATTGCATTGCAGCTTGTTAACTGCACAATACCTGGACAGAGCTTTCTCCCAAGACAGTCAATTCATAACATCACCTACGCCAATGCTGATGATTTTACTGGTGACAAAAGCTTAATTTTATGAGGGTCAAGGCAATTTTATTTCACTTTGGTGTCAGAATTGATCACAGCTGGTTTGAGGGAAGAGTATCATGATCTTGCTACTGCAGGTTTCTTTTGCTCTTCATCCCCTGAAAGAAGCTAAATGTTCACTTCTCTAATTGGTGTGGCTATATTGAAGCCCCTCAGGTAACCCTCTTGAACTACCCTATGGTCCCATATCACTCTAACAGAACAACCTTGCAAAACATAGTGTGCACCTTCTCAGTTTTAAAGCATCAATGCTGCTTATTTAAGTAGTCACACTGAGAAAAGAGTTCCTTGCTTTTGCACACAAAAGAATGGAGGCATCTGGTGTCCAGGCCTGGTTATAGGTATTTCACTTACAGAAGGAAATGTGATTTCAGACATACTTCAGTGCCAAGAATTTCCTATTCTCTGTTCTCCAGATCAGCATGCCAGATCACTCCTCAGATGCACTACTTTTCTTTGTCACTGATTGAGCAAGGAGTTGTTATGTACTTTTCTTTAGGTCCCCAAGTCACTTGCTAGAGTCAACCATCTAAATTGGAGACATCTAAGGCTTTCCAGACACCATGTTTGAGTCTTTGAGGTGTTTGTTTAGTCTATTTTATCCCATCACTTTACAGCAAAATTAAAATTGATGTTTAATTTAAAAAATGGGAATCAGTGTAGTAATTTATTTCATTAATAATAATTTCAATTTCTTAATTTAATTACTCTGGGATAAAAATGCTTCATTTCTTGGTTTTGGGAGCCTACTGCTTTTTCCTTTCTCTACAATAGATTGCATACTCAGGGATAAAAATGCTTAATTTTTTTGTTTTGGGAGCCTATGCTTTTTACTTTCTCTACAAAAAAATGACAGAAAGGTAAAGAAAAAAAAATCAACCTAGGAATCTTCTAAAAGGAGCCTATTTGCAGTTTCAGAAACTAGGTAAAAGAATGCTTTTGTAATAGATTTCATGCAGCAGTTGGCATTGGCAGTACTGCAAAAAGAGATGTATTCTGTCGTGCTCTGTTTGATCAAGTGCTAAACCCGTGTGATCAATAGAGAGACAGATGTCGGGTGCAGATGGCGATGCCGTGATACCTGGGGCAGAGTGGGCCTGCCAGAATGACAGAATGGGAACAAGGAAGAGCAGCAATGCAACAGAATGTGACAAATGAAATTAGGGTTTATACTAGTCGATAATTTACAGCTAATAGAAAGTGACAGAATTTTTCAGCATACAGCACATTTACTCTAGCAATACTATAGTCAATGCATTTTTCATGCAAAACAATGGGAACTGCTATGAAGACTTGGCTCTAGCTATATGTATTTTTTGCATTGCAACTTGTACAATTGATATTTAAACAAAGCTAGGAACATCAAACCAAGTAAGCACCAAGTGTATGAAACAAGATTGTATTTTCAAGTTTGAAATGAGAATATCTGATACTCAGACTGTGTAGCAGACCTCCAACAAGAAAATGAAGACATTATTACCTGTTTATATGAATATAGAGATCCACTACAGCCACGTAAATAAACATTGAATGGCCCTTGTTATTTGGAAACTAAATTTATAATCTATTTCATTCTTTTTATTAATTATAGTGATGGAGCAAGCACAATGAGCTTTCTCCTCTCCCCTTCTCCAAATTCCAATCTAAAATCCATAGTTAATTCACATGGCAGCTTATTGTTTTCTATTTTATGCTGATACAGTTCAGAGTAGAATGATTGATACCTTAGGGTTATACCCTTTCTGTTAAAGGTTAATATCACTTTTATTTCCTTTTCTGGCTTTCCTGAGTTTCGGGAGCTGTGTATGCATGTATAAAAGAAAAATACATGTACACACACATATAAATTTAAATACATATATATGGAACTCTAATATATTCAAAATTAATCACACACTTTTCCATTATACTTTCCAAGTTTACCCTTTTGCCAACTCTAATAAAAACAAAGATCCTATAAAAAACTCAAATTATCAAAGTTTTATTTATAACTGAAAATGTAATGTAGTGGTCAAATCTTTTATTGTGCAATTTAACATTTTCTATTTTCTGGGCAAAATTAATGGATATTTTATATATTGCAGTTTTTTCTTTTTACCAGAAAAGTGTAGTTATGGTCTGTTCTGCAGATTTGATTTCCATCAGTTCTGAGTAATGGGTCTTCCTTTAACAGTCTGTAATATGGCATTTAGCAAGACAAACCCTGAATCAGAACCGAAAAATAAAAATCCATCTTGCTCTTCCTGCTGCCTTCTGCTGCTCAGCTTGATATATTTTGCACACTTAAAGGTAAATATCTCTGAATGCTGATGTCACTTGATTTTTAGGGCAAAATCTGAACTTAGTTTGGACACAGTAAACACAGAAAATCACCATTATGAACACCTATGCACTTCCTTCAGGCCTCTGACAGTCTACCCAGGTATCTTTCACACTCATTTCTATGGTGTGTTAGTTCCAGTGGACAGTCATTTTGACTCGATGTCATGATATTCACACACAGGAGACAGAATACATTTTCATGTGATTTTTCTTTCTGAAGCTGTGCAAATGTCAATCTTTGTTATGGCTACACAGACCATAAGTTTCACCAGTAATTCCTTGGATAATGGTAACTTGACAAAGAAAACTTTACAGGTTCTTGATATATAGGTTTTATTAATAAAGCAGTGCATTTTTCCATTTTTATGTGCTATTCGACAACATGAATGCTTTTCCCATATTTACAGACAGTATGTATCTTATTTTTCTCCCTAGGAATTTGATTATTTGCAAAAGGTTTGGACACCAATAAATACTGTCTTTCCTTGCAAATTCAGGGTCTTAGGTAGATTCATTTAGTCAGAAAAGGAGCTCCTATTCGTCATCCTACACTAAATATGGTACATAATTTTTCCCTGCACTAAATATGTTACACACAGTTGGAATTTTACAGGTATGAAAAGGGAGAGTAAATATGTTCACACTATGTTTCACATTTGTATATTTGTCACAGGTGACAGATACTGAAAATGTATCATACAATTTTCATACTTTGATAGATTGTTTCTGTGAAACAAGGTTTAGGAAGTATGCCAGAAACTTGCTGTTTTTATCAATCCAGAGTAGTGGTGAAAGACTTATCTCCAAAATGTCTAATACAAACACCTGAACTTGCTTCAGGTTTGTCTAATTCACTAAGCCTGCATTTAGTAATAAGCTATTAACCTTGAAACTCAAACATCTTCCCAAAGATCGTGTCATGCACAAAAGAGAACATAATTTTTTGGGTAATATATTCTTGCCTTCTCCAAAGTTGTAGCCAAGCAAAACAGAAGAGACAGCAGGTCTTCTCCTCTGAGCACTGGCACGGTGGTATCATCTTGGAAAGCCAAGCTGGGAGAAGAACAATCATCTGTGATATTTAGAGTGGCATGTTTCAGGTGCCATTAATCCACACGCATGTGCCCCAGCTGCTATGCTGGCTGAGAGGGGCTCACCTGTTGAAAGGCATCCTCTACCCAGTAACTCAGGGAGCTGAAAAAGAATGAGCAGGTGTATCAGCAAGAGCTGGCACCAGATTAAGAAACAAATTAGGACCAGAGGTTTCTTACGACTATCTTGGCTACAGGTTCCGACCTGTAGAAGGGATAAAACTTTATGCAGTCAAAAGCATTCTCAGAGATTTATTTTGATTCACACAGAAATCCTGCTAGTAGACTAGCAGGTTGTTCAAATGGAAATTCTGTGGAGAATTTCTTGTAGAAAACTTTGGTGAGCAAAACAGAATTAAATGTTAATTCTTCAGTCTTCTATGACCACCTAGAAATTAGCTGAGCATTTTCAAGTAGCTTCTCAAGTACTGAAAATGTGCATTGGGTATACGGTTAACTGAAAAGTTCTAAGTATGTCTGATGGTATATATATCATAACAGTTTAATATAAATTATCTGTATGCTTACATTGTGAAGCCTTTTACCATTATTATGATAATATGGCTTAATGCATAGTTAAGTGATCCTAGGTGTGACATGCTGTGTCCCTTTGTACACTGTGAAAGCTGGAAGTACCAAACAGCTCTGTTTCAGTGACACTACACAGCTTTATCTGAGCCCCAAAGGCAACCATTCTATGAGACCAGATTTCTAATTTAAACACATCTAAAGATCTTTTGCTATAGATCACAAAAGCCTATACAGTTTTTAGAACAAGACAGAGGCTGTCAGTTTGCCATATATGAAAGCTCAGTGCATCCAGATCTTGAGTACTGTGTGCAGCCCTGATCACAGCTGAGGAAGGGCAGCCGGAGTGATCAAGGGAGCAGCTATCTTATGACAATAGAGAAAAAAATCTGAGACTTCTCCATCTGGTGAAGAGAAAGCTGAGGGGGAAATTTGATACAGGCTTACAAAATCTTGAAGGTGGTGGATAAAGTGAACTGTTATTCCTCAAATCCTGCAGTGCTACAGGAAACTGGGAGAAGAACAATTTAAAACAGATTATCACGGCAGTGAGTTAACTCTGAACTTGATGCCACAGGAGCCTGTGAAAGCAGACAGTATCAGCAGGTTCAGAGAGAGATTGGACAAATTCATGGGCAGCAGATCTGTAAATGGCACTAAGAGGATGTATCCACTGACGTTGCTAATCCATGTGCATGCTTGGGAACTCTCAGGGGAATGAATTTAAGAAGGAGGACAAGTTCTCATATTTTTACTAAATAACATTGCCTGTTGCTACTCTAGAGAAAGAGTCTGAGCTAGACAGACCCCCACTGTTCCACCAGGGTATTTTTTATCTTTCTAAAGATGATGCAGTAGCACAAAGACTATAAAGAGAAGTCATTTTCCTAAGAGTATCAGACAGCAGGAGTGCTTCTGAGTTGTGTGTTTTACCAGAACCATTAGTAAAAGAGACCCTTCAAAAACACTTGTGAGGAAGGATAATAAGCAGGATTGTGTTTAAAAGTATTAATTCTTATAAATCGCTTCATATGTTAAAACAAATTGTTGTACAAAGACAATTTTCATCTGTCATTTGACCTTCAAATTAGGCTATTAATGGTGATTAGGCTGTGACAGTAAATGAGAAAGATGTATGCTTCCTTTAGCAGGTGCAAAACACCAAACACTAATGCTGCAGTGTGAATACAGGCACTCAGACAGGGTGCCTAGAGATCAAAAAGCCAACCAAAGGTTTTAATTATCATATATATCAATACAATATTCCTAACAGTTGGGTTGCTACCCAGAGCATCCTTCTGCAGAAGATTGATCACTGCCATATTCTAAAGTCTTTCCTTCATCGCTTGCATTTTGATGGCACCTATATCATGTTAAAACTGGCATATCTCCTTTTTAGCAGGCACAATTCCACCTAACAGATGGCCATGATGATAGACATGCCAAAGAACCAGTATGTGTATCAAGTTTGATTATTAGGGATGAAATTCCTATCCAAGAACGTTTGAGTGGCATTCTGCACCAATCGCCTGAACCTACTGGTATGGGTTGAAACAAACGCTGTTTCGCTAAAGTCAAGGGATGTGTTAACTACAAAGCAGGGAGTTGAGGACTATGTAATTGAAGGTCTTGGTAAAATGGAAGGAAAGGCCATTGCTTCTGGTTCACTCATGCCACTCTAGTAAGATTCAGTCACAAAGCAAATCATTAACTTCTACTGCCTATCCAATGGCACAATTTAGTGTTTCTGCTGTATTTCCTAGTAAATAGTTGTTCTTTTTCAAATGACATTTTAGCTGCCAGCATAGATCTCACTGCACCACAAACAGTGCAAAAATCTGATTAAAGAAGAGCTGAATCATAGACAGTTGGAACACCAAGCAAAGGTTTATGAAAGCTAAATTGCCCATCTCCTGACAGAGATTCCTGTTGTCATAGGGGAGGTTATGCTGTACCTGTTTTTCACCACAGTGCAAAACTGTAATATATTTCATAATAAATACCTCATTTTAAAATAACAGGCACTCTAATGACAGCAGAAATATCTTAACTGCTTTAAACCAAAATTAGTACATTGTGAAAAGATTATATTACCAAGGGGTCCGCTCTTAATTGTGCCAGAGGGAAAATATGAATCTTGGGTGTCCAAAAAGGCATCTAATATTCACGTGGTTTCCCTTTGAAAGAAAACATTGTGGTGCATAAACAAAATCCTAGAATGTAAAATTGCTAAAGTAGAATTTCTGATAAATATATCGACTTATATTTAATGGTATTTATTTCCTTTTTAATTAGGAATGAATCAGATGTTTTAATTTTTTTCTTTGACATATACTTTTATCGAATTGTTGCTAAGACATCAACTTTTTCCTTCACTTTTTTGTACTCGTGTTTTGCATTTTAAATACAGAAGAAAGAGTATCAGAGGCTCCAGCTAGGTGGAATTCACAGAGTTTCAAAATGGGACTTTGTCATTAATTTTCCTATTGAAATCGAAACATGTAATCTTGCCTACAGATGTCTGTCCATTATTTATATTGGTTTATCATGGAATAGCAATACCAGACATTTATTTGACTGGTCTAGTGGGCAATCAAATCCAGTTTTTTTGATGGGGCAATAGTAATTATGATTTAACCTTTCTGATTCAAAGTCATCAATGCACTTCACAATGCTTTGTGGATGCATTAAGCTATAAATTACACTTGTGGAGTCTATGTGTTATGCTGATTGAGGTTAGCAGATTGTTCCCCTAAGTTCTCACTTCCTGACAGGTGTGCAAAGGCATCAGGTAACCCAACCATTACTGTCCTTTTTAAGCTAGTACTGCAGACCTATGATCTGTGACTGCTGAACAGATTTAAGATGTGTCATTTGAAAATTGTGTAAAAATTATTGAGAAAAAGTAGTTCAAAAATATTTTCCTAATTATTATAAACACACTCCTGTCAAAAAACTAGAATTAAGTTATGTTCAGAGGGATTTTATTTCTTCTGAGTTTTTCTTCCTCAAAATAATTGTTAGTTTTTTTATTATAAGGACACAGCTGAATAAGAGGATTGAAATAAGTTAGAGACTGGGTTACTTTGGCAGTGGCAAATTGAAATTGAACTTCTTGACTCTGCCCTGTGCCTTTTGCAGAAGGAAATAAAACCTGCAAGAGGATACATTCCCATTGCTACTTTTGCCACCATTTTTCTCAAAGGTATGTGAGGGGGATGTTAGAACACATGCATAAAGGGCTCATTCACTGCCCACAGCTGGCCCAGTCTGAGTCTGCTGGCTGGCACTGCCTGTTTTCACTGCCCAATGTCCTGTGGGAATATCTCACTGGAGAGGAGTTTGCATCCCTAATTCTCTTTTTTAGAGGCATTCTTGGGATTTTTTTTTTCAAGAAAGCCTTGATTTTTAGCATGTCGGTCTCTCATAAGTATTTTCTTCACTGAAAAGCTCTGTAATGCACCATGGTTAAAAGCAGGTGCACTAATTTCATTGAGGCATTCAGAGAAACCAATGCTGAAACTAGACAAGAGATCCTTTTCTATTTTTCTACTACTGTATCTTACACAGTGAAATATATATGTAGAAATATTATTAGGTATTATCTGACAAATTTTTTAAAAGGGACTATTTTTTCAGTAGATTTTCAGGATGGATGTTGATGACAGATGGAGATTTTTGCCTTTTTTTTCAAATAAAAGATCAGTTAAATAGAAGCTAGGTCAGACAGATAATTTATCTGATAAGCAATGTTTCTTGTTTAATGGTAATTCTTTAAGACCAGTGTGCTAAGTCGAGCATAATTTTTCATCATGAAGTGTTATAGTTAGAAATGCCACTGATAGATAAGTATTTAGTATTTGTTCACATTGCTAAGATCAACATAACCACTTTCCATGTCTTTACAAAGTTAATTTTGTGCTCTGTCTCTTCCTTGTGAAATTACAATTTACATTTTGATTCACCATAAAATTTAGTTCAAACTTTTCCTACTATTTCATTCTAGAGATCCGTCTGCTTTTATTTAACAGATGTCCTTTGATCTCAAGGAGACAATTGCTGTTTTACTACTTTAATGAAGCTTGTATTATTATAGGCAAAATGAATATTAGACCAAATGGTAGTAGAAATCCCAGAGGGAAACATGCTTCTCTGTCTGGATCTTGGAAAAGCAGAGTAATTCATTTTACCCACTGATTATATTCAATAAACCCATATTCCCTGCTCTTATTTACTTTTTTTTTATTTTACTATTACGGGACAGTGTTTCTCTTCATTAGATTCAAGGTACTAGTCACAATTCTTTTGTCACAAGGGACACATTGGACAGTTCTTAAGTGTTAGAAGAGATAATCTGTTAAAGGAGGTAAGAGTTTAAAATGACACTTTATTTACACTTTTAAGTAGCTAATGCCCATTTCTTACCTGTGCTTTCAACAGACATCAGTCTGGATCATGTTTCACTGCCTTTTAGACCCTTATTTCCTAGAAACTAGGAGGGATCAGATTTAAAAGTGACATTTCATAAAGGAAACAGCAGGGGATGGACACACATGGAGAATAGAAAGAAACAGAAGAAAAAGGTACTTGAAGTCAAAAATTAGTTACAGATTTGGGAAAGAAGGGATATGGAAAGCACAAATTACAGGAATTTTAGCAGCACACATAATGTCTCCTTTCCCTAACATGACATGGCAGTAAGTGGCCACAAACATGGCATTTATTAATAGCTTTGATTTTTTTTTTTTTCTGTTGACTACTTTTCCTCCCATGCAATCTACTTTAGACACAGACTCAGCTTCAGGAACAGTGCTGATGGTTGCACCACAGTGCTGGGATGAAGGTTTAATTCAGAAGTATCTTTGGGCATTACATCACTCTGTAGAAAAATGCACACACTGGAACTGAGAGTATGTTGTAAGGACACTCTAAGTTCTGGTGCTACATGTCACCACAGGAAAAAAAGGCTGCTCAAAAAAAGGGCATAGTTTGACTACAGCAGTGGCAATTATCTCAGTACAAATCGATCTGACAGCCAGAAAGATACTGGTTCTTATGGAGATGTGCAAATGTAAGTAGCTTCACCTGTCTGGTTTCTGACCCCATTCCACATCTGAATCTTGAAACAACACAAAATACAGGGAAAGAGAAACTCCTCAATCAGCACTGAGAAGTGGGGGGAAAAAACCATAGTAATTATTGTTTTGTAAATTACTACTAAGCAAAGCAGAATCACCTCAGAGTATGGAAAACATCCAAGTGAAAAACCTTTCTTAAAGAGAACTGGTAGCCCTAGGAATCGAAATGTAGCCAGGACTAGTGATGACATGGCCCACCTAAACTATTTATCTTCTGGATACAATGTGGAATTCTTTATAATACAGGTAAAATAATTTGGAATCATTTGGTGCCTGTGAGCAGAAAAGAAAAATATTTGGTCAATTCTTAGTACAATTAAGACTTTTATTTTTGGTAAGATAAAGAATTTGATTTCTTTTACTGCTGTATTTCTTGTAAACTTATGTTAGGGACCAGATAGAAGCTATGAACAAAGATTTCAAGTGATGAGCTGTCCCATGCCTGTTTACAAGTCAGGATTTCATTTTACATAGAGTTCTCTATAGCAACTTTTTAAAATTTAAATTAGAAACATGGCCAGCAATGCATGCAAAATGTTCATTCATTGTAGTAAACTACAAAAATATTGCTTTTATGCAATGAGAATGCCATTGTAGAATTTTAAAAGGCATAGAAATAAAAGACTCCGGATTGGAGTGATTTAAACAAACTCACTAGGATATAGTAGATGATTAAAATACAATCTATAATTACATTACACTGGTATCAGGTAAGGATAAAAGCCTATAAATACACTGGGGTCAGGGTAAGCATAAAAAATGAAACAGTTATTTGAATAATCTGAGATCAAGTTGCAGTAATTAAAAATGAATGTATTATTCAAATGAAGGAATTAGGTTACAACACTCCTCATATGAAAATATTATTGTGACAGACTGAAATAAGTTGGAAGTGATTTTGATAAAAAATTGGGGCAAGAAATATAATGATTTACATTGGGGAAAAAGTAGACAATTACGCGGATGAGAGTATTTGCAGCTCCTCCTTCAAATCCCTCATCAAAACTCATACCTTTCAGCTGGCCTCCAGGAATTATCCACTACCCCCAGCCTATTTCTGGACATTGCTCTTTCAGATACACAGATCAACCCATTAAAAATTAAACATGCTATAGCTAAGGACTCTACATGTACTCACAAAGGAATTAATGGGATCTGCACCCACTAGCAAGCATATTGCTTAATCTACCCCACACATTGCTGTTTATCCATTTTCATTGCCATTACCCAGGTCATTTCTGTAATTTGTCACCTGTTTTTTCTTTGTCTTCTCCTATCAGTTTGGAGGCCAAAGTCTACACTCAAGACCGACACAAAACAGTGTTCCTTAGGTAAACAGTCGATGGCCACTTGCAGATTAAGTACTTGTTATTATAAATAAAGGTTCTTGAAATCTGACCTTTTCCATGGCAAACACCTTGGGGCAGGAACCTGTCTGGAGGTGCCTTGAATATGTAAACCAAGTTATTTAATTATTAATAATAATTAATAATGAAAGAATACAGAAAGAGACTTGGTGGTTTTTTTCAGGTAATAGCTTTCATATCCTTTATATTAATTAGCTTTTACAAATGTGCTTTGAGAGCCCTCTTGGAGCAGCTCTTTGTCATTGCCTGTAGCAGGACAGTTGAGAGCTGCTCTGCAAGTGCATAAATGCCCAGCAGTGGACCCATCTGAAATTCTTACAGATAGGTAAGTACACATCAGAAGTCAGATTTCTTCATTTTTGTCCAGTGAATACTGCCTGAAATTCCCCTCAAACCTTTCTAGCAAACAAGTCTATAGCTCAATTAAAATATACCCAGCTATGCCCTTTTGAATCCTGTTGGTCTTTTTATTGTCATATAGTATATTTAAGCCTCTCATTCTTACCTGTTAAATCCTTCATGCTTTTCTTTTCTATTCTCTTTTGTCTTCTCCTTAAAATGCCATGTTTGCTTTTCCCAAGAAGTGGTTGATTGTTCATTTTATATCTTTTTCTTCTGAAAGACTTTGGCATTTCTCAATAGGCTGTTCATGCTACAACTGCTTTCTAGTACTGTCAATTCTTTTCTTTAAATTCACACTCAAATATATTATCTTGATTATCTTATAGATCACTTCCATTTCCAGACACTGGGATCTATCTTCTAGATATAGCCTAGATATCTGAGTAATATTTAAAAGGCATGCAATTATACACAGGGGACTTCAGATCAAGAAACTGAATAGTCTTGAATGACCTGTCAGAACCAGCCAGATTAAGCTTTTTTTTTAAGAAAAAAAAAAAGTTACAGCTATTTCCATTTCTCCAGCACTATCCACTCTTCACCTGTCTGTTCAGCTAATAGTACCACGAACAGGTAAATGAGCAGTGAGAGAAAATGTTAATTCAGATTCAGAGAGATGACTTGTGTAGAACTATCCTGAATTGATAACTGAAGGATGCATGGCACAGTATCTCAGACACAGTTTGCACTGGTAGTGCCAGTCTCTGGTAGTGCCATTAAGTAATGTGCTCAGACCAGCTGCATTTGTACAATGAAGTCTCCAATTTTAATAATAACTATCTGTTTAGGAAAATATCATCCCAGCAGACTAATCACATCAAAGGTTTGAGAGAATTCTTGTACTGGCCAGTAAGTCAGATAGTTGCATGTGTATATATATCTGCTACAGTGTATACGTTAGCTGACTGGCTTATAGATTGACAGTTACTATTTTATCAGCTCATATTTAAGGAAAACTGAGGATGTGAGGTGGAGTACAGGGCTGCATGTAGATGGCAAGGAAAATGAGAAAAGGGAATTTCATAGGAAGAAGTGACCAACTGAGAACCCCCTAGCTAAAAAGACTTCAACATAGAATAAGAAGGTGCTCTCAAAGGCATTTTATATTGTTAGGTCAAGCAGTACATCCCCAGTACTGGGGAAATGGGTCTAAACAGTCTCTCCTACACATGGGCAGTAGTTTCCATTATGAAGATAGACACTAAATCCTGTTTCCACTTCCAGGGCGTAGAAAGCATTGATTTTTCTGGTGTCCTAATAAAGAAGTATAAGGACATATTTTTTAGATAGCATAGTATAGGATCATCTGCTCAGAACCAACAAGAAACTCGTTAAGGGAAAGAGTAATGGAGCATTTTAGTGATTCTGAGTTGTAGATGCAGATGGCTGTCCATGTGAGTGCTAACTTTTAGCAAAACAAAAAGATATGAGACAGTGAAGTATCTCCAGCAGGTTGTGGATATTGTGAGGTTCACTGCTTGTAAACTGGCGAGCGTTCAAGAGACTGTGTTTGGGTCTCAGTCATACGTAGATTAGGCAATGATGAACTACATTTTTCTATGGTGCCAGATTGCATTCCGTTCCCATACCCCACAGAGATTCCAAGTTGTTCATTATACTTTGTCCTGGTTAAAAAGGAAGAGAGGTAGTAGATAACATTTAGTGTCCCACAGGAGTGGCTGGAGAAGTGCAGCAATGGGTTCTTCAGGGGAGTGGGGAGGGGGTGACCAGAGAACAGCCTTATCAGCAGGGTAGATTTCCAAGCAGACGGGGAGGTTTGATAAGTAATTGCTGCCAGTTCTTTCATTCTGCTTTATAAAAATTTCTATTCCTGGGAGCATCCCAAACATTTAATAGAACTTTTCTTTAATCTCTGTGACCTCTTTACTTAGAGTAGCCTCATACCATTCCTCTTAAGATTTTGTGCCATTCGAAGGGGCCAGCCAGGACACAGGGGTTCTTGCCAGCACTACAGGGCTAGCAGAATTTCACCTCGGTGTGTAATCCCTTCTCCTCCAAAAGCCAGATAGTTCTTCAGGGATCACTGCATGCTTGACATCAAATTTCTTCATTACTCTCATGAGACAGAGATAAGTGTTCAAAGGTTTCTGCAAACTTTTAACATCAGGATTCCCACGTTTCCATGGGAGTCACTCACCCTGCTGTTTTTGCTCAGCAGTAGAAATATTACGAAGTGGCTGATGTTGGATAGTTTCCAGCCCTCGCTGCATCTTTTCACTCTCCAGTTTTGCCAGGGGAATAACTTAAGTAGAAATAAGCACCTGTGTGATTGTGGGTAAGCACAGGTGATTTCCACGAACATCTTATAGGCAGGGGCAGAGAGACATCACGCTGTTCTGCCTGTGCCATTTGGCTGCAGATCTGGGGTGCCAGGCCAGAGGAGGGGGTGACACAATCCAATACTGCTGTGTTACAGCTTCGGCGTGCTCAAAAGCCGACCCTCCCGAGAGCTTCAGCATCCACCACAGACTGCCCAGCTGCGGAGGTGGCAGCAGCCGCCTTCATGCGGACACGCAACCATAGCGAGGATTCCTTGCCCCCAAAGTTTTGGCGGCAGAGCAGGGCACAGGGAGCGCAGCCGCGGGGCGGGGGCGCAGGGCAGTGCCCCGCCGGGGCTATTTCCGGAGCAGGGAGGTACGCTGCCTAGGAGAAGGGAAGTAGTCCTTAAACAGCTCGTCCTTAAACAGCTCCTAAAGTGAGCACACAACATTGCAATCGATATTGTTCGCTTTGCGCGTCAATCCGGCAGTTTATTCAAAACATCACCCGTGGTACAGTCGGTGCGCCCCGCCGTGAGGAGACACATCTCCGGCTCGGGAGCCACAGCCCGGCTCTGTCGCGACAGGAGGAGGCCGGCGCGNCAAACCCAAAATAAACAAAAACCAAAAAGCAAAAATAAGAATTACACAAGTCTTTTTAGAATTGTGACTCTTCTAACTTTGTAGCTTAGCTTAGCATTATCGTGCTAAGGATCGCAGCTGACCAAGTTACTTGAGGTTTGGAATTCTTCACTGTGAGGGTAGTGAGGCGTTGGCGCGTGTTGCCCAAAGACGTTGTGGATGCCTCGTCCCTGGAAATACTCCAGGCTGGATGGGACTCTGAGCATTCTGGTCTATGGCAGGGTGGTTGGAACCTGGTGGTCTTTAAGGTCCCTTCCAACCCAAGCCATTCTATGATGAAGTAATTTATAGATGAGTTTGAACTACAGAGGTTTGAAAGGTGCTGTTCATCACTATGTTTTAGTGTTCAACAAAACTTTTCCTTTATAAAATTTTAAAAGAAATTTCATATATCCACTCACTGTTTTTCACTTTTCCATCTGTTTCACCCCATTTGGTTTCTGTCTTAGTACTGTGGATGGAAACTGAGGTATGAAGTCAAGGTCAACCAACCTATTCACAAGTACCTGTATTTATATACATGTAAAATTACCTTCGCTTACAAACATAATTATCTTGCGTGGGATGTATCTTAACAACAAAGTCCTTAGGTCCTATTCAAACCCAAAAATGGTTTGATTTCTCTTTGCAGTCTTAGGGAGTGGGGTAAGCAACACTAGCAGTAATACAGGGTCAGACAAAGGCCATACGAGGTAGGCAAAAATTATCAGTGAGGGAAATGGGACTGCTTTTCTGAGCAGGACTGTCCTTTAATTTATTGCATTTCAATGCAATTAGCAGGAGGAGCCTTCCTCTTTTGCTTTTAGATGCCAAACTTCCTCCCAGTGATGACATGTTTTTCATACACATAAAAAGCCTCACTTCAGCTAAATAAATCGTTCTGGTCTGAATCTGGAAAGTCAATGAGAAATCAAGTTGCATTTAAAACATCTGTGCATTTTGTACAGTTATTTCTGAAGAGGTAAGCTGATCATCGGTCTCTGGTCACAGCCTTGCATTCAGACCAGTGGGTGGCTGAGAATGCAGATTGGAGAAATATTTGGTCAAGTGCATTGCACTTAATCATAGTGCAACTCTCTGTTAAATTCAATTTTTCATTCAGACACATCTTGAGGGGCTGCCATTCTCTGCACGGTATCAGTTGTGTTTTCTCCCCCTCGTACTTGGATATTTTAGACATTTAGACAAAGTGATTCTTCCTTTGGGAAGTATCAGCTTTAGAGCATCCCAATTTGTTAATTTTGAACTTTGTCTAAACACTACCACCTTTCTCAGGACTAAGGCTGCCAGTAGTTAGAAAATAAAAGCATGTAAATTCACTTAATTTTCAGACAATTCTCAACAAGATAGGTAAAATGCTCTTAAGGGTGACCCGTAGAAGTCCAGGGAGCCTGCAGAATGCCTCAGACACTGGCAGACTCCCCCTAGGGAGCCAGTATGCTTTAACTGGCTTCCCATTGAAGCAGCTGTAAGAGCTGAATACATAAGAAAGAAAGGTAATGAAAACTGACAAGTTGAAAAGAAATTGAGAGTTTAATCTGTAAAGTTGTGCTTGAGGGGGCTTCCATCATGATATTCCTAGGGAGTAACAAAAAGAGAAAAAAATTAGGAAACTGCAGAGTATGATGAATTTACATAATTTTTTCTTGCACCAGGCAGTATTTATTAATTTCTTTTCTGCCACTTTACTGCACCTCTTTGCCTCTCAAAAAAGAGAAAATGAAGTATACAAAACCTGGCAATCATAATGAATGTGTGAAATTCTCACAGATTATTTATAAGCATGCAAGTTATGTAGTTGTTGGAGATTCTCTCCCTTCTGCTCCTGCTTGGTGATGAAGAATGGTATTTTAATAGGCAGATGGTAAAGACAATTACAGTTTGGGGCTCAGCTGGGAGTTACATCAGTTTATTGCAAATTATTAGTTGATAAATGCTTTTGTTTACAAGCAAAGTCTTAAGCAGCTTTGTAATCAGTTTATCAGCTGCAAACTGAATTTTGACAGCTTGCCTTTGGGTATACAGTCACTTTTTTCCTGGCCATTTAGAAATCATGCTGACCAAGCAGGCACAATGGTAGCTCCTATGCCCCTGTATGATGCTCAGTAAACTGGCATTTTTTTATTAAGCCTGTTTTGGAATAAGTCATCAAGTGCAGAATCCTCCTCAATTGTTTAATCTGTATTAGTGTGTACAGCCAGAATCTTAACCATTTGCTCGTTCATATATTTTTCCTTTTAAGTTCAGTTGTGACCAGAAGTAGCTCAGTCTTTGCTTTCTGCTGTTAACAGGCTCCTGGTAGATGAACTGACTGGGACACTGGTGGTGGCTCACAATACTTGTTTGCCTTGGACACTATGTACAGCTTGGAAGGTGGAAATGCTTTTGATCACTGAGAGTTTTCAGTCAATTTACTTCTAGCTTCTACTTTAAAAGGCAGAACTCTAATATCTCGGATTTAACTCTTTTTGAGGAATTCTGGAGCATGGTATGGGGTTTTGTGTGTGGGTAATGATGGGGTTTTTTAATGAGGTATTCTCTGCATTATTCAGTAGAGAAGACAGGGTCGGATGCTTATTATAGCTTCTGTGGTGTTTACATTTTAGAACACACTAAACATGGAAATCTACTTTTATATAGTTGCTTGTTTAGTAAGAGAGACACTGATTTCTCACAGAGTCTTGTTTCCACTACAGCCAGTGTAAAATATTCTAATGCCTTAAGTGGGAGCAAGACTTTTTGGAATGAGGAAGTGCCACTTTTCTTCTGTGGCTGCTACAGCTGAGGTGAACTAGTTCCTGAACTTCAACCTGTGAGCTGAACGCTAGCACGAGTAAAGGTCTGAGATAACTCACGATAATAGCAACTGTTTTCTCTGGGTTACAGTGCACATAACTAAATGTTCCGGCTTCTCTTCATTATAAAAGCTGGCTTTTGTTTCTCACAAAGCCTTTCCTGGAGCACAGCCCTTGTATTGAATAAGCAGGCAGGTCTCATAGCCAATGTTTCTTACTTTGAATTTACCATTCTAAAACTTCCCTATTTCTCCTTATGTTTATTGTGTTGCTTTCCTTTACAAATACAACCTAACACTACAGTTCCTTCTATATAATCCTTCCTTCAGCTCAGGTACCTTTGCCATTCACTCTGTATTTGCCCAGGGGCAAGAAATGAGCCCTACAGTAGCAGGTGCAAGACAGTAGAAAATCCATTGATAAGAGCAGGGTACTCTGGTTTTCCTGTAAGAAAGAGGTGCCATTAAAGCATATCTATTGTCTCATTTAATCACCTTCTTTTTTCATACACTCCAGCCTCACAAAATAACTCTGAAAAGACAATCCACAGGCATGATTGTGTTTGTAAGGCTACAAAAAGGTCACCTTACAGCTGTGCTGTTACGGAAGCAGGGATTGTAGGAACGCGTGTATCCAAAGCCCTTCTTCAGGGTAGTTGGTTTCAGTGGTGCATTTTCTCTTTCTCTGAAACCTGGTGCATCCACAAAAGCTGGGGGGAGCAGTGGGCGTCACCTGGGAAGGTCTCCTGGGAAGCTCTTTGGAGAGTGCCTATTCAGTAGTCCTGTAAAAAGTAAAAAGGGAGATGAGTGTGCTCTGACAGTAAGTTCTAGCTCCTTTGCAGTGGTGGTGGGAATGCAGTGTGGGCAATGTCAGCAAGGGTTTATCTTTTTTTTTCAAGCTGTTTTTCATTTTCTTTCTGAAGGCTTAGTAAATTCTAAAATAACACTCAAGTGAGACATAATTCAAATGTAAAAAAATGGTGAAGCACTCAGTTCAAAACAAAAGAATTTATGAAGGAAAGAGGAGGGGGGGGAAAGGGAAGAAATCTTTAAACTTGGGAAAAAACTCCTTTGACTTCCTTGTTTGAGTTTATGCTGAATTAAGGAAATAGAACAGGTTTAGCATTTGTGGCAGGCTTTTTCAACCTCTGAGCAGCAGACTTAACTTCTTGTGATGTGGGAGGATATTACAGTTTTCAGCTTCATTTCGTAAGTATTGCCATTTGTGCCAAACATTTAATAGTTTTACGCTGTGGACTGTCGTCCACCAGGAGCTGATATCACCTAAGACTTTTTAGAGCCATCTAATAGAAAGATATGTATTCATTCTGATTAGCCCAGGATTTGAACGAGGGTCCCAGAAGAGATATATAAGCCTCTTAAATGCATAGAACTTCTAAGGATATGGGTTTAACTTGTCTCCCCCTGTGGTAAATAAGCTGTGACAGCTCTATCAGGGGGGAAAATGGCAAATAAAATTACCACATTATTTTCCTGTGAATATTTTCAGAGCAGTAATCTATTTTGCCTCTTTACCTATTAGAACTCTGTTGAGTGTTACGTGCAGACATTTAATTGGAAGAAACACATAAAAATCCTCAAACTAACTAAATGCAGGCATACAACAGTGTTAAAAATAAGAGGTCAAAATCTGTTCCTTAACACTGTGCTTTTTTGGGGGTTCAGCTGAGGAAGGGTTTTGCAGTGTGAATTTGAGAGCTGCTGCCATAAGATGGAGATGTTAGTGATAGTTGTACTGCAGCAAGGGAAGGACCGACCCAAACATTCACGCCGAGATGCCAGGTTTAGGAATTCTCTCCCCTAGGACCGGCAAGTTCCTTTCATATTTTTCTTTACCTCTTTATCAGCTATATAATGCCTGACAGTTTTAACCATAAAATCATCTATTCAGATGAATACACTGTCAGCTGTCAGCATATGACTAAGCTGAAGTCAGACCAAAAGCTCAGGTTGACTCACATGAAGGAGCAAGAGCTATATTCCTAAAGAGTATTTTCTTTCCTGTTTCTGTTCAGAGAGCTTATATCTCTAAACACAGGAGTTTAATTTGACTGGAGCCATTAAGCTAAGTATTTTCCTGTTGTATTGCTTCTGGAAAATATCACTGCAGTTTCTTCATTTTGGCTTTTGTTCAGTGGGCTAAAAATTAAGGCTCCATATTCTATGCTGAACACAAAGGTAATAGTAAAAATGGCAACAGAACTTGTTTGTCCACTATATTGATCTATTCTATACAGGATAATAGATTTTCCGTTTTTTGCAAGCTTATAATATACAGTGAGTAGTTAAAATTAAAGGTCAAATATCTTTTGGCAATCTCCTTTGATCAGTAAACAAGGAAAAATTATAGAAGAAGCTAGGAAATGATCTCATTATTGTAGCACTAAAGCTGTTTTTGATGAGAGTTTGAGTAGTCTGAATTTACTGGGGTGATTTTTGAGATACTTCACAGAGAAACGACTGGAGCCCCAACAATAAATTGCATTAATAGCAAAAATGCTGTGCCAAGAGCATATTTTGTGTACGCATGTGAAAAATGCTAAGAGTTATTTAGCAACTGGAAAGACTGTTCACAAAATGCCTTTGATTTATTACTGTATATACCACAGATCCGTATCACATATTCCTACATTATTTTATTCAAAAACTTGTATGAACCATGAGTTGGCATGTTGTAGAATACTGAAAAGGCATTAATCAACCCAAATAAACAAGTACATAGATCTATCTAACAACTATGAAGTAGTTAATAAATTTTTAGCAATTTTATTGCAGAAAAGAGGTCTAAAAGAGTAGTGCTTAATTATCTGGACTCCTCTGTGCTGGGCTGTCTTTTGATTGTATTAATGAAGCAGCTGGCCCATTGTTTCTCTTTAATTCCTCTATTGTTTTAAGAATATGTCACAGCTCTTTATTCTTTTATCAGGTGCTGTGCAGGAGGATTCACACAATAACTCATATTCCTACTGTATTTGCCAATGCACAAAGAAACCTCCAAAGCATTTTTCAAAGAAGGGGCACACATAATTTATAAGTTCCGTTCCTTGTACCACTCTACTGTCAAAAATTTCAACAGTGTTGGATTTGAATGAATTATAATTTTTTATTAAACAATGTGTCCACATATAGATATATGTACTTTGTTCATGTCAAAAATTAGAGATCTGCCCAGTAACTTGTGCTGTACTGAAATGGCATTCAATATGCTGAGTCGTCAACCCCATGGGTGAGAAGCAGAAGGTACCCAAATATGAAGATCCCATCCTATTGTAATGTGCAAATTTTCCCTAAATGTTTAACCTGTGGAACAAAGGAGGGAAGAAAATAAATTAGCTCCGACCCCCATTACCATTACTAAAAAGCACAATTTTTTGCAAGTTTTATTGGGAGAGGAAGTTTTAATTCAGTTGATGGTGCCTGGAAGTTGCTAAGAGCAACAGTCTGTTGTTTAAATAAATTCTGATAGTCTTTTGACCCTTCTTGCAGAAAGATGTGTGTACAGGAAATGGGCTATTATGTTCTTGCAGCAACACAATCAAGTCCAGTGAGCTCAAATTTTACTACACAAAAGTAACACTTCGGAATTAACTGGCACTGAAAGCTGCTTCTAATAGAAATTGCCATTGATTACCTAAATTTCTGTGAAAAGTGTGTGGCATTTCTGGGTCAAAAAAAAGAAGACTCAGTTTAGCAAGAAAAATCAACTGATACTAAAGACAGGGAAACTGGAATTTGCTTTTGAATATATGTTTATATGTCATTATGCTTCTCAATCTGTGAAACACCTGTATTCAGTGAAAATGCTGGATTGAGCTATTTGCTTTCTTAAGGTACTTTTCCTAAAAAGCAACAATATGAATCAAGAGGCTTAATGGTTTCAACCATTTTGAAGCTCTTTTTCTGTGTGGAGTTAGGTGAGTCTGACCTTATATATAATCTTTTTTCAGACTGTGATCCACAGATTCCAAATTATCATTCCTTAAGGCCTGAAGAGCATAAGTGGACAAAAAAAAAAAACAGAAAAAAAAAAAAAAGCAACAGCCCACCATTACAAAGCTCACTGTGCAGGAATCTGAGTTTTCCCTGGAAGTGGTATAGGGTTCTAGGGTTCTAAGGCTCAAAATGAGTGAACAGCCATTTAGTTAAATTTTCAGAGCAAATTCCTTATTTCAAATAAGATAGTTGAGGTCCCTTTATTTAAAAATAATTGCAAATGTAGAAGAAAAAAAATAATGGCTGTTAGAAAAAAAAAGGAAAAAAAGGACTTGTTTTCTATTTTAGGTGTTGGTCCTACATAAAGTTTTGAATTAGCATGCATATCTATCACCATATTACTCCTTATTCTGAATATAGAATATAGTATATTACTGCATCTAAGTATGATTTAATTGGTTCAATTTACTATATATTTTTTATACAAAGTGTGATTCCATATCTTGATGAATCCAGATGTAGTTATGCTTCTGGTTTACAGCATCCCATTGCTTGCATTTTATTATTTTTAGGAAGCAAATGTCTATCAATCACAGAGATAAATTAGAAAAAATTGTGCAAACATGACACATGGCTAAGATTTTTTCAGCATGCTATGTAATTATTAACCTGATTTTTTGCCATTGAGGGAAGCCGTGAATTACAGATAGCATGGATGAAGTTAAATGCTTTTATATTAGATACATTTTCCTATACAGTTTTCTATAGGTATGGCCATACAATATAATTGAAGCTTTGTCAGCCCTGTAGCCTAGCAACAGATAATACTGTTAGGTTACTGAATTGCTCCTGGTTGACAAGTAGGGAGTATTTTTGTGTTTATCATGTTTGCTAATGATGGGATCCTTTCCAAAAGGCTTGTCTTAATCTTAATTAGAGTTTATCAGCAGAGGTCTGCATGACATTGTGCAGACACTGATTTCATAAATAATAAAAAGTGCAAGTGAAAAATTTGGCAGGAGAAGAAGATATTTAAGACCACTGATTCTTGTAAGAGCACCATGAATTTCCAAAATGTAATCAAGTTTGAACTGTGACTCCATTCTTTATTATCGAAACTTGCAGTACACTCCACTGCAGTTTTGACAGCAATTATGAGTATGATTTATAAGCTTCCTGTTAAGAACCAGATCTGTTTGCACAAGAATCTTGATCATAAACATTACAAAGAACAGTAAGTCCACAGTTTTTCAGGGACCTCAGGACCTCGCTGTTTCATTTTCATAGAAGGTTTTTGGGTTGGGTTGGGTTTTTTTTGTTTTTATTTAAAGATGTTGCTGTTTTTTTGAAGAAGCAGAAATATTTGCAGTGAAAGATACAGACAAAGAAGAGAACCCTGAAATAACCTTCCCATTTAGTGGACATTCTGAAGGTATCAGATTACTGGTTCAGTGCCTGATGTCTTTTGGTAAAGAATTCATGCCAATGCAACTGGAGTGTAATTTTCTTGCTCTAGTTTGCACATGATATTCTTTAGCTTTCCTGCCTTTTGATGATTAAACAAATGAGCACTTTTAATTCCTTGAATTCTGAACAAGAAAAAGATATAAATACACAGTGTTTACAGACATATTTATTCTTTTCTTCTGCTTGACATGTGTGTGTTATGTATCACATACATTTGTTTGATATAACCATAGATATAAAACAATGCATCACATGCTCAAGAAGCTTATTTTCAATTTCACAGAATCATAATTACCCTTTTTGAGAAAACAGCTTTCCAATGTTACAAAGCCTTCTGCTGATCTAAAACCTTCCTTTCTGCACTAGCACAAGAGTAAGACTTTCATTACTGCTTTACCATGTAAAACCATAGGACCCCTTTCAGTGTAAGCGTTCATGATGGTGATGAAATGTAGTCAGAGGATGCAGGAAACTTCCTATGCATCATCTGCAGGAGGCACACAAGCTTTTCCTTCCTATTTTCTCTGATGTTGTCCAAAGATAACAACACCAGGTGGGAATTTCCTGGAGGATGGGAATTGCAGGAGGAACTTTCCAGACTGCTCGCATAATGAATGCATTCCAGAGATGGAAATGCATGGTGAATGCATGGAAATGCATGGAGCTGTGGTGGTAGCCATTGACTTTAGTACACATCAGCCTGAAACAGCTGCTGGAGACTGGGCCATCTGGGCCAACTGGTTTCCCAAGGTTGCAGGTAGCTTCCATATAGGTTCCTGGGCTTCTTCCCACAGCCGCAGCAGGAAAGCCTGCAGGGTACATCCAGCCTGAAGATAGAGAGCGCTAAGTTTAGAATGGGTGAATAAAAGCACTAAGATCCACATAGGGAGATAAAATCCTATAGTAGCAAAAGGGCTGCTTTTTGCTATGCATTCTGTAAGGCCAAAGACTGTAAATCTGTATGTTTCTAGCTGAAGCTGAAGCTGATATTATAATCATGTAGACTTGCTTGTATTATATACTGCATTGACAGTATTTAGATACTGTGTGAGCAATAATTGATTATTGACAACAATCCTTGTCATCCACATAATCAGTGTCATACTTGTGCCTAAGAATCTTCTCTCTGCTGTGGCAGAATGGGTAACCAGTGTATTTATTACAGACAAGAAGAGGCCTGAAATCACCAGTCTGCCATTGCTTTCTGACCAAAGTGTATAACCATGACTATTTCAGAGGTGCTGTCAGTCACTCATCCTTGTTAAAACATCTGTTCATCCTTTCTCTTCCTCTGGTGCCTCTGTTAGTTTAGGACTGAGAAACTGGGCCTGGTAAAACTTTGTAGAATAATTTCACCCCTATAAGCTATTTCTGACAAGAGGAACAGTCGGTTAAAAAAAAAAATCTATCCAGCATAATCAGAACTTCATCTCATATATATAATAGTCCTTCACATTTCTTTATAAAATCTTCATGCCTTTGCAAATATTTCATGTAAACATCTTCCTATTTCCCTCTAATCACCACTGGTACTTGGCTATGGCTTCTATATTATCCCGTTGAAAACCTCTTGTTAACACTGCTCTATGCTTAATGAAAAACTGTTATGCTCCTGAGAGACTACTGTATATATGTCAGTTGTGTCTTAGCCTGTAGAAATGTTTGTGGGAAGAAATTTTTTCCTGATTTTTAGCTGCCACCTCCAAGGAAGCCCTTATCCCTGCCAGAGGTGTCTAGACAGCATAGTAATTCATATGATAGTCATGACTAGAACTTCCTATTAAATTTGGAAGCCTCTGTTGGGTTCTCTGCACTTGACAGTACATTTTCTGTCACTCTTGACTGACTTGTGCTCTTTGCTTGACTGTGCAGGAGAAAGCTCAAGAAGACTTCTCTTCCACAGTCTGTGCATGGAGGTCAGCATGCTTGCATTCACTGCATTAAGGAGAAGGAAGTCATTCGCCTTTTTCAAAAAAGCAGTTCTTGCCTATGTGCAGGCAAGCATAGAAGGGGACAAGCAGGGACTGCACCTGTCCTGTCCCAATGAGTGTTGAGGTGCATTTCCACTAGCTGGAAGAATGCATCTTGTGGGAATTCATCTGGGGATTTAACTTAACACAATGTCATGTTCTGATGAAAACGTGGATGTGTATGTCATGATCACTTAAATGCCTCATTTTCTATAGACTTGGATGAGAGAAAACAAAATAACAGTGTCCTTCTTTGATCTGAATCCTGCTGAGCTGAAGGTTTGCATTCATATGCAGGAATGGATTTAACTTCCCTAGTTCTGATTTTCTTTATTAAGCCAAACTAGAAACTGTTGTGCTTCCAGGGCTGTCACACATCCCACAAGGCTGTGCCTGCCATAGGTGTGACAGTTCACAGGAGCTGGGTGGAGCAGGCAGCCGGGGTCACTGCTCCCTTCAGCTGTCCGAGTTTAATCTGCTGCTGGACATGAGTCAACGCCCTGAAGAGCTCCAACACCAGGAGCCTGACTCGGCCTTTTAGCTGATGCAGACTGATTGCAGCTGGAGACCCAGCAATCACTTTTTCCACCCCCTCCAGGGGTACACACGGCGTGTGAAGATATTTGCTGGGATAGAAAAGTCTCAGTTGGTTATTCTGCAGTGACTAATTAAGAGATCCAGTGAATAATAAAGTCTAGAAAGAGCTCCTATTCTGTATTAAAATATACTAAAACATGTCAGTTGATTATTACACTTTCTGTATATAAATAAGATAGAAGTACATGTTAATAATGGAAATTAACTCTGTGATGTTTGTGGCAAAAGTACCCGATTCCAGGTTCTCAAATTGCAGTGCTTGTTCCATTATTTTCATCTACAAGACTAGTTTAGTACACTTTAGGAATTTAGCCTGTTTCTCTCTGGAAGAGTTTTTATCCCAGTTTGGCTCTGAAGGCTTCTGTATATGTACTAGTTATATCAGGCAATATGTCAGATTGTGCCCTTCAAGTTTTTGAATTCCTGCTCAGGCATTAGGATTCTGCATTTGTAGAAAATTTTGGTACTATCTTCGCTTTTCATCTGCTTACCGTCTAGAGGAAATTACTCAGATTTGGACCATTTCATGTTGTAATCTCTGAGACTAGTAAACCTTTGTATGCTTTGGTCTCCTCACAGTGAATTGTTTGTAAACTTTGTAGCACCTTCAACTGTTGTATTACCAACGGGTGAATACAGAGACACTTTTCTGCTTTGAAACTTGTACACCACTTTGAGGTCTGGAACTTTGCCTAGTGTATTTTGCCACTGAAATACACTGTCACTGATGCTGTTTTGTTTGCTCATCTTTGAAAGCTAATAGACTGGTTTAATTAATTGTCCAAGATTTCTCTAAAACAATGTCCTAATTCTTTCATTTAGCTGTGGCATATCATACACTGTTGTTATCTCCTCTACCAGATTTTTGCAACAAGTTGTTTTAAAACTATAATCTCGTTGAAGGGAAAAAAATGAAGTGCAGTTGAAAAGGCAGTTATGCCGAAAGATAAACACAGCAATATTACTTATCAAAACGAGTACAGTTTTTGCTTGCCTAATGAATGCAACATATAGCTTTCTCTATATATACAAAACCTGAGGAAAAAAAAAAAAAGCTTTATAACATATAAAGTATGCAACATTATTTCAGGCATAACTGTATTGGATATGTATCTAGGCCTGAGAGTGTAGATAACACAATATAAGTGCTTTGCCTGTCTAAACATGTTAAATAAATGAGCATTCACTATCACATTCAAATACATTAGTAGATGTACTCGCATAGTTAATTTTCTTTTTAATGCACTACACGTGACATTTGCAGCACAGAGCTATAGTGTATCTTACTGTTTGATGAAAGTTCTTCCACTTCCCCCCCTCTCTCCCCTTTTAAACAAACCTTTATTTGAATAAGCCTTTATGAAACAGATCTTTGGCATATCTTCTTTTCAGGAAGTTCAGTCAGTGTAAGCAGAGATAAAGCAGTCATGTTACGAAGAATATTACATAAGGGAAGATTTTTTAGAGAAAGAGGGTGACAAACATAAGGGAGGGGAAGAATGCCCTTAAGAAGAAATCTGATTTCTTTCTTGCAGCTGTTTGGTTTTATTGAGCTGTGATTTGCAATTCAAAATAAAACAAACTTGGAGTTAAGAAAAAATGTATAGGATTTTTGGTGAAAATAATAATGAAAGAAGTGCTGCATAAGTTATTTCCACCTATATCTTGATTTTCATAGTACTGGCTTTTTAGGACAAAAAATTAAGAATTAAAATTATTATTCATGTGCAAATAGTTAGGAAAACTATCCCCAAATTGTTTTTCTTATACATGAAAATTTCTATGTTGGTAGAAGGAAGACAATAAAAGTAAGAACAGTATGCCTCTTTACCATAAGAGGTAAATAAGCCATCGAAATTCAAAAAGATTAAAAGTGTGAAGATAACACTGATGTTTTAAGGTCTGGAATTTGATGTTGTCAGTTAAACCTTTCTGCTTATATGTTTCCTGCAGGAGGGCAGCTTTGGTGTACCACGACCAAGGCCATCTCAGAGGGTGAAGAGCTGGTCGCCTTTGTTGTGGATTTTGACTCGAGGCTGCAGGCTGCCAGTCAGATGACTCTCACAGAAGGCATGTACCCCGCCCGCCTGCTGGACTCCATACAACTGCTCCCGCAGCAAGCTGCAATGGCATCTATTTTGCCTACAGCTATTGTGAACAGTAAGTGAGGAATTTTGTTCTCTGGAGGATTTTTACAACAGCAGTACTTTAAGGCACATGAGAAGTGCTAAAGCAGCAATGGTGAATTCATGACCACAGAAACCATAACACAGCTCAACGCCTGCTTTTGTTTTCCCCATCATCTCATAGGTAAAAGGAGCAGGAAGAGGAGTCTGGCAAGAGCCTCACCCTGAGTACCTGACCTGCCCTCCTGTGGAAGATGTGGGATCTGTTCCCAGAGGCAAAAGGCTTAGAAACTGTAAAAAAAAGTAGATGAGAGGTAGTAGAGGTCAGCTGGCTCTCCAAGTCCAGCCTCTGCTGCTCAAGTAAGCTTGTTGCTTACTGCTGCAGTTTCTTGTAATTATTCATGATCCTCAGAAAAAGAAAAGAAATACATCCTTTCAGTGACTGTTTCAAAATGCAGTGGAAATCATGCCTTATTACAGCCCTTGTTTATTGTAGCATCTCCAACCAATGTGGTTTTTATATCTTCTGGTCATCAATGGGCTCTATCATGGACAAAATGCAGCATGCATTCAAGTGCTGTCCTTAGAGAGGAGGGACGTGAGTGTTCCTGAACTGGGACAATTCAGCTCAAACTAAATTTTATATCTTTAATTTTTGCTTACTACTGCTGTTTACCTTTATATAGCCGTAGTTCCTCATCCTCTCTTCTAAATACTTTTCTGGCCATTACCATAATCCTCACCAGTCATCACTTAGACTTAGATTGCACATTCTTAGCTCTCAGCACTTTGCAAGTCTGTCCATTTAGACCCCATGCTGGAGCACTTCCGAGCACTTCCTATAGTTTCCAAGTATTACAATTAGTTCTAATGAACTACTGAGTACAGTATTTCAGGTGCACATGTAAGCACGTGATCTGCTACTCAGACTCACATCTAATAACACTGAGTCTTGAACAGTCACAACATCTTCAAGCTCTTCACACAGGACTAGTTAAAATATCCCTCGTAACACATTCCATTCCACGTTTTCTTTTCAGTTTCTGTTTTCGTTTGCTTATTTTCTGGTAAACAATCTTGATAGCTACATATTTATTGTTAGCCTATTTTAAAAGATAAACCTTCAAATGTCCATATCATCCAAGTCTAATCTTCCAAGAGTGAGTTGGAGCAGCCTCATGCCCTTTAGCTAAGTACATTCATTTCTACCCCACCAGTGGGGCAGCTGTGAGCTGACATACCTGCTCACAGGACCAGCAATTAGGATTGCACAGGACCTTTCCAAAATAAGGTGTCAGAAGCACCTAAAATGCCACAAAGTTACCACTGTTTGGAAAGGCCTGTTTTTATAGACAACAGCTGAAAGAGAGCTGCTGCAGTGGGTTACCTTGCCTAAAAGGCACAGCTTGTTTCAGCTGAGATCATATTCTTGTGTAAACCTATGAGGCCAGCTCCGGGCTTTGGCAAAGTTGTCAGATTTCTACATTTCTGAAAACATCTTTTCTGTCAGCACTGACTATTGCAGAGCCTTGGAAAGCCACACTGAAAATTGCTAAGAGGAGTCTTTATGGTGCATCAGCTCTTGCTATACAGGTTTAGCAGCAACTCAGAGTAACATCTATGTTCTTGACTCCAGGAAGATGTGAAAATAGCAAGTCTTACTGCTCAGAACTTTCCACATCAGTCCCAACTCTGCCACTGATCATAATGGGCTATTTTCACATTTCATTGTTGAGTTTCTAAAATTCACCTTCTTCATTAAAGTCTTGAACTAGAAGTTAGGTAACCAGCTGAAAGAACCTCTAGATTTTTAGAGCCATCTCTTAAGCATTCTTTTTCTTGATACCTAAAAAAATTGGTTTTGTAGGTCGCTTGGGGAACTTTTTTGTGTTTTCTAACATTTGCTAGTTGGAAAAACAAAATTAGAAGATCACCTTTGGCTCATTCAGCTTGACGCTGAATATTTCATTATATGAAAGTATTCATTGAAATAAATTGCAATATGTAGGTTTTAATTAATTAAAACATTAGCTTCAAGCAGCCTTTATCTGTTTTGCATCACTTTAGAGTTGTGATAGTTTCAGATCCCACCCTTATATATTGTTCTCCCTGAAATTCCATCCTTTCACCATGCAAAACTCCTCAAATGGATTTCTTCTGCTTGGCATGTAATGGCAGTCACATATTCACCATGTGTAACTGCAGCTACAGACTGTCCAGGCCATCTAAGCCATAGGAAATAAGGATGGCTGGAAGTCAAATTCATTAAGATAATCAGAAAGAGAAATTCTGTGATGGAATGCAGTCAAATGAATTCAAATAGGGCATGTTGCCCATATTAGAATTTCCTATTAGTACTTTTGCACTTTCTTTTCTGTGGAAACATCAACAGTTCTTTTTAAAACCATTTGAGGCCAAAAGCAAATGTTGAAATGTCACTTTTAAAGTGAGGTGGACATTTCAAATGATGCAAGCTGTATCAGTAATGTTTTAATAGTGGTGTATGTTGGAATAGTAACTGCTCCATTAAATGTTTGCATCTGAAATCCATGCACAATTATTCTGTGGCAAAAGGAGAAATAGAAATTGGTAGTGATATAAATATTTCTTGCAAATTCATGAGCAGAAAGATAGACAAGCATTAACATTGCAATCAGAGAAACAAACTAAGTAATGTAAATTTTAGCTGCATTTGTAAATATTTAGCAAATAAAAGACTCCTCCATGTCAATGGGTTGGAGCCTTCAACTTTGTTCATCCAAAGGAATTGAAACAGAGCAGTTGTCCTATACACAACAATATTTAAAATTAAACATAAATTGTCATGAATGATAATGAATCACATCATCAGCTACACATGCCATGTTTTCAGAGCAGCCAGCCATTCTTAAAAACTAAGTTAATTACAGTCTCTAGCAGCTCTTTGTATTCTGAAGTCAGGGGGAGTTTTGATGTTGATCAAGTTGTGTTTTTATGTTGACTGCAATTGCCTGATCCTGAGGTCAGCTGTCACAGTGTGGAGTTACTCATATTTTTATCCTCTCTTAGTCTCAAAAATGATGGAGTGGTGTCCAGACCAGATGCAGAGAATGGTCCTATGCCTCTGATAATTCATGAAATCTATGCACAAATGGGAATAGTGTTCATTGACTTAAGCCAAAGGTATAGAAGGGGCTGTTCTCATGATTTAGAAATATAAGCAAGTTCCAGTGCTCAAGTGTGGATCCTGTCACAGTTGAATTTACTATTGTAGACATGCCCCAAAAGATCTTTTGTCTCTCTGAGATGCATACACAACCTATGTAGGTGTCCTTTGACAGGGTATTAACACACATATCTGCCCACTTTGTGTAAATATACCATATGCATTATTACTCTTCACATTAGTAAAATATGTAGCCTCTAACACTACAGGATCAAAATCCTGACTTCTGCTTCTGAAAACACCCTGTGCAACCTGTGCATGGTCTCTCCTTAGAGGGGTGCTGACACTTTGGGATGGGAGACAATGAAAAATTGCCCTTATTTCAGTAAATACCTTCTATGTATAATGAAAAGTGGAAAACCAACAATTTACTGAACACAAGAGGACAAAAATACATAAGAAATTTCAGTTTATATAGTTAATAAGAATAGGAACCAAGGAAATAGACATGCTGCTTAGTATAATAACACATTCAATATGATTGGATCTTAAGGAAAAGTAGTCTAGTCTTGCCTCCTGAATATCAGAGCAAAAGGATTTTGCAGTAATAAATGCATAATAACACTGAAAATACACATCCTTCTGAATGATCTGCAGATAGCAGTCAAAATTCCAAGGCCCAGAGCTGGAAAGTCTTGTGCATGTCGAAAAAAAATTGAAAGATGTCACCTAGTGAGTAGCGATGTATTGGAAATGCAGTATAGTTCCTCAATTAGTATTGCATGTTCCCAACAAACATTTAATTTAATTTGATTTTAAAAAATAATTATGTGCCAAAAGCTTCTAGCAGTTCTCTTTATGCAACATTTTCTTAAACATATCTTTTGAAGCAACTGTCTCCCATGTTAGTCTCTCATCTGCAAGTGGCATTTTAATAAACCCATTTCTCAGCTTTCAATGTTTTATTAAATAAGCATTTTTTTTATGGGGAAGGAGGGGAATTTATCTAGCTGTGTTAATTAGTTGGCACCAAGTTAACTGTGGCTAACCTGCACCTCCTTATACTTGCTTGTAGAGGACATATTCCCTTGCAAATCCTGTGGCATTTGGTACCGAAGTGAGCGGAACCTGCAGGCCCATCTCATGTATTACTGCAGTGGCAGACAAAGAGAGGGGCCACAGCTGTCAGAGGAGAGTGAGGACAGTGCTCAGCAGATATCCAGTGTCTGCCCCTTTCCACAGTGTACCAAAAGCTTTTCAAATGCAAGAGCTCTGGAAATGCACCTAAATTCTCACAGTGGTAAGTATCATTTTTTTTGTTTATCATCTTCTAGATTTAGCTTTTTCAAGAATTATTCTGCAGACATTCAGTAGATTAATGTCTCACTAAATATATGCAAGCATTGCATGTAGATAATACCAAAATGTCAACAGTTTCTGACCTATGTTCTACACCAAGTGCCTTTCCCAGGTAACCTGTGTCATTTGTCTTATCTACTAATCCTCATTTGAATGTTGTCTCTCTCTTAATGTGTGTATACACACCTAACAGGCAGCATTTCTTTACTGGTGAAGATATGATCAGGAATCCAGAGACAATCAATTACTGCAAGATTCCAGCTACCAAACATATACACAACCAGAGAACATGTCCTTCTGAAGTAATATCTCAGTGCTGTAGAGGAGGCTTCTTAGGCAGAAGGCTTTAAGGATCATGCTCCAGAACTCTCTTCTTTTACCAGGACACTTGTTTCATAAAAAACTTCTTGTTTGATAAAATATTCTTTTCCCTTCTTGTAAATATAAAATGGGGATAGTATTTTATAATCACAAAAATAAAGAATCATAGGTTTTTCTAGGTTGGAAAAGATCTTTGAGATCATCAAGTCCACCACTAAACCATGTGGTGGTTTAGCCTAAACCACTAAACCACTAAGCACCACATCAGCATAGTGTAGACAACCAATTTTGAATTTAATTAGGGCTGGAAACCCAGGTTAAGAGTTTGCAGGACATTTTGCATTGGATTTTCAGTAGCAGGGAACACCTACAAATAAGGCTGCAGGGTCAGTGTGTGGTGTGTTTGCTGTCTGGTGTACAGAGCTGCTTCTGGGAAAGAAGCAAGGGATCTGCACGTGTCCCTGATCCTCCTGTTAAATGAACAGAGTCTAAAGGACATTTTTGGGTGCTTTAGTCACAGAAGAAAGCCTTATTTGGCTGCATGGGCATGTATAGTCTCCTCTGTGGATTTGGTGAAGTAGAAAATTTTCCTCTGATACTTGGGTAGCAATTGCAAATCTGTAAGTCAACATACTGCCTTGGAGGAGTTTGGTACCTCCCAGAAAAGAACTAGAAGATTTCTGACTGAAAACTTATTTTTGTAGACAACACAGAAAACCCTTAGCCGTTCATTTAGAGGCCAGATCTTTTTGTGCTTCAAGATCTTATCAGGCTATTGCCATTTTCTGTTTGTTGCCTAGCAGATATTTCACTATTCGGTAAGCTAGCAGAACCATACCGTAAGATCAGGTGAATGCAGCCCAGTGTTTCTTACAGCCTGGTAGTTACAGCCAGATACTCTGGGAGGATTACAGATAAATTTCTCCCCATGCAGAAGAAAATTGAAATATTAGCCATTGTGCAAAAAATTTGCTTCAACAATTTTCATTTATTGACATACCCTTGGATTAGGTGTTGACGGTTTTGAGCCATGAGCTGTGAGTGACCATGTCTGCATGTAATCTAGAGGTCTTTATTCTGGGAAAGACATAGGTCTTAGATTGTGGTGAATTTCCAGTAAGAATGTTTAGTTATTTATCAGAAGGCTAAACCTCAGGCCTTTCTCTTTCTTTTTAGTCACAAACCAGTTTATTCAATAATTCTTGCTTTCTTTCCTATCCTGTCAATCTTTATTTTTCTATACAGACTATCACAAGTTATAACCTTTTGCAGTAGGAATGAAACTTTCCATTTCCAAAGATCTTGTAATCTTTGGAAGCCCTGTGTTTGCTTCAGCTGCTGTTAACTGTTCCCACTGGAGGCTCTAGCAGACCTACACCACTGGAATACAAAGCCCTGACTGAAATGCAAAGTCCCATAGAGACTGCTGTCACTGTACCACATGATGGGGAAGCATGTGAAGCACCATTTTATGTCAGTGGAGGAGCCAAAGCCTCATGTGGCCTCCTGGGGAAAGAGTGCCTGATGGGAAACAAATGCTGACTAAAGTGCTGTGCATCTCCTTGGCTCCCTTCTGGCCTCTGAGTCCAAGAGCAGGTCAAATTTCAAATGTCAGTCACAGCCTGGGGGCATCACTGATGCTAAGGAAAAAGGAAAGACTTCCAGGTACAACAGTGTGACTACCCACAGAGTGAGCTACAATATTGTTACTGTTTTGTATTGTCCAGCTACCACGCACCTACTTCACCTGACTGAGGTGTGGTATATGTGCGTATGTGTAGGCAGAACAAATATTCATTTTAAATTCTTAGTATCATCCCTATCAATGTTTTCTCAGTTTTTATTGTCTAAAAGGTAACTAGAATCCATGTTGTTGCAGTAGAGAAATTTGGTCTTATCACTTTTTAAAACATTTTCAATTTCAAAATGCCATGAAACATGGAGTTTTTTGTTTAATCAGTGATTGTAAGATGTCTTTGAATGTACTGTTCTTCATAAAGTCATAGTGATTTCATGAGAAAAAGGTGTTATACTGTAGCAGTAGTTGCCAACAGCCATTATACATGAAAGATGTCAGTGAAGCCACATCTTACTGCTCCTCCTCCCTTCACAAGGGACACAGCTCATCAGCCCTTTCTGATGAGGATAGATCTGTAACTTCTTCCCACACTACAGCCAAGCCATGCAGGCAAAGAGCTGAGCATCAGTAATACTCAAAATGTTACTTCTGCTTTGTCTTTGGCTTCCAGGCATGCTGAGAGCTGTACCTCAAACTACCTCATAACCTTGAACCTCTTGACTTGGGTGTGCTTTCAAAATTTCCAGTGATTGTGTATAGGGAACATTATGTGTCCCTTTAGTTGTAACTGTAATTTCTGAGACCTTTTCATTTAGAATAAGTCCAGTCTATTTTTATCCTTTCCCTTGTTCTTTCTCTCCCTGCAGCTCTGACAAATGCATGCAAATACTAAGGCTCTCCAAAGCAGAGCAAAAGTCTGCAAATAACGTAGCAGTTTGAGGAAAAACAATTCAAGTATTTTCTGGGTGACTAATACATCTCATTAGAAGAACATTAGTCATTCTCACTGTATTTGTACCTTCTGTGCAGCTGATTCCCCAGTATTCTTCATGAGGGGAAAAATGGTCACTTTATTTTGTATTCTGCTTGTCTTTTCTGCAGGAGTGAAAATGGAAGAATTTCTCCCACCCGGTGCCAGTCTGAAATGCACAGTTTGTACTTACACTGCAGACTCAGTGATTAACTTTCATCAGCACCTGTTCTCGCATCTTACTCAAGCTGCCTTTAGATGCAATCACTGCCATTTTGGCTTCCAAACTCAGAGGGAGCTACTGCAGCACCAAGAGTTACATGTCTCTGGCAACAAAATTCAGAGAGAAAGTGACATTGAACACTCTCCAAGTGGAAATGAAGAAGGTTTACAGCCAGCAACGGACCTGTTGAGCAGAAATGATGTTCCCCAGAGCCAAAAGACCATGCAGACTAAAGATGCAAGTTCTGATACAGAACTTGATAAATGTGAAAAAAAGGCTCCACTTTTCCTTCCAAACCAGAGGCCAGAAACCCAACCTGCCACAAATAAGCAGAGTTTTTCATATACCAAAATAAAATCTGAACCATCCAGTCCAAGGCTTGCTTCATCACCAGTTCAGCCTAATATCGGTCCTTCTTTCCCAATGGGACCTTTTCTTTCCCAGTTTGCTTTTCCCCAAGACATCACTGTGGTTCCTCAGGCTTCAGAGATATTAGCCAAAATGTCAGAGCTGGTCCATCGAAGGCTGAGACATGGAAGTAGCAATTATCCACCTGTAATTTACAGTCCTTTGATGCCTAAAGGGGCTACATGTTTTGAATGCAACATAACATTCAACAACTTGGACAACTATTTGGTACACAAAAAGCATTACTGCAGCAGCCGATGGCAGCAGATGGCAAAGTCACCAGATTTTTCCAGTGTTCCCGAAAAAATGCCTGAAGCTGTAAGTCCCAGTAATGGTCAAAGCTCTATAAACATCCTGAATCCAGCTCCTCACACATCAGATCCAGAAAATCAACTTCTGCAGACATCTTGCCTAAACTCTTCCAATGTTTTAGATTTGATTGGGCCAAACAATAAAAGTCATGAAAAGGACTTTACTGCACAGCCTAAGAAGTTGTCAGCTGCAAGCAATGGTGATGAGAAGGTAAACGGAAAACCTTCTGATGTGAAGAATCCCAATGCTCCCTTAGTAGAGGGGGAGAGTGACCCTAACAAGACCACATGTGAAGCTTGTAATATTACTTTCAGCAGACATGAGACCTACATGGTCCACAAGCAGTATTACTGTGCCACTCGCCACGATCCCCCGCTGAAGAGGTCTGCTTCCAACAAAGTGCCTGCCATGCAGAGAACAATGCGTACTCGGAAGCGAAGGAAGATGTACGAGATGTGCTTACCAGAGCAAGAGCAGAGGCCACCACTAGTTCAACAGCGATTTCTAGAAGTTGCTAATCTTGGCAATCCTTGTACATCTACTCAAGAGTCAGCAGAGGGCCTTGGAGAATGTTACCACCCACGGTGTGATATCTTTCCAGGAATAGTCTCAAAGCACCTGGAAACATCACTATCTATTAACAAGTGTGTTCCAGTGTCAAAGTGTGATACTGCCCACTCCACCGTGTCTTGCTTGGAGATGGATGTGCCAATAGATCTCAGTAAAAAATGCTTACCCCCGTCAGAGAGGACGTCCACTTCTCCCAAAAGGCTGCTGGACTACCATGAGTGCACCGTATGCAAGATCAGTTTTAACAAGGTAGAGAACTACCTGGCTCACAAGCAGAATTTTTGTCCTGTCACTGCTCATCAGCGTAGTGACCTGGGACAACTTGACAGTAAGGTGTTTCAAAACCCAGAAAGTGAAAGAAACAGCCCAGATGTCAGTTATGAGAGAAGCATAATCAAATGTGAGAAAAACGGAAACTCGAAACAGTCTTCTCCTAATGGAAACTTATTTTCCACACACTTAGCAACACTTCAAGGACTGAAAGTCTTTAGTGAAGCTGCCCAGCTTATTGCTACAAAAGAAGAAAACAAACATTTGTTTCTTCCACAATGCCTTTACCCTGGAGCAATAAAGAAAGCTAAAGGAGCAGATCAGCTTTCTCCATATTATGGAATAAAGCCAAGTGATTATATTTCTGGTTCTCTTGTCATTCATAATACTGATTTAGATCAAAGCACAAATACAGAAAGTGAATCTCCTAAAGGCCAGGCGCCGTCAAATGGATGTGCTGTGCAGAAGAAAGAATCTCTTCCACTACTGCCAAAAAACCGAGGCATGGTAATAGTTAATGGAGGACTAAAACAGGAGGAAAGACCTGCTGCTAACCCACAGCAAGAAAACATTTCCCAGAACCCTCCACATGAAGATGGGCACAAGTCTCCTTCTTGGATCTCTGAGAATCCCTTAGCTACAAACGAAAACGTCTCTCCAGCAATTCCTATGGCAGAGGAACAGTTGTCTAGTATAGCTAAAGGTGTGAATGGCTCTACCCAGGCTCCAACCAGTGGAAAGTATTGCCGACTGTGTGACATCCAGTTCCACAATCTCTCAAACTTNTATTGCCGACTGTGTGACATCCAGTTCAACAATCTCTCAAACTTTATAACTCATAAGAAGTTTTATTGCTCTTCACATGCAGCAGAACATGTCAAATGAAACAATTGGTCACCTTTGGTACATGTGTTTAGCATATTGTTCCATACAGTTTAAAGAAAGCTGTTTGAATTACATCTGGACAATCAGGAGATTTCACTACTGCTGAGTTGAAGACTTAAAGGTGTAATTTCATTACAGTCCATTAGTAAAGTGTATTATTGGTGCCATTTTCAAAACTATTAATTTATTTTACCAGCAGTATTCATAGCTGTAGTTATGTTAATTTTTATTTAAAAACTTTATATTAAAGTCATTTGTAATGTTATTGTATAGTTATTGTGTAGCACATATGGTTTGCACTGTATAGTAGATTTTAAAGAAAATAGTCGCAAACAATACAGAAAAGCATTTTAGAAATAGCTTCAAAAGCACTTGTGTATCCTGATTTTTTTTCTTATATGCTGTTGCAGATATAGTAGATGCTAAAATATAACTTGCAAAGAAGTTTCAACTATGCTGTAAAGTTCGCCTTAAAATTTCAATTTTTTTGAACAATTGGGCTCAGTTTGCACTTTATATTTTAGCACATACAGTACCTTAGTCATTAGGCTTTGCATTTGTATGTAGCAGTATGTTTCTGTCCTCTTTCTTAATCTGAAACGTACGTTAAATGAAGATGGCATTTTCTTTCTTGTATAGTACTTGTATTTTCTTTCGCTGATGCATCTCTGTCTCAATTTTTAAACCTTTGCTGTTAAATGCAATACTTTATAAAGAATGAACAAAATTACTGGAAGCAGTATTGTAAGAAATGAGGTCATATCAATCAGTTTTATCTTTTGAAAGGCACAGTCTAAAACAAAACCCTAAACTCAATGCTGCAATTATGAATCTAATTCATATATAAGATATATTTAAATATAAGAGTAGCAATACTGCAACTGGTGATCAAAAAGATAATGTTCTACTTCTGATAGAAATAATTTCTCAACAAATGTTGTTACTATGCATGTATATGGATGGAATAAAATTCCAGATAATTGGAGATGTTTGGCAGTAATTTCTTTAATTTTTTTTTTAATTCTCTTTTTCAAGGTAGATTTAGAGCTCACAAACTGTGGAGAAGCTCTTAGGAACAAGCTAACATTGCCTTCTCTTCAATGGAAGCAAAGTGTTCAAAGATACAATGACTTCAAAGGATGCTTCCACTTCCAGGGAGTCCCCTCTGACAGGTCACTAGTGCAACTGGGGCTAAGACTGCCTAGTGAACTAAAACTTAAAATGTGAGAGTCTGAAACCAGGAAGGCTGTTCTCTTTATTGGTGCCAAGGAACACAAACTTCCTTGGTATATCTCCATATGTCAAAATCAGTGGAACAATCTCCTTCCTAATACCTCTGGTATGATTCTTCATGTGTTCAGTGTTCCTATATGAAAAACAAGATCATTCATTTCAGAGAACAGCAGTTTGCTCCAGTAATTCAGTATAGAAATATTAGTCAATAATTTATGTTAAATTAAAATATGAACTAATGCACCATTAGTACTCTTCACTTGCAATTGTTTGGTCTCCTGTACACCATTTTCATTTAAATAAAGGACCTATTGATGCACTTTCATCCAATGAATTTGAAAGCAAAACCATGATCTGAATAGTTACATAAATAGTTG